>NW_019384283.1:45622-72607 GCF_000648655.2 Copidosoma floridanum | reverse complement strand
CACACGCAGCCCAGAACGATCCGTAAGTGTCCCTGTGTTTGTTTAGTAAGAGTGTGTGATGCATGTATCTGAGAAGAATGTTCTAACCGCCGCTTACTTCTATACACGACGGGTGCTAGTTTTTGTTGGCCCGCATCAAGCAATGGAGTGCCACCCACGGAAGCAGCAAAAAGCGAAGACCAAGGAGCACAAGCAGAGCCGGCCCATGCATCCACACCGACGGAGGCATGGGGCACTAGTCCCCCGTCCACATCGCCGCAGATACACACGCCAACGCCACACACGCCCCCCGATCCACGCCCCCGACCACCACCAGAGAGATCCACCCCAACTGCCCATCGTCACCTCTTATTTTAAGAGGATGCCCCTATCCGCCACCCGGGGAAGCGCCCGGTATGGAGAAACTAGCGAAAACCCCACCCGGGAGTAGTAGTAGTAGTAGTTGTAGTAGTAATAGTAGTAGTAGTAGTAGTTTTTTTTTGTGGAGGGAGGGGAAATGCATTGAGATATACCACAGGGACAGTGGTAGTGTGGGACTCAGTAGATTTTTTTTATTAGAGCACCCATACCCACTAAAACCCCTACCCATGCCACGTGGTTTTTTTTCTACCCTGGTACCGCGTTAGCATAACTTTAGGATGGAGCCACCAGGGAGACCACCACGTCTCACAGCATTAACGAGTTAACTCACTACCATTTGCTAGAGGTGCCAATCCTCTCGAGTCCTGAAAAGGACTTGAGATCTCTGAAGATTGTTACCTGTTCTCTAGCGCTTCAACATTTTATGCTTTTCTTTGCTGCTGCCTAAAGGGCAGCCAGCATCCTGCGCTGCAGCTTTCTTCTTTTCCTTCTTGCGACGGACCACTGATCCGACGTAACCGTCCATCGCCCTCCATCTCTCTTCGGTGCGAAGCATCTCAGAGGTGATGTTTTCGGGAGTGGGTGTCACGCCAAGCTTGTCCACCAGTGGCTGGCGCTCGCGGTGCCATCTCTTGCACATGAAAAACGTGTGTTCAACGGTATCATCCAACGCGGGGCAGTATGCACATCTGGAAGATTCTTTCACCGCCAAGTGATGGAGATAGACATCGAACTGGACATGCCCAAAAAGGAACTGGGTGAGGTTATAATTCTCTTTACCCATGGTCGCAGGTCCGGGATCAGCCAGTGCGTCCATCTCTTCACACCAGCCTGATCCCTCACTCCAATTGCCACGTCGTCGATGTTTCCTTCCACCTGTCGCCATCACTTTCATCGCCAGAGCCCAAGAATTTTCTTCGCCACTCTAGCACAACCAACATGACGGGAATTGTTCTTGCTATCCCCATAACAGCAGTGGAGGAGATCGTACGGTAAGCGCAGGCGATTCTTAGGTATCCGATGTACTGCACTAAAGTAAAGCGTTCTTGGACGTCCCGTTTCGCCAGTGCATCCGCCTACACCTTCGCACCGTACAGTAGTATTGAGTTGGGGACCGACGCCAGAAGCCTTCTTTTGGCTTCTTGCGAGCCCTCAACCTTCGGCATTTACCGTGTAAGCGCTGCTGCAATCTTGGCGGCTTTATCAGCTGCTGAGTCGATCCACACCCCCAGGTAGCGTACAACCAGACTTGCACAGATTGCCTGATCTGCAAAGCTCAGGTAAAAGTTCCCCGTAAACCATCTTTGCCTGGTAATGACGACCATTTCCGTCTTGCTGATCGCTAGTTCGTAACCGTGATCCCGCAGCCACTCCAACACTATCACGACAGCCTACCGGATTTTGCACTCGGCCTTCTCTTGGAATCTCACTGTGACGTGCAATACTATGTCATCAGCAAAGCCCGTCAGCTTGAACCCTGGAGGCATTTCAAGGTGCAGGAGTTCATCATAGACCAGGTTCCATAAGTCAGGGCCAAGGGCAGATCCTATGCGACTCCTGATATCAAACGTCTCTCTCATGGTCCAACCTTTGTGTCGTACAAGAGAGCACGATCCTGAAAATAGCTATCTAGTATCTTTCTTAGGTAGTCCGGCACATTCTGGCGCCTCAAAGCCCTCATTATGTCGGATTATTAAGCCGAGTTAAAGGCGTTTCTAACGTCAAGAGTCACCAAGACACAGGTACTCCTTATCTTATGTGAGGGTTTCCATGCCTCCCTCACTGACTCAAGAACGTCAGCCACAGCTATGACCGTTGAACCCGTACTGATTGTCCGAGAGACTGACTTCCCCGTTTAGGTAAGTTCGTATAAGACTCTCGAGCATTTTCCCGGAATGCACAAAGGTCGGAGCGACGACGGAACCAAGGGGGTGGTTTGCTCTTGTCCAAAAAGACGAGCCTTTGGATCTTCCAACCCTAGCTAAACAGTCCATTGCGCAAAGACGCATTAAACATGTCCAGCAACACGTGTGGTTTTTCCACCACTATGACCTTGAGGAATTCAGAAGGCACCCCGTCCAGACCTGGGGCATTGTGGCCCCGGCGACTCTGAGGCCACTCACCTCAACTCATCAGGGATAAAGAGAAGCATCTCGCCCACACTTATGACCTCCTTCCTCCTCTCAGGGTGCTCCGGGAAGAGGCAGGAGACTATCCTCTCCTCGAAGGAAGGCTCCATCGTCGGGACTGGGTCTGAGCCGCACAGTCTTGTTAGCGCGATTTGGTAGCCCAGGCCTAATACGTTCTCGTCAATCTTGGTTAAATCGGCTGGAGGGGGCGTGCTAGTCATCACTTCCCGCAAAAAATCTCGATTGAGCTTCGCAACGTTCCACCCAGCCACGCACCTTTGAGGTACTTCTCGCAAGTTTGTACCATGTTTTTCGTTTACCACGAAGCTGACATATTTGTGGTAACTAGCCATGTAGACCTCGAGAATCTGCCAGTCAGATACCCGTGCCACCATTTGTGACGACGCTAGTGTAAGGTCGATGATCATGCCCCCGTTCCCGGGTCACCTAAACTACCAGAGTTCATGACGATGAGATCCATCTCTAAAGACGCCAATCGAAATGTTAGGAAAAATTTAGCAACTCACATAGTATACACTTTCACACCTGATCCACACAAAATCGTCTCCGCCTCCAGTGTTGGATACGGAGAGCTTGGCGCTGCGGATCAGGATGGCCGCGCATCCAGTCTTGTCGCAGTACCAGCCCCGACCTGGTAACTTGTGGGACGGCTTATTTATACACCTTATATACCTATCAAGGTTTACCTGCAGAATCACCGCCATTTCCGCTGAGCTGCCCCTGCAGACGCCTGTGGCGCTCGACACCCATCGGTCCCAACGACGTGTCTGGTATCCGGCTTCGGGACCATGTTCTCCCATAGAAAATAGCTCACTTCTTTTTTTGAGCAGTTTCCCGTACCACGTAGGGCTTTTCACTACACTTCCAGCATGCCCCGATCCTGGCAGGTTCGCCACACTGCCTCTCAATGTGACCGAAGCCCAGGCACCTGAAGCAGTGCTCAACTGTGGACCTTGGCCGCATCCTGCAGTTCACCCAGCCAAGCCTTATGTGGTCCTTCTTGTCTCAGGTTTAAGTCACCGTCGCACGTGCCTCGACGTAGGCCTTATGGTTTTCCCTGACTATGCTGGAGGAAATCCGCAAAACTACGTTATGAGTGAAATAAAAAATCAATACTATTCTGAGGCTTTAAGTTCTTTACTAGTACTTTTTTTAAATTCAATTAAATGTCTGCTTTTTTGTTACGTTCACTGAAATCACAACACTTGATCTGTTAAGAAACTGTGTTGATTGTAGCTGCTGGTAAATATCAGTAACGTCCGTGTTGACTGGGAGCATTACCAGCTTTACAATAGGGCATACAAAACTAATGTTAGCCGTCTTGACCGTGACTGCTCTAAAGAATCCGTCCTTACCAGGATGAAGAGTCGTGACTCACCCTAGTGGCCACTTTGTTGTTAGAGTAAAGTCATATTTTAGCAGTAAAATGTCATCTATTTGTGAATTTGGTTAAAGATGTAACCACTTGTTACGTTGCTGAAGCTTATGTAAGACCTCGCCTCTCCAACGTTTCCCGAATGAGTGGCACATTTGGCATAGCAAATGTCAGCTATCACGGGTGCTTAACTGCGACATTTTTTCGACTGCTTCTGGGTGTGAGAGGCACGTAAACAAATGAAAAAGTGTCCTGAAGTTAAAGCTGCTAGTTCGGTCGGCTCGGTACTCAAAGGGGATAGAGAGCGAGAGTTCAAACATGCTTTAACTTTAGCCGCCAGCGTTAAAAGTTCATCAAAAGTAAGCATGGAGTCGCCAATTACTCTTTTAAAGTGATGCTTAAAGCTGCCTACTACAGTAAAAGAAGCCTCGATGTGTAGTCTATGTAAAGACATTTTTAAAAATGATGATTTGAAGATACTGGAATGTCACAGGTATATTTAATATTCCTAATTAAAAACATGTATACATTAGAGCACGAATTAAATTAAATTATATCTAAACCTTTCATAGAATTGCACATGTTAAAGCTTCCAATATTTTATATATGTACCACTAAATTTAAGTTCAGAAAGTTTTGCATGGCAGTAAACACTCGTAACAAAATTTCAGCGCGATATCGTGCAAGGTATGCTACACGATATGTTATAGGAAATAGTGTAAGCCTGCATGCACGATAGTCTACATGGTATCCTACACGATATTAAGCAAGATTTTCGGCAACAAAAAAATAAAAAAGAATAAACTGTAATTCATGTAATTTAAAATTTTTTGTGCTCAAAAGCTGTTAGAAAAGCTAATGTAAGTAGTAAAAAAAAGCATCTGTTTACTCCAATTAGGGGATTGGAACCTGGTCTCGAGGGATCATATTCGAGTGTCTTACCCACTTGGCCAAAGTCGATTAGACACTCGGATAAGAATTTATGTTCTGATGAGGTACATCTAATACTTATCTTTATTATTTTATCATTTTATATTGTTTCGTGTCTCTTAACACGATCGTCAATAATAAACCTAGTAATTGATTTTAGAACTTCTTTTTGTTAATGGATTTTACTTATACTTTACATATACTTTTCATTCCAAGGGAAAGTTAGTCCATATTTAAAAGTGCGCCAACGGAAAAAAATAATGTAAGAAAACTTAACCAACCGTAACTTTTTGTGATGTAATGCAAGGTTTGGTTAGATTTTGTACCACAGTTACAGTTTGTAACGTTTTGCTACATTAACTTACAGTCGACTACAACTTAATATATCACCTTACGACTCATAACGTTTACTATTATGATTCTGAAAAGCCACTTAAATCTCGTGAAAAAGCAACTGTAAGTAACTCTATTAAAACGGAAGGAAATGTTGTCATGTCTAATATTTTATAACAGCTTACAGTTTTTGGCAGTTTATCACACTGTTTTATATTTTGTTATAATTTATAACTTTTACACACATTTTCTTACTTTTTTTAATAAAAATTACTTTTAATAAAAGAAAGTTGAGTAATTATTATGAAAAATTATTAGTGTAATAGTATATGGTAAATCATATCAAAACGTAACGAAAATGTAAGAAAACGTAACACAACATAATAAAATGTAAAAAATGTCTAAATTTTATGGGAATAATAGTTCCTTACATCTGCTTACGTTTTTTTACGGGTTACGGCAGATTATCACACATGTTTACTTTTTCTTCCATTTTTTTACGATTGTAAATTCCCGCTAGGGTCTAATAAATTTACTGTTTTCATCACAACAAAGTTGTAAATAACCTTTTCCTCTTCAACACATTCATCTGGGTATCGAATACAGCAGGAAAGATAATATTTTTTANGAGTTACTTCTGGCTCCTGGCTCTTAAGTCCAAAAGTCCTAGCGAAAGCCTTTTTGACCTCGTCTTCCTCAACAATGGCATCCAGGTCTCGGACCTCTAAAGTCACTTTTCTGCTGCTTATTTTGACAGTACCTTGTCCGGCTACCGACTTTTCAATTTGCTGTGAGAATGCAGTAGCATTCTCTACACCTTTGGCCTTAATAAGTATGTCTCCTTTTTTTGTAGTGACAACACTTTGGATTGACACGTCAGTCTTATCTGGGTCAAAATTCGCCTTCATCGTCTTCAGCACCGTTGCAAAGGTCTGTCCCCCAGCCATCTTCACTACTACTGTAGTTGTGGCGTCTGCTTTTTTCTTCTGGCTTGTTTTGTCATTCAGTAGAATTTCTTCTTGTTTGCCTCTGCCTGTTTTCTTTTTTTTTGAGGACATAGTCTGCTGGCGTTTTTCAGGGCTGTCCAATGGGCTCCTGTTGCTTTTACTTCATTCTATTTCCTTTAAGGCGGTGTTCAGGGTTCATTTCTGTACATGCCGTCAAAAATTATCTTACCTTTTTTCCCTTCACTGCAGGGATTCAAATGACGACTTCCAAGCGTTGGTATACAAATCTTCTTCAGTAAGACTGCCTTTTCTTAGCACCTCTGCCTCTTGAAGATGCTTAAGCGCCGCTTTGAGCCAATTTTTAACAGCGTTCGCTGTGTTGCCGTACTTTTCGTTTATCATTTGTAGCATCTCTGTAAAGTCATTTGTTGCTGATTGGACTTTATCAGCAACTTGCTGTCGCTCTACTCCGAGCCTAGTGACACTTTCTTCTAAGGAGGCAAGCTCTTCCTGGGTCTCGTGGCTAAATACCGACACGTTGCTAACCACGGTGTCGTTAGTGCCTACACTCGACAGATTTCCTCTTCGTCCTTTGTCTGTAAGGAAAGGCCATAGAACATTTAGCAGTCCTTGTTGGCCATGAGACACGTCTTTGTGCCCCCCCCCCCCAGAATCTGTGTGGCCTGCGTCAGTCACCCGGACTTTCACTGGATCGGAACTGCCGGTGGATTCCCTCAGAGAGGTTACCGTCTGGGGTACTTGTTTTGCATCGACGTTTTTCATAATGGCATCTTTTTTAATATCGTACTGACCCGCGAAGGCCAGCACGACCCTTTTTTTCTAGAAATAAGTATTTAAAAAGGGTTAAAACCAGGGCAGCAGCCCTCTCTGTTACCAGAGAAAACCGCTACTTGCTCGGGCCGACCGGGAGTCGCCACTCTCCCTCAGTCCCACCCACGGAGACTGCCCTGGCGTTGAGTAACAAGTTTAAGAATAATGTTCGTGTGTAATGTATGTATTTGTTGATACACAACGGTCATCCCAGCGAGGCGAGCGGCAGGTGTACAGTCCCGAGACCGCGCAGACAACCCAACAAAACGGGCTTGCGTAAGGCACTAAGGTGCCGCCATATAGCCTTCTTAGTGGTAGTAAGCCTAGATTAGTCGGCCCACCACGTCTTTTTTGTTTATGAGGCGTACAGCCATATCAGATGTGGTTACCCAGACTTACCCAGGCCTCATCATCCGGCTTCACCCACTGCCGGGCCCCCAACGCAAGCCCAGAAAAGGACCCACCACACGCAACCCAGAACAATTCGTAAGTGTCCCTGTGTTTGTTTAGTGAGAGTGTGTGATGCATGTATCTGAGAAGAATGTTCTAACCGCCGCTTACTTCTATACACGACGGGTGCTAGTTTTTGTTGGCCCGCATCAAGCAATGGAGTGCCACCCACGGAAACAGCAAAAAGCGGAGAACAAGGAGCACAAGCAGAGCCGGCCTACGCATCCACACTGACGGAGGCATGGGGCACTAGACCCCCGTCAACATCGCCGCAGAGTCACACGCCAACGCCACATACGCCCCCCGATCCACGCCCTCAACCACCGCCACAGAGATCCACCCCAGCTGCCCATTGTCACCTCATATTTTAAGAGGATGCCCCTATCCGGGAGTAGTAGTAGTAGTAGTAGTAGTAGTAGTAGTAGTAGTAGTAGTAGTAGTAGTAGTAGTAGTAGTAGGAGTAGTAGTAGTAGTAGTAGTGGGAGTAGTAGTAGTAGTAGTAGTAGTAGTAGTAGTAGTAGTAGTAGTAGTAGTAGTAGTAGTAGTAGTAGGAGTAGTAGTAGTAGTAGTAGTAGTAGTAGTAGTAGTTGTAGTAGTAGTAGTAGTAGTAGTTGTAGTAGTAGTAGTAGTTGTTGTTAATGTTGTTGTAGTTGTAGTAGTAGTAGTAGTAGTAGTAGTAGTAGTAGTAGTAGTAGTAGTAGTAGTAGTAGTAGTAGTAGTAGTAGTAGTAGTAGTAGTAGTAGTAGTAGTAGTAGTAGTAGTAGTAGTAGTAGTAGTAGTAGTAGTAGTAGTAGTAGTAGTAGTAGTAGTAGTAGTAGTAGTAGTAGTAGTAGTAGTAGTAGTAGTAGTAGTAGTAGTAGTAGTAGTAGTAGTAGTAGTAGTAGTAGTAGTAGTAGTAGTAGTAGTAGTAGTAGTAGTAGTAGTAGTAGTAGTAGTAGTAGTAGTAGTAGTAGTAGTAGTAGTAGTAGTAGTAGTAGTAGTAGTAGTAGTAGTAGTAGTAGTAGTAGTAGTAGTAGTAGTAGTAGTAGTAGTAGTAGTAGTAGTAGTAGTAGTAGTAGTAGTAGTAGTAGTAGTAGTAGTAGTAGTAGTAGTAGTAGTAGTAGTAGTAGTAGTAGTAGTAGTAGTAGTAGTAGTAGTAGTAGTAGTAGTAGTAGTAGTAGTAGTAGTAGTAGTAGTAGTAGTAGTAGTAGTAGTAGTAGTAGTAGTAGTAGTAGTAGTAGTAGTAGTAGTAGTAGTAGTAGTAGTAGTAGTAGTAGTAGTAGTAGTAGTAGTAGTAGTAGTAGTAGTAGTAGTAGTAGTAGTAGTAGTAGTAGTAGTAGTAGTAGTAGTAGTAGTAGTAGTAGTAGTAGTAGTAGTAGTAGTAGTAGTAGTAGTAGTAGTAGTAGTAGTAGTAGTAGTAGTAGTAGTAGTAGTAGTAGTAGTAGTAGTAGTAGTAGTAGTAGTAGTAGTAGTAGTAGTAGTAGTAGTAGTAGTAGTAGTAGTAGTAGTAGTAGTAGTAGTAGTAGTAGTAGTAGTAGTAGTAGTAGTAGTAGTAGTAGTAGTAGTAGTAGTAGTAGTAGTAGTAGTAGTAGTAGTAGTAGTAGTAGTAGTAGTAGTAGTAGTAGTAGTAGTAGTAGTAGTAGTAGTAGTAGTAGTAGTAGTAGTAGTAGTAGTAGTAGTAGTAGTAGTAGTAGTAGTAGTAGTAGTAGTAGTAGTAGTAGTAGTAGTAGTAGTAGTAGTAGTAGTAGTAGTAGTAGTAGTAGTAGTAGTAGTAGTAGTAGTAGTAGTAGTAGTAGTAGTAGTAGTAGTAGTAGTAGTAGTAGTAGTAGTAGTAGTAGTAGTAGTAGTAGTAGTAGTAGTAGTAGTAGTAGTAGTAGTAGTAGTAGTAGTAGTAGTAGTAGTAGTAGTAGTAGTAGTAGTAGTAGTAGTAGTAGTAGTAGTAGTAGTAGTAGTAGTAGTAGTAGTAGTAGTAGTAGTAGTAGTAGTAGTAGTAGTAGTAGTAGTAGTAGTAGTAGTAGTAGTAGTAGTAGTAGTAGTAGTAGTAGTAGTAGTAGTAGTAGTAGTAGTAGTAGTAGTAGTAGTAGTAGTAGTAGTAGTAGTAGTAGTAGTAGTAGTAGTAGTAGTAGTAGTAGTAGTAGTAGTAGTAGTAGTAGTAGTAGTAGTAGTAGTAGTAGTAGTAGTAGTAGTAGTAGTAGTAGTAGTAGTAGTAGTAGTAGTAGTAGTAGTAGTAGTAGTAGTAGTAGTAGTAGTAGTAGTAGTAGTAGTAGTAGTAGTAGTAGTAGTAGTAGTAGTAGTAGTAGTAGTAGTAGTAGTAGTAGTAGTAGTAGTAGTAGTAGTAGTAGTAGTAGTAGTAGTAGTAGTAGTAGTAGTAGTAGTAGTAGTAGTAGTAGTAGTAGTAGTAGTAGTAGTAGTAGTAGTAGTAGTAGTAGTAGTAGTAGTAGTAGTAGTAGTAGTAGTAGTAGTAGTAGTAGTAGTAGTAGTAGTAGTAGTAGTAGTAGTAGTAGTAGTAGTAGTAGTAGTAGTAGTAGTAGTAGTAGTAGTAGTAGTAGTAGTAGTAGTAGTAGTAGTAGTAGTAGTAGTAGTAGTAGTAGTAGTAGTAGTAGTAGTAGTAGTAGTAGTAGTAGTAGTAGTAGTAGTAGTAGTAGTAGTAGTAGTAGTAGTAGTAGTAGTAGTAGTAGTAGTAGTAGTAGTAGTAGTAGTAGTAGTAGTAGTAGTAGTAGTAGTAGTAGTAGTAGTAGTAGTAGTAGTAGTAGTAGTAGTAGTAGTAGTAGTAGTAGTAGTAGTAGTAGTAGTAGTAGTAGTAGTAGTAGTAGTAGTAGTAGTAGTAGTAGTAGTAGTAGTAGTAGTAGTAGTAGTAGTAGTAGTAGTAGTAGTAGTAGTAGTAGTAGTAGTAGTAGTAGTAGTAGTAGTAGTAGTAGTAGTAGTAGTAGTAGTAGTAGTAGTAGTAGTAGTAGTAGTAGTAGTAGTAGTAGTAGTAGTAGTAGTAGTAGTAGTAGTAGTAGTAGTAGTAGTAGTAGTAGTAGTAGTAGTAGTAGTAGTAGTAGTAGTAGTAGTAGTAGTAGTAGTAGTAGTAGTAGTAGTAGTAGTAGTAGTAGTAGTAGTAGTAGTAGTAGTAGTAGTAGTAGTAGTAGTAGTAGTAGTAGTAGTAGTAGTAGTAGTAGTAGTAGTAGTAGTAGTAGTAGTAGTAGTAGTAGTAGTAGTAGTAGTAGTAGTAGTAGTAGTAGTAGTAGTAGTAGTAGTAGTAGTAGTAGTAGTAGTAGTAGTAGTAGTAGTAGTAGTAGTAGTAGTAGTAGTAGTAGTAGTAGTAGTAGTAGTAGTAGTAGTAGTAGTAGTAGTAGTAGTAGTAGTAGTAGTAGTAGTAGTAGTAGTAGTAGTAGTAGTAGTAGTAGTAGTAGTAGTAGTAGTAGTAGTAGTAGTAGTAGTAGTAGTAGTAGTAGTAGTAGTAGTAGTAGTAGTAGTAGTAGTAGTAGTAGTAGTAGTAGTAGTAGTAGTAGTAGTAGTAGTAGTAGTAGTAGTAGTAGTAGTAGTAGTAGTAGTAGTAGTAGTAGTAGTAGTAGTAGTAGTAGTAGTAGTAGTAGTAGTAGTAGTAGTAGTAGTAGTAGTAGTAGTAGTAGTAGTAGTAGTAGTAGTAGTAGTAGTAGTAGTAGTAGTAGTAGTAGTAGTAGTAGTAGTAGTAGTAGTAGTAGTAGTAGTAGTAGTAGTAGTAGTAGTAGTAGTAGTAGTAGTAGTAGTAGTAGTAGTAGTAGTAGTAGTAGTAGTAGTAGTAGTAGTAGTAGTAGTAGTAGTAGTAGTAGTAGTAGTAGTAGTAGTAGTAGTAGTAGTAGTAGTAGTAGTAGTAGTAGTAGTAGTAGTAGTAGTAGTAGTAGTAGTAGTAGTAGTAGTAGTAGTAGTAGTAGTAGTAGTAGTAGTAGTAGTAGTAGTAGTAGTAGTAGTAGTAGTAGTAGTAGTAGTAGTAGTAGTAGTAGTAGTAGTAGTAGTAGTAGTAGTAGTAGTAGTAGTAGTAGTAGTAGTAGTAGTAGTAGTAGTAGTAGTAGTAGTAGTAGTAGTAGTAGTAGTAGTAGTAGTAGTAGTAGTAGTAGTAGTAGTAGTAGTAGTAGTAGTAGTAGTAGTAGTAGTAGTAGTAGTAGTAGTAGTA
Source organism: Copidosoma floridanum (assembly GCF_000648655.2). The sequence continues at coordinate 61,117 of NW_019384283.1, read as the reverse complement.
GTAGTAGTAGTAGTAGTAGTAGTAGTAGTAGTAGTAGTAGTAGTAGTAGTAGTAGTAGTAGTAGTAGTAGTAGTAGTAGTAGTAGTAGTAGTAGTAGTAGTAGTAGTAGTAGTAGTAGTAGTAGTAGTAGTAGTAGTAGTAGTAGTAGTAGTAGTAGTAGTAGTAGTAGTAGTAGTAGTAGTAGTAGTAGTAGTAGTAGTAGTAGTAGTAGTAGTAGTAGTAGTAGTAGTAGTAGTAGTAGTAGTAGTAGTAGTAGTAGTAGTAGTAGTAGTAGTAGTAGTAGTAGTAGTAGTAGTAGTAGTAGTAGTAGTAGTAGTAGTAGTAGTAGTAGTAGTAGTAGTAGTAGTAGTAGTAGTAGTAGTAGTAGTAGTAGTAGTAGTAGTAGTAGTAGTAGTAGTAGTAGTAGTAGTAGTAGTAGTAGTAGTAGTAGTAGTAGTAGTAGTAGTAGTAGTAGTAGTAGTAGTAGTAGTAGTAGTAGTAGTAGTAGTAGTAGTAGTAGTAGTAGTAGTAGTAGTAGTAGTAGTAGTAGTAGTAGTAGTAGTAGTAGTAGTAGTAGTAGTAGTAGTAGTAGTAGTAGTAGTAGTAGTAGTAGTAGTAGTAGTAGTAGTAGTAGTAGTAGTAGTAGTAGTAGTAGTAGTAGTAGTAGTAGTAGTAGTAGTAGTAGTAGTAGTAGTAGTAGTAGTAGTAGTAGTAGTAGTAGTAGTAGTAGTAGTAGTAGTAGTAGTAGTAGTAGTAGTAGTAGTAGTAGTAGTAGTAGTAGTAGTAGTAGTAGTAGTAGTAGTAGTAGTAGTAGTAGTAGTAGTAGTAGTAGTAGTAGTAGTAGTAGTAGTAGTAGTAGTAGTAGTAGTAGTAGTAGTAGTAGTAGTAGTAGTAGTAGTAGTAGTAGTAGTAGTAGTAGTAGTAGTAGTAGTAGTAGTAGTAGTAGTAGTAGTAGTAGTAGTAGTAGTAGTAGTAGTAGTAGTAGTAGTAGTAGTAGTAGTAGTAGTAGTAGTAGTAGTAGTAGTAGTAGTAGTAGTAGTAGTAGTAGTAGTAGTAGTAGTAGTAGTAGTAGTAGTAGTAGTAGTAGTAGTAGTAGTAGTAGTAGTAGTAGTAGTAGTAGTAGTAGTAGTAGTAGTAGTAGTAGTAGTAGTAGTAGTAGTAGTAGTAGTAGTAGTAGTAGTAGTAGTAGTAGTAGTAGTAGTAGTAGTAGTAGTAGTAGTAGTAGTAGTAGTAGTAGTAGTAGTAGTAGTAGTAGTAGTAGTAGTAGTAGTAGTAGTAGTAGTAGTAGTAGTAGTAGTAGTAGTAGTAGTAGTAGTAGTAGTAGTAGTAGTAGTAGTAGTAGTAGTAGTAGTAGTAGTAGTAGTAGTAGTAGTAGTAGTAGTAGTAGTAGTAGTAGTAGTAGTAGTAGTAGTAGTAGTAGTAGTAGTAGTAGTAGTAGTAGTAGTAGTAGTAGTAGTAGTAGTAGTAGTAGTAGTAGTAGTAGTAGTAGTAGTAGTAGTAGTAGTAGTAGTAGTAGTAGTAGTAGTAGTAGTAGTAGTAGTAGTAGTAGTAGTAGTAGTAGTAGTAGTAGTAGTAGTAGTAGTAGTAGTAGTAGTAGTAGTAGTAGTAGTAGTAGTAGTAGTAGTAGTAGTAGTAGTAGTAGTAGTAGTAGTAGTAGTAGTAGTAGTAGTAGTAGTAGTAGTAGTAGTAGTAGTAGTAGTAGTAGTAGTAGTAGTAGTAGTAGTAGTAGTAGTAGTAGTAGTAGTAGTAGTAGTAGTAGTAGTANTTTTAATCATAATAATTATTTTTTAATCGTTTTGTTGAAGAAAGAAATTGTGAAATATGGTGAAAAAGTATCATATAGGGTTCACTTTGCATTCTTATTAATGCATGTAGAATTGAAATAACAAAACAAAAAAGTTTTAAAAATAATCCTGTAAGGTTTATTTAGTTCTATACTTTCGAAAACACAAAACTTAAGTTCACAAAAAAAAACTGTCAACAAGTAATGCTACTTGATCATTCATATTATTTATTAATTGTGTAAGTTGTCTAACTTTAGTATGCTGAAATGTAATGGGATTGAGATCTTAAATCCTCAACACTACTACACAAAGTAAATACATACATATTTATACACATATTTAACAATTGTAAAGGTACTGTTCATGAAGATACAAGACTAATGACAGTGACAATAATAATTTTCAAGAAGTATGAGCCAAACACTGTGTTGTAGTTCTCAGACTCAAATTTTTAAATTGTTTTTACTTAAAACATTATAGGTACCTGCTTTACTACTGTTTTTAAATACAACTAACTATATGCATAATCATAAAAATTGATTTCATTAATGGAAACGATGAATATTCGTAGGAAGCGCAAGCGATAAAAGTTGTGTGATGTATATAACATATTTATTGAAGATAGTTTGCAAATCACTATTCTGCCCTCAAAATGTTGTTAATACTGCTTGTAATAAGAATAAAAATCAAAATTTTTTGTCACATGTATTTTTAGATTCTTAAAGAAAATGGTATTCCTATTTTATTTTAAATAATCTCACATTCACAAATTTTCCTTAAAAAAGCAGAGAAATGATATTTTGACCTTATGTTCACCTTTTCAAGCCATAATACATCAAACAAAAGTTTTCAGTCTACTATAGATGTATAAAATGTTCCAAAAAATAGAAACTAACAATTGAATAAGTCAAGTAATTAGAAAAAAAAATGTGGAAATGTCTGTGTCTAAAGCCTTATAAATCTGGGTCTAAAACTAATAGTCTAGCTGACAGTGCTAGACTTGTGATCTTATAGCGTTAGCATAAAAAGTTCTGTATACTCTTTATATTTTTTAATTATTTGAGGTTGATAATTTAACTTTAATAGTCAATCGTATCAATATTATGATATATATTATGATCAATAGTATCATATATTATGAGTAAAATTAAGACTTTTGTTTGACACACATTATTTAAACGTATTGAAATTTGATCTTTAGTACTAAAGCTGTGAATCATTTGCTTTTTGCCATGCAGAAAAACTGTAACACTGAATAAATTTTCATAATTTAAAAAAAAAAAATTTCTTATGCTGTTAAAACTTAATCTTCATTATTAAAAATATAAAACGAAATGAATATCATCTTTCTTTACGATTTTAATAATTTATTTTTACTAAACCATGTAAAGAGAAGTATTATGGTTGAATTTATGAAAACAAAATTACTTAAATTGAGTTTTACATGAAACAACATTTAATAAAGTTTTTACGTTCTTAAAAAATTATTTTGACAGGCTTTGAGAACAGTTCCAACATTATTAATTTTCTTGTGTAAATCGAACAGTTTTTTGAACAAATTCTTATTAAATTCAACAAAAGAATAGAAAATAACATTTAATAATGTTTTTATGTGTTAAAGATGTTGCTTTTTTACAGTCCCTCATCCTAGTTAAAAAACAATTTTCCTAATTTTTGTTCAAATCTAATGGTTTTCAAGAATACTTTATTTTATGTATAATCTTATGTTGTAAAAGTTAGTATAATTTATTTGAGTACTGCATGAATAAGCGAAAAACTGTTTTTCCTCATGGTATTCGATACCCAGATTAAAGCATTGAAGAGGGAAAGGTAATCTACAACTTTGTTGTGACAATAACAATAAATTTATTTCACTTTTAAATATCGACTAATTTTCCCTTGGAATGAAAAGTATATGTAAAGTATAAGTAAAATCCATTAATAAAAAGAGGTTGTAAAATCAATTACTATATTTATTGTTGATGAACGTGTTAAGAGACATGAAACAATATAAAATGATAAAATAATAAAGATAAGTATTAGATGTACCTCATCAGAACATAAATTCTTATCCGAGTGTCTAATCGACTTTGGCCAAGTGGGTAAGACACTCGAATATGATCCCTCGAGACCAGGTTCAAATCCCCTAATTGGAGTAAACAGATGCTTTTTTTTACTACTTACATTAGCTTTTCTAACAGCTTTTGAGCACAAAAAATTTTAAATTACATGAATTACAGTTTATTCTTTTTTATTTTTTTGTTGCCGAAAATCTTGCTTAATATTGTGTAGGATACCATGTAGACTATCGTGCATGCAGGCTTACACTATTTCCTATAACATATCGTGTAGGATATATAGCACGATATCGCGCAGAAATTTTGTTACGGGCATGGCGTTTCAAAATCTTATGAATTCTATTTTCTTATAAATTTGATAATCTGATTGTCTCAAATATTTCTTACCAGTAATAAAATTTATCAGTGACACTACTCACATCATGATACTAGAGGCATATGATTTGACTCTTAATATTGAATATACTATGATTTAAGGATCATGCAATTGCAATTAAAAATATTTTGGTGACACAAGGTGTCATTTACATCAATGTACAATCATTTATACATGGTTATGTTTAATTAAAAGAATACTTATAAAAAGTAACACTGTAACATTGCAGAAATTTATATAACAAGATAATATTGTGTTTTAAATAACAGTCGAAAAATAAAAATAGTGATCCCTTGTACTACACATTTACGAGACAGAACAAACACACTATTTTCATTCTGAACCTGCTAACCAGAGCGGTTCATTACTTTAGTTCTGCTTGAGTAGTGGACATTCTATACCCAAGATCTACTTACAAGAGCGGTCATTATATTCCTACCCTGAATCTGCTAACAAGAGGAGTTCATCCCCATTAGCCCTGCTGAAATATCGGACACTCTTTACCCTAGATCTGCTACTTATAGAGATCTATAAAAATAAGAAATACATACACACAAACATATTCGCTCTTAATATTGTTACGTGTAGAAGAAGAATTCTGAAAAATGAAAAAAGGATTCAATATGGTCTAATAATTTTACTTATATATACACAATTGTTTATAAAATGATATTTAATAAAACCCCCGACACATAATTTTGCAAGTTATAAAAAAAGTAAGAGAAGTGGTAAGAAATAGTTTGTGCAGAAAATAATAAAAGAAAAAAATGTCCTAGAAAAAAGATTGAAATTAATTAATGATCAAATATAAAATTACCATAATTTGCACGAATTTAATACTGAAATATCAGACAATAAAATCAATAATTTGAAAGCAAAAATCAACAAACAATTCGATAATTTGATCATATTTGCGGAAAGGAAACGAGAATCTTAACAATTATTACACTCAAAAGAATGCTAATTTTAACCCTAGAAATGATCAAGGATACCGAGGCAGAGGTCAGAATTATAATAGATACTCCCAAAATAATAATTATAATGATTATAACCAACCAATTTCAATCCTCATTATCAGAATTAGAATTTTCAAAATCAGTACTAACCAGGAGATGACCGTTTGCTGCATCATTTAAACTCTCAGGCGGTTCAATCCAATCATCGTTCGGAGGTGAGCCCCAAAAGACAAAATTTAACCCCTACACCTAATGTTTCAGCACAAGTGATGAACATAGCAACAAAATCAAAACTGTCCACATCGGTACATACCAGGGACTTGTAAACGACAAGCTTACAAGCATAAGGTTGTCAATTCCAGAAGGAAAAAATCGCTTTATCACACTCATTCTCGGTAATAGCACCACCACAAACCTGATCAAATTAGATCAGTTTCACCCAAATTGACGTGTAGAGGCTAGTGAAATCATTAATCTTACTGGAATTACACCCCACCCAGTTTCAACTAAAGGAACAACGTACATGACTATACAAGGAAAACCTACAAGTTTCATGTGATCCCTAACGATTTTCCGATCAAAGATAGCGGTTTGTCGGGTCGAAACTTTTGTAAAGAACGACGAGTCACATTATCGTATTATCATGATTCTTTAATTTTTGATGATGACTTAATGAACCCCATTTCTTTTTGAAAAACTCTTAAAGAGATAAAACGTTTGGAAAGGGATAGAAAAAAACAAAAAGCAATAAAACTTAAGAAACAAGCACAGGGAAGTTAAATTTTAACTACCACCCTTAATACTAATAAAGAGACAGAGTGCCTTAGGGATAAAATTAACCAACAAAAATTTTATGACGAGTACATCAAAGGCCTGCCCAAAAGGTCAAACATACCTAAATATGAAAAATTTGGAGACAAAAGCTGATCTTCATTTTCAAGATGAATTTAATAAATTGATTTTATCAAAAAGGGGCAATAATAATATAAAGCCCACTGATAATAAAACTGATAAAAGTGGGATGTACAGTGAAAATAATTTAAACGATCAAGATACACTCCAACCACATACCATTAAAGAGAGTAAAAAAACTCCTAGTGTAGAACAACGTTGCCTCAATGAGGAACGAAAAAATGACAACGGTAAATGTAATAGTATGGCAATAAACACTAATGAAGACAATGTTATGATTAAAATAGATCCAAGAGAAATTCTACCCTTCGAATATATTGTACCTGAATTTGACCCCGATACCAGTAGCGAATATGAGAGACCAGTTATCAAAAATACACAAGATAGAACAAGAGACCTGAAAGGACTTGTGCGTACCAGTCACTTAAACCTGGAAGAAGGAGACCAAATTTATCAATTGATTTTCGAATTTCCAGAAATCTTTTTGTTGCCGGGAGACCCTTCATCCAGTACTAATTTTGTTGCACATGAAATCCCAACGGAAAATAACATCCCTATTAACACAAAGCAATATAGTCACCTACCGTTACATAAATAAATTTTAAAAGAGCACGTAGCAAAAAAACCAAACGATGCAATAATTGAGCCCTTGTCATCACCGTATAATTCAACCGTCTGAATGCTTCCTAAAAAACTTAAAAGTCATGGAAATCCAAAATGGAGGGTAGTAATTGATTTCCGAGAACTTAATAAAAAGACCGTTGGTGATGCATATCCAATGCCTAATATCGCAGATATTATGGACCAGTTGGGAGGATATATTTTCCAGTTTTTGAGTTGGAAAGTGGATTCCAACAAATTTCCAGGGCTCAACATAATAAGTATAAAACAGCAATTACAACACGCCATGAACATTAACAATACAGATGAATGCCTGACGGTTTGAGAAATACACCTACCACGTTACAATGACTAGTGGATCTCATCTGAAGAGGTTGATTAAATGTTAAAATGTTAGTATATTTAGATGATACTATTATTTTCGCAAAAGATCTAGTAGATCATAATCGTAAAGTTGGGTTACTTTTAAACCGGTTAAGATCAGCAAATATAGTGCTCCAGCCAGATAAAGTAGAATTTTTTCGCAAAGAAATAATATTTCTTGGACGTATAGCAAGTCAACGAGGAATTAAACTAGATCCTAAAAAATACAGGCCGTTACAGAATTTCCCCAACCAACAACTATGCCAACAATCCCAACTTAAAATAGCTAAGCCATTATCGGATTTATTTAAAAAGGGAGCAAAATTTAACGGGACTGAAGTGCAATAAAAGAGTTTACAAATACTAAAAGACCATCCATGTCACGAGCCTATTTTACAATTTCCGAACTTGAGTTAATCATTTAAGTTAACAACATAATGCATCTGACTACGCTATTGGAGAGGTATTGAGTCAAGAAAAAGATGAGTTTGCCCATTCTGTCGCGTATCTTTCAAGAACTCTAAATAAAGCTGAAATAAATTATTCTACGACTGAAAAGAAATGCTTGGCTGCACTATACGCAACGTATAATTTTCGTTCGTATTAATCAGGAAATGAGTTCGTTCTTGTAGCTGACCATGAGCCATAAAATTGGTTACATACAAGAACAGACTCAGGGCAGCGTTTAATGCGCTGAATGTTTAAATTTATTCCTTATGAATACACTTTCAAATACAAGCGAGGAAAAACCAAGACTGATGCTGATGCATTGTGTAGAAACCCAGTAGGACCATTCATGTATGCGGAAAACAATTAAGTAATGGATTAGCATTATTAAGAGTCATAATGATAGGTCAAAAGAAAATAAAGGAAAAGAAGAAAACAGAATAACAAAGTTAGATAAAAGAAATAGTAAAAACATCCAATTAAATGACTATCAAATCTAAAGTATTGCCAACAACCTTGAAGGAGATAGTGAAAGTAAAAAAACCTAGAATCATGACCAAATCAGGAACAAATGTACATTAATTTGCCAGGGGCCATGGACGACATCTTAGTTCGAAGATAAACAAAAAATGGCCAAAAATAAATCATAGTGTGATTGCTCAAATGACTTAAACGAAAACGTTTCCACAACCACAGACATCATCTATATCTCGACCAAGTATATCAAGAAATGTCACTAAAAATATATCTGAAGATTCTAGCTCATTAAAAGTGAATTTTTCGAAATCAATAGCCTCAACATTGCATGGTAGCGATACGAATACAAAAACCACCAGAATAGAACCTTACGGTTCCAAAAATAAGAAAATGCCACAATTACCAGTCAGAGATATAATTAACCTTGGTGCATTGTCAAGGACAAATATGTTTTCCGAAAATGACCCAAGTGATACTGAAGAATCGTCAAAAGAAGATACGCAACCACTAGTAAATGACCCTGGACGAAGTAGATTACGACAAAAATTGACCAAAACGGAAGTAGACTCAAATACAGATACTGACTCAGACTCAGATGCAGCAAGTACTGAAATCTCCGTTACACACATTTCACTTGGTGAAGGTTCAAACAACAAAGTTTCTGAAGACCTATCTAAGACTACGACAAGTAATATTGATAAGTTTACTTATCAAGAAATACAAAAGTTAACAAAAAAACTAACCAACGTCTTTAAAAATATATAGAGAAGTCTAACAACGACACTGAACTCAAGCAAGCTAATACGGATTTTTCATCAGTAACCAGATTGTCTAAAGGAGATAAGCCAGATCCTGAAATTCAGGACATATTAATCGAAAGGGACACCTATGATCCCGATAGTTTTGATGATTATGTATTAGATGAAAAAGTTGCAGATCTATCAAGATGTACAACGGACTTTGAACCCTTACTTAATGAAGATGAAATTTTAAGAAAATATATGACGAGTGCAAAATTATCAATTACCCCTCGTATTCAAGAAAATACATCCTTAAGTTCTAGTACAACGGCGCTCACTAGTACTACTATGATTGTAAAAAACAGACAGTCTTAAGCACCGGACTTGGAACAAATAACAGAAGAAACCCCAGATTACTTAAATGAAAACAACAAACAAACGAACAAACTGCGATGCAAACAAATGAATAAATCGAAACATTGCACCTAATTTCATGCTACTTTTGGACTTATACCCTTTCTCGACAATCAATCGATACCAACGACAGTACGGAAAGGTGTATGAAAGTCTTAGTGATAGTAACAGTAGTACTGACAATTATTAAAACGTAAATCAAGCTAAGCTAATAAATAATGTTATTACCACCAGATATTGTCTTCGTACAAAAAAGACAATATACGTAGTTCATTTAATTAGCAAAGATTGTAAACCAGTCACATCTGTCCCAAGACTGTTGAGATCGATAGGTGCACTGGACTTTAGTTATTTGAAATCGAAAAAACCAAAAGTTGGCCAAATATTAATAACACCTTATGGAGGACATAATATACTGTCAATCGTTATTAATGAAAAATCTACCGATTGAGTAATTCCAGAAAGTCTTACAAAAGCTTTTAAATCACTTAAACAAATTTTGTTGAAATTAAATCTTAAAACTTTCTAAATTTCAAGAAGGGAAGATCTTACGGACAAATTAGAACATGAATTGATAACAGAATGGTTATTTACAACTTTTGCTAAAACACCTATACAAATTACTGTTTTTTATGGTAAGGTCAATTTTCCAAAAATTCAAGAACGTAATGAAATAATACAAACACTATATGACAGTTCTGTTGAAGGACATAATGGAATAAACCAAACTTATCCAGTCAGCCAAGACCTAAGATCAAGTACGCTTGCTAATGGACTCACACAAAATCTAATATTAGTTGACGGTGCACCTAGAGTAATTCTATCAGACAGACTTGCTACATTTATGTCTAATTAATTAGAATAACTCATGAGAACCCTAAAGGCCAATTACCAAACTACATCAGCATATTATCCTCAAACAAACGGATCACTCGATCGAAGTCATGCTGCCCTAGCTGACTATTCAAGAACTTACTCTGAAACTTATGATGACTAGGACAATTTAGCAGAATTTGCAGCTCACACATATAACACAAGTGTACATGCAGCAAAAAATTTTACGCCCTATGAACTAGTTATTGAGAGAGTAACAGGGTTGCCTTTGACGACACCTATAGATAAATGGTTACGAACCTATCCATTGTACTTACAAGATCTTATTAGGTGACTTCAAGAAATGCAAATTGCAGCGAAAATCAACAAATAAAGATGAATGTACGAGCAAAAATAAGATATGATAAAAAATTAAAGCTTTTAAATGTTAAACCAGGAGATTACGTGTGAGTAAAGAAAGAAGGAAAGAGGTGCGTTCCCATAAATTTGATTGCTTTTACAATGAACCCCTGAAAGTTAAAAAACTTTTACAGGGAAAAACTGTGTTACTTGAAAAAACCAGTGGTGAAATTATACGGAAATACACGGATAACTAAAAACTAGTTTCCCAATAATAACGTCCTTTTTATGTCTTTCAGAAAGAAAAAAAAAAAAAAAAAAAAAAAAAAAAAAAAAACAACGATGCGGATTGTATTGGCCATCTTAATGACAATATTGCTTGAAGGTTACGCAGATTTAAACTATGCTAATCATGGCAACTATAGCATAGAACCACTTGAAACAAACCCTGGAATATACTACGAACGAATCGGTATAACAAAAATTGAGAGCTGATTGGAAGATTGTGATATGGCTAGATGTTAATAAATTCATATTAGAACAAACACTTACTTAAAGATTAAATGAAGCTTTTCGATATTGTATTGTCTGGTTTAATTATCCTAATTGCACTAACTATACAGAAATGGACCTCTTAAATTTAAAGATAAAGCGATTAACAAACCTTAAAGCAATACTATTGAGCATAATGAATACTGTGGGAACCCATGCGGGTGATAACATTATTCCACCACCCAGCATAAGAACAGAAATGCTGACACCTTTTGGAATTATTGGAAGCATTGCTAAAGGACTTTTTGGCTTAGTCCTAGAAGACGATATCAACGTCATGAACACTGACATCAACCATTTGCATACTGATCAAAAAGAATATATTAAATTGTATGAACAGAGTAGCCATATTTTTGCAGCTGCATTCAAAGAACTATATAACACTACAAAACGCCATGAGCATATTCTAAAACAAGTTGCTAATATATTAACTTCAGGACAAGATTTGACTCTCGACAGATATCTGATTCATTTATCAGCTTACCTTAGAAGAACTGAGGCTACCTTAGATCATATTATGAGTTCCCATGAAGATCTTATTGACATCTTGCATGATTAACAAAAAGGTCAAGCACATCCAACGCTATTTTTTCCAAATATATTTAGAACTGTAGCCCAGGATGTAAAGAACGTAGCAGGAACTCTAGAATTTGTAGCACCAATAGAGAATCTTTAAGCTGGCGCAATAAGCACGCTGAGCAACAATATCCAGTTATAATATTCCAATATGGACAAAATGGATTTGCCTATATAAGATCATCGTACTTAGTAGTATCAGCAGACCATAATTTGTATGTACGATTAAACGAAAATACATTTAACCAATGTGATAAAACGATATATGGTTACATATACTTGGCCATGAAACCGTTAAAGGAACCCTATTCTATAAACGAATGTGAAATTCTCATTTTATTAAGACCTGGAACAGAAGTATTTAAATACTGTGAAATTATGTTATCACCGAAAATCGAAAGTCAATGCATTTACTAACTAGCTGATAGTTCATGGTTATTCTCAATACCTAATGAAGAACAATTAATCATTATCTATCTTAATAAAATGGATTGACAAGAAAGAGTAAAAGGTATAGATCTTTTACAAATAAATGATGGATGTACAGAAAAAAGTCACAAATTAACCTTAACCAGTGAACATAAGATTATCATTCAGATACAATATACTTATCAAGTAGAAGTGATCTTAAACCTATCTGTACTACATGAACCCTTAAGAGACACTGATGACTTCCGTAACACTATAAAATCGATTCGAGAACTTAACTTGAACGAACAAGCATAGACAGATAGAAAATAAAATGTGCAAAATATGATAAATCAAATGGAGAAAATACGAACCCGAAAGATTGAAGAAAAACAAACTTCTCTTTTTATTTGAATACATAATATAATGTCATTGAAGCTATTATTGTTATAATTATGATAGCAATACTCATCAGCAAATCAAGAAGCTGTTTCAAGAAGACTATGGAACGTAGTATCTCGAAAAAATTTATCAAACGCACCATCAATCTACTAAACACAGAACCTCAAGTAACCATAAAACAAGAATCAAAAGAACACGAACCAACTAAACTTTGTGTCAAAATTGAAGAAAAACAAAAAATACCTAAATCATCTAAAACTAGACCTATAATAAAGACAGGGAGTTTGACACTTCCACGCCATACACCCCAACAGTTGGAAATGGACTTATAAATTAGTAGTAATTTTATATTATTTTGCTTCCAGGCTGCACGATAAACCCTGACTATGAAATAACGATAAAGACTAAAGTCAACGTAAATCAACCTTTACATAAAGTTATTGAACAATCAGAAAATAAAGGAAATATCAAGGGAATACACATACTTCCAGATTTACATAGTTATACACATCGAACTATAACCGCCAAGTACAATAATGATTCATTTATTAAAAGAACTAATAAAACACTAAACATAGAAGAAAAAATCCAGACACTTTCTTCTTTTAAAATGAGATCCATTATTCGTCAAGCAAAAAAGATTTTTTCACCAACACCGTGAAAAAGCGACAATGATATACCAAACATTGATCTGAAAAGACATATATGTCTTCTGCCGTGGGATGTAGAAGAAACGAAAAGGAAAAGAGATTTCTTTAACCATTTCTCTCAATTTGGTACCCTAGAAAATTTTTATGCCGTTAGAGATGGGCGAGGAAGATTATGCCAAGGATATGTAAAATACATAGATCCTGAAAGCGCTATTTTAGCGTTGCAGAATGATGAACCCAATTATCGCACGAAATACGCCAAACCAATTAAAAGGAGTGCAAAACACAAATTAAACAAGAAGTTGACTCACTCTTTATGTCAACAACAAATTGAATTAATGACATATCAAAGACATGTCATTACATGCAGAAGACAAAGATGTACACAAACTTCAGAAACAAAGCCAAGCTTTGTCAAAATCATCATAACAGAACCCCACCATTTAAGTATCTACTTTATACGTCGAGAAAGACATCACTTAGTTCTAAAATTTTAATTTTAAGCTTTATAAAACAAATGAGCGAATTTATATTTAGTTAATTATTACTGCCATGTATTTAAACTATATTGGTTGACACAGACATTAGGAAAAAAAAAACTTCGATGCTTTGAGACTTAAACGCATGTTGTATTTTATCACAGTTGCATGTTACTCTATTGTCAAATTTTTTTTTAACATTAAGATTTAGCCTGTATTAAAACTACTTATTCCATTGTATTAAGAATCCTCAAATATTTCCGCATAGCATGACAAGTAATGATTGTATCCATCCATGTATTCCCTACCTATTATCCAATAGTTTTATAAACCTAATTTTATTTTCACATTTGCATTCCACATATAACCTACGAATCCTTACAACTAATGACAGCGTGAAATACACTACAACAGCACTCTTACATATACAGTATTAATTAATAATCTTAATAACACCCATCATATTTACGCTTGCAGAATTACATACACAATGGACAGACAAAATCCTAAAATCATAGAAGCAATGGCCGATGAAATCCAACTTAGCATACTGCTGCAGCAGGATTATAGCCGGCTCATGCTGAAAGAGATCCTAAAGAACTTCGGGACAGTGCGGTCCATAGAATGAGAACCCGGTGCTATGGGTTATTCGAGCTATGAGATGATGTTTCGTTCATCACTAGAGGCAGAAATGGCGGCTGACAGTTTAAATGCAGCGCCAACGCTACAGGAGCTACTGGATTCACTATCTCATTCATCGGATAATGTGAGAAATCAGGCAACGTCAACTGCACCTGAGTCCCTGATAAATAAGAAATCGATCAGGATTCACAACATATTGGAGAACGGGCGTTGGGTGGATATAATGATTTAAGATCCGGTCCATACAGATCAAATGGAGAAATTCCTCAATAGTTTTGGTCCAGTGCTTTTTTTAAAGGAACAGCCGTGCATCACACTATACACCGTGTACAATGCTGAATAATACTAATCATGTGATGCAACGGTTGTGGCAGCAATACTGAATGCAGCACCGACCTTCGAAATAGAAGAAGCAAATGAATCACTAACACGGAAAGTACAAATGCCACTGGATGTTGGAACGACAATGCCAAGTATGAATATAAGACTGCCTGCAATAATGGAAACTCCTACAAAAGATAGTGAAGAAAGAAATACTCCAATATTATAATTTGTGAGGGTGAGTCACACCGGCAGTAAAATAAGCATCCTTAAAAAAATCCTACAATCCCAACTACTTCAATGATTTCTCCCAATACAAGTATTTAATAGAGGATATTTATTATTCAACTAAGCAACAAACACGGGAAGGTATTATTCCCGTTCATATAATATATGGAACGGCTGAGTTAGCGGAAGACATGCGCCGCACAACAGTATATTGGTTAACCCAGCAGCCAAAAGAAGTAAAAGTTAAAAGTACCAAGAACAAAAACATAGCCGATGAAGACAATATTCCTAAAGACCGTAACCCACTTCAGTAGAGAATAGTATCTAAAGTGCCAATCATAATGAATCCGGATGAATATACCCGGTTATTGATGATTTTTGGCCCTTTAAGCCATCTAAACTATTATCTGCTGGATGTCGTGCGCGATAATGGACGGCAATTGTATCAAAATTTTGCTACTTATTATAATGAAGAATCGATAGCAATCGAAGGACTCAAAATGTATGGGGCACAATACTCATACAGGGGTATTCAGAAAACAAGTGATACAATTACACACTCACCGTGTGGTAATTTAATAAACAAGTGTGACCTTGAAGTGCATAGTCTTTTGTGCATAACTCGAATAAACCTAAAAAAGATTTGCCCATCGTGCAAAAAGGATTTCAGTCTAGTAAAATATGACTGGCTCTATAAGCTATGCCATGAGACAGGCATAACAGCAAACCTCGATACCCTTAATACGTTAGTCATTAATAAAATTAATAAAAAAACTCACGGACAAATGAGAAAAGACAAAACACTATCCATAACTAATCATAGTAAATCTTATTATCCTTCCAAATTTCTCACTTTCCAGTACCTGTAATAACTCCGTAGAATGGATAACCATTAAAAAAAAATAAAAAAAAAAAAT
>NW_019384283.1:26342-45616 GCF_000648655.2 Copidosoma floridanum | reverse complement strand
AAAGAAACCCGAAAGCAGAATATATAAACATATATAGAGCTCCGTTGTGGATGCGAGAGAGAACGGACGTGTCGAGTGAGCGCTCCAGAGAATAGAATATCAAGAAGATATTAAAACAAAAATAAAAGAAAATAAAAGTACAAATAAGTGTAGAAAGTGGAAAAATAGCAGAGGAGAAAGTGTAAAGTGATCAAATATAAGAAATTGAAAGGATGAAGTGAGATAAGTGAGGTCGTGTCAGTGGAAAGGGAACGGTACCCGTGAAAGATAAAGAGTAGCGAGTAAACAAGAAGGCAGATCATAAAAGAAGGTGATAGTGAACGGAAAAACGAGTGACAAGAAGACAGGAAAACAGTGTTAAGGTAGTGGTGGTGGGATGAGAAAAAGTAAAAAAGTGCAGTGAAGTGCGAGAGAAAAGTGAGGTTAGTAAAGTATAGAAAAGAGGAAGCGGCAACTTGAGAAAGAGGTCAATAAAAAGGGGCAAGCTGAGAGGTAGATAAGAAAGGTCCTTGGCCAAATAAAATAGCGGTAAATAAAGAAAAAGAGAGGTTAACAAAATTAGGGGTCGATAAAAAAGATTTCTGGAAGACCGACGCTGGATAAAAGGATATATTACTAAAAATATCGACAAAGAAGATTCATATATTATCGATTAAGGTCGTTAAATAGGATTTCTGATGTATCGACGTGGAAAAGTCAGTAAAGAAGAAATCTGTGGTATCGACAAAAACCTGAAAATGACCGGGAAAGTAAAGGGTGTGAACGTTAACACAAGAAGTAATGCAAATGTGAAACCAAAGGAGCAGTCTTTATTAAACTTCAAAGTCAAGAGAATAAAGATTTAAACGATAAGTTGAATAGATTGGAGAATAAGTTTGACAATATCATTAGTATTCTAGAAAGGAGAGAAGAATATTAAAAAGACGAAAAACAGATGTGGATAAAAGAGAGACAACAGTGGACAGAAGAAACAAAAGGCACTAGAAGAAATAATAAGCAAGTTGGAATGGGAAGAAGAAAAAGATAAGAGAGAAAAAAGGAGACCAAACATTGTGAGCAAAGGAGCAAATATTGAAAGAGAGAATCTAAAGAAAAATGTGGAAGAATGCATTGAACAAAAGATTAAAGTGAAAGTAAAGGTAGAGAAAGCTAAATAAATAAATGTGAACGCTGAGCAAAATGTGAGGAAGATAGTTGTAGTAAGGTTGCTAAATAAACAAATGAAAGAAGTAATAAGGAATAAAAAATATATGGAGAGAGGAGTTTACATAGATATCGATTTAACAGAGAAAGAAAGAGAGATTCAAAGAACTATTTTAAACAAGTCAAAAGAGCAGAGGAGTAAAGAAAAGAATACAAAAATTGGGTATATGAAGATAATGGTCGACGGTAAGTGGTTTAGACATGATGAACGGAAAAAAAAGTTCACTGAAGAAAGAAGCAGGAGGCAAGAATGAAGAGAACAAGAAGATAGAGAGGAGGAGAAAGTGAGAAGAAGAAATGTCAGTATTTATGCGTGGAAAGTTGCGGGAGTGTTAAATAAGGACAGTGAAGTATGGAAGTACTTAAGTGGTTTTGATATAATAGTGTTAGTAGAAACGTGGTTAGAGCAGGACAATTGAACTAGTGTTAAAAGTGAGTTGTCAAAAAGTTTTGAGTGAAAGTGTATAGCAGCGACAAGAGAGCATAAAAAAGATAGAGCGAAAGAAGGAATAATATTAGGATTAAGTGTAAAGATGGAAAGATAAAATACGGAAATCAGGAGTGGAAAATCGTAGGAGTATATAGTCAAAACGTAGAAGGGACGATGGAAATCATAAAAGAGAAAGTAAAAACGAAGGAAAGAGGAAGTGTACTAATACTGGGAGATTGAAATGCCAGAACCGGGAGAGAAGGAGGATGGATTAATGAAACGGATGGCGACAAGGAAATAAAGGTAAGACAGTCAAAAGACAAAAAGATAAATAAGAAAGGGAGAAGACTAATAAAAGAAATAACAAAAGAAGGATGGTGTATAATAAATGGGCAAAAAGGAGAAGAAGAAGAATTCACATACGTTGGCAGCAGAGGAGAATCTGTAATAGATTATGCAATTGGGAATCAGGAAGCCTTAGATCAGGTAAAAGAAATGAAGATAAAACAAAGAACGGAATCGAGTCATATGCTGTTAAAGGTGTATTTAGAAAATGAAGTAGAAGTAGGAATCATAGAAAAAGAAGAGAGGATAACAGCAAGAAGGGATTAGACTCAAGTATTGATCGATCAGTATGGAAAAGGATGTAAAGACTGGAAGTGGAAAGAAGAAAAAGTGGAAGAAAGATGGAAGGAATTGAAAGAAATAATAGAGAGTGCGGTATCTAAAGTAGAAAAACAGTTTAAAGTGTGGAAATTGGGAGATAGAAAATGGTATAATAAAGGATGAGAAGAGAAAAAGAGAGATTTAAGAAAAATAATGAAGATGTGAAGAAAGAAGAAAATAGAAAGGAATTATTATGTAGATAAAAAAAGAGAGTACAAAAACTGGTGCTAAATATAAAGGAAAAGGTTTGAAAGATAAGAAGTAGAAAAGATAAAAAACACAACATCGAAAGGTAAAGTGTTAAAGTACATAAATAGGTTCAGAAAAAGCGAAGGAATGAAATAGATAAAAAGATTACAGTGGAGAAGGTATTTTATGGAAAAGTTAGGTGGGAAGGATGAAGAAGAAATCGGGAGAGAAGATACAAGAAAAGAAAAAGAAAAGAAAAATACAGAGGATCAGGAAGAGTTGAGCAAGGGAGAATTCGAGAGACAGATTGCCAGGTTAAAAATAGGAAAAGCACCAGGAAAAGATAAACTAGAAAACACAGTATGGAAGTACATGCCTAGCAGAGTAAACGCAGCCCTTTGGGAACTGGTTAAGAAAATATGGGAAGAAGGAGAATTACCAGAGCAATGAAAACGAGAAGTGATATTCCTGATTCACAAAAAAGGTGATAAAGATAAGTTAGAAAATTATAGAGGATTTATATTAACGTGCACAGCATACAAAATTTATGCAAGTTTGTTAAATGAGATGTTGAAGAAGGAAATTAAAGGTAAATTAGCAGAAAGTCAATTTGGATTTAGAGAAAAGAGAGGAGTAATATAAGCGATATACACACTGAAACATATTTTAGATGAAAAATTAAGCAAAGCAAAAGGAAAAATATTTGCCTGTTTCATTGACTTAAAGAAAGCATTTGATAGAGTGGATAGACAGGTTATAAAGGAAAGATTAATAGAGATGAATAGAGATTCAAGGTATTGAAATATAGAAGGAAGGAAAGATTAATAGAGATGAATAGAGAAGGAAAGATTAATAGAGATGAAGGTGAGTGAAAAGCTAAGAAATGAGATTATGGGTATTGTGCAACATCAGTAACATTGTACTGATGTTAATAGAAAATTTAGTTTATGAGATTTGAAATCTCGTGCTTTAGGATATTCTTTTACCTATAAGGGCCAATCATAAGCGTGCGCGCGTCTATTAATACACCAATAGACTCTGTTTATACTTACCTTTGTCCAGCAGCTTGCTGCTGCTGCGGTTTTTGTTAGTCAGCCTCAAACGCCCTTTTCGGTAAGTCGCTTTGCGCTCGTGTTTATAATTTTTACGTGTATCGTTTTATGTAAGATTATTGTAACGAAAACGATTAACAATTTCGATTGACACGTAATTTCTCCGTCTGACTCAAAAATTAGTTCTGCCTTTTTTTATCTTGCATGTAAGCAAGTATTATGACTTGTTAAAGTAGTATTAAATAGAGAGATTGTTTTTTGTAATAAACGGCTAAAGTGTTTAAAAGTGTGTTGTGCATTTATTGTTGTGTCCTTTTATTACATCCTTTTTTCACGCTCTCCCAAATCCGGCGTGAGATATTAAAAATATACAGTCCACTATCTTACTGAGTTCGATTTCGAACAGATATCTATAAAGAAACTAGGAATGTAGTTAAAGTTGGTGAGGAGGAATCAAAGGAATTCTGGACAGAGAAAGGTGTGAGGCAATGATGCCCACTGAACCCAACTCTGTTTAATATATATCTAGCGGACTTGGAGGAGGAATCAAAGAGAGGGCAAGTGGGAGGATGCAGAGTTAGTAATGAAAAAATATGGAGTGTGTCTTACGCAGATGATATAGTATTAATAGCAGATAAAGAAGAAGAATTAAAAGAGATGCTAAAAAGATTTAAGAGGTATACCTGTAGAAAGAAAATGATTTTGAGTGAGAAAAATACAAAAATTTCAGCATTTGAAAAAAGAAAGGGAAAAAATAGAAGATGAAAGTGGGAAAGTGAGAAATTGAAACAAGTAGATAAAATAAGGTATTTAGGATACATACTACAGAAAAATGGGAGGAATGATAGACATATAGAAGAAAGGAAGAGGAAAGCAGTGATCGCTATGAAAAATGCATGGAGCGTAGGTGAAAGAATGTTTAAGAATAGCTACTATAGAAGAAGGAAATTATTTACAGCACTAGTGGAAAGTATAGCGTTGTTTGGTGCGGAAGTATGGGGTTGGAAAGAAGAATAAAGGCTGGAAAGTGTACAAAAAAGATATATGAAATGGAAATTAGAACTATCTAGTGCTATCTAGCAATACGTCAAATTATATAGTGGAGGAGGAGTGTTGATTAGAAAAGATAAGTACAAAGGCGCTGAGGAGAGCGTTAAAATGTGAAGAGAAAATTAGGGATTTAGACATAAAATTAGTTAAGGAATATATAAGAGAAAAGGATAAGGACAAAGAAAGATGGAAAATAGGAAAAGAATCTAAAAAAGAGCGGAAATACTACGTCAAGAAAATATAAAAGAAACAAGATTCATTAAAGGGGTAAAATTTAAAGAAGAAGTAAGAGAAAAAATATTAAAGAACAAGGAAAGATAAGAAAAAGAGAAGAGAATAGAAAAGTTAAAGAATTCTCGGTACAACAACGTACATAAAGATATAAGAACAGAGGAAGAACCAGGATATTTGAAAAAGGATATGCCATTAAAGGATAGGAAACTAGTAGCAAGATTTAGGTGCGGAAATAAATGTAGGGGTAGAGAGTATAGGAAAGGAGAGGAGGATAAGAAGTGCAGATTATGCAAAGAAAAAGAAGAAGATTATAGACACATATTAAAGAATTGTAGAGATACGGGAAATGAGGAAGAAATAGAGAAATTACTAAGCCATGGTGCAAAAGAGATAGAGTCACTAAGACGCGTTGTCCGAAAAAGAAAGGAAGCAGAAAATAAATAAAAAAAGAATGAAGAAAGTTTATAGTAAAGAAGAGAAATAGATGAACTGCAGGACAAAGCAGAAGAGAACAAAAAGATAGTGCAGTGAAGAAAGAAGAATGAAAGAAATTAAAAGGACAAATTAAAGAAAGAAGAATAATATTTAAATTTTTAAATTTTTGAATTTTTTTGAGTCTTTGAAAGAAATAATAGAGAGTGCGGTATCTAAAGTAGAAAAACAGTTTAAAGTGTGGAAATTGGGAGATAGAAAATGGTATAATAAAGGATGAGAAGAGAAAAAGAGAGATTTAAGAAAAATAATGAAGATGTGAAGAAAGAAGAAAATAGAAAGGAATTATTATGTAGATAAAAAAAGAGAGTACAAAAACTGGTGCTAAATATAAAGGAAAAGGTTTGAAAGNTAAAAAATAAAAATATAAACATATACATTTGTTGTAACAAATTTTTTTTTAATAATGCCAATATACGTTTAAGATTATTGCTAGTAAACTTGTATTTATAAAGTTAGAATAATCTTAAGGGAAAAAGGTAAAACGTGTAAAATTTTTCCTCCAAGTATTCAGTTTACCATGGTCCACTTCTTACCTTGAATCAGATTGTTTAAATATATATATGTATTCACTGAAGATGGTGATAGTTTTAAGAAGGGAAGGCTGTTTAGTGACGACTTGCGTAAATAAATAAATTTTCTATTTTTATCCTCGTTTATGTTATTTTTATTCCATCCACAATAAAATTTTAAGACTTGTGAAAGAGTCGTACTTAACGAAAGTCGTCACCTTACAAAGCTGACTGCGTACTTCGTGGATCTCAGAAGTGTCAAATGACAACCGAAGCAAGCCGCTAAGCCTAAACACATGAAGTGAGCAAGTACCAGCTCCATACCAACTAAGACAAAGAAGTTTTAATTAAAACTTCGTGCAAGGTACATTTCTTTGAGCAGCGTTTTACTTAGTAGCCTACCGCTGCTTATCGAGTGTGGCCCCTCATTATTAGCCTAATTCGGAGATTCCATTAATAAGCTTTAATATTCTGATCTATATTGCTATTATTCTTCTGTAAATCCATAGTAAATCATCATGAATTGAATAAAGAGAATAAATTTACATAATAGAGAGGAATGTTTTATTAATTAAAACCAAATAAAATTAGGAAGATTACAAAAGGAAGCGGTGCTGAAGGAATATATTGGATCTAGCCTGAAAACATGAAAGGTACGTTTACACGTTTATATTTTACAAATAATAACACTTTTCTTTTCTTTTCACTGATATACTAACGAATAGTTGGACGTACTGCTGGTCCCGCGGCCCGGCAAGGAGCGTGAGACTTAAGTCCACAAACATCCAGCTTTCACTGGATGATAAAATTAAATGATATTTATCATCACTTAACAGAGATATACTGTTTACAGTGATAAAAAAGGATGTATGAGTAGTTGTTAGTTTTTTGAATAATAAGTAGTGTCTCTTGTCCAACTGTTCTATAATATCGTATTTTCTACTATGCGTTGTAAAAATAAGAAATTTTCATCCTACGCATAGGGACGCAAATTCTTTTTGACGTTAACATGTGTTAATATACATAAAACAATGCACCAAAAATTTAAACACCAAAAAAAATGGGAATTTATGTAGGCATACGAGTGATTTTTCAAAAAAACTGCTATGGTGACCTGAAAAAAAATTATGTCTTTAAAGCGAGTAACGGGTCAAAGTTTGTCGTACTCCATATACCCTCTGAAGTATTAGAAAAATTGTGTACTTAAAAAAAATTCAAGATTATTTTTTTTATTGATGTATTTTTGATGAAAAACGGAAGTTCGATGATAATTGTTTGAACCTAACACCTATACGTCGAGTTTTCGATAAAATCCCCGAAACACTTAGACTGCAATTTTTCCTTTTTTTACAAAAAAGTATATTTCAATTTAATTTAGATGATTTTGAAAAATTCTTATTCAAATAGTTGTAAAAAAAAGATTTACTGATAAAAATTAGGGGTTGCAACCTCTTAGGGTCCAAACAATTGTTGTAGAACTGCCATTCAACAACTAATGATTTGGATTTAGAATTATAACAAATTTAAATATTTTTGAGATGTATTAAGAAAAGTTTATTTTCAAGGGTGATTTTAAAAGGTAGTTTTTAGCCTAAAAATGCTTCTCTGCCGATAACAAAAAGTATGTATTGCTTAGTTTTTTATATTCTACAACATATTTAAGTTTTATGAGACATAGAGACAAAAACGTCACATGAGTTCCTTTTCAGACCAACTATTTAAAAAAAAACCAATCAATAAAAAAAAGACATTACATTTTTTTCACATCCATGATTTTTCTGGCATTTAAGAGGGTATAAGGAATATGACAAACTTTGTCCTGAGACTCGCCTTTCAGAAAAAAATTTTTTTTTTTAGTTTAATATAGCGATTTTTTGGACAATTTCTCATATATAATACATAATTCTTACAACCAATCTCCATTATTTCTTAGTACATTATATTCTCTATAATCTTTAATAAGTTTTCTTACATTTTAACGTACTTTTGAACTTTTTATCAAATATTTTAATTTTTTATCGCATATTGACTTTTTCTATAAGCTCATTAGTCAGGGCGCCGAAGGATCAAAACTCTAGAAAAAACTGATGGTTCATCCTAGCGAAGCGTGTTTGGGCTTAGAATTAGGAAAAAAAATATGAGAAACAATACCTATAAGTCTTTACTCAAACCAAGATACGCGTCATAGGTTTTTTAATGCAAAATAAATTTTTTTTTAGCTTTTTTTTATCTTTCTTTGACATCATGAAAACTATTAATTATAGAAGAAAATGTCAAATACAAAATTTTTAAGAAAATAATGTAGTATAAGAATTGAGTACTTTTCCAAAATCTAGAAATCATCTTTTATTACATAACTAAATGAAAAAGAAAAAAAAAACGAACAATGAAAATGCATCAAAATATATATTAAATTAGTTAAAATTTTTGAAACAAACTTTACGCTGTAGCTAATAAATAATGTAGATAATAAATAACAGTCGCATAAGTTAGCCTAAAAGACTGAAATTGCATAGCAATAGAATTATGAAAGGAAATATGGCACTGGAAAACTTAACTTCAACTGTCGATAATTTTTAGAATTCAAGAAATTGAACAAACTCTTTAAGACATTTAGATAATACATCATTTAAAAGTTGACGCGACCAATAGGTATACAAGCGAATGTTGATAGATCTTGACCATCGTATCATGAGGTGCATATGTATATATGGCGGCACTTGTTAAGCAAGCACTCTGTATTCTCCATACATGCCCTTTTCTCAATTTTCCATATACTAAAGATTCATAACACTAAACCACATATTTCTTTTTTCAAAAAATCTTCTTCAAGTAATAAATAAGAATGAGAAAAATATCCTCCCCAGTTGCGGATCGAACACACAACCTTCTGTTTACTACAGTTGCTCTACCATTTCAGCTCTCAAGGAGCTGTACATTTATTCGCACCGTAAATTTGAACAAGTTCTCATTCTTAATTTTTAAAGCTGTATACATTACTTTCCATGACAGCATGTTATATTTTTTAAATTATTATGGATTTGTAACGTCATTTATAATAATACGTTCAATATTGTATTCAAGACTTATCATGTACGTAAGCCATCAGATTGCATACTTTCAATTATCTTTATTTTAAATGTAACAAATTCGCAATTTTGGAACATGAAATTAAAAACTAGTGTTTTAGTATTTTTTATTTTTATAACTTTGTTATGAATAACATCGGAAAGGTCCTATTTTCGATATTGCATGATACTAAAAATAAATTTTATTTGTTGCTGGTTTTTAAAACCCAACGATGAGTTCAACTGTTGGAGTTATACGTATGACAGCAAAAATACGGGCTTTTTTTTTTAAATTTATTTAGTGAACATTGTAATATATGCATTTGTCGAGCTTCATAGCTCTGCCATCAACGCTGCCAGTACTTCTCAGATGGTTGCCCGTTCCCCACTCCCTCAGCCGTTGCGCGCGGCGGTCGCACGGGCTCGCGGCAAGACGTGCAGTTCAGCTGAGTCAGTTTTGCAGCACCCGTGCTATCTCTAACACCGTTACGTCATTGTATAAATCTCAATATCAAGCCTACAGAGTAGCACTGTAGAGAGGCCGTGTGGTTTCATATTGTATTAAATAAATTGAGTTAAAGAGTTAATACTCTCTTCTGTAAGTGTTCATTTTAACTTATGCCCTGGCCTTTTATCACATACCTCCAATAGGTTATGGGCTCAGTGCACGCAAGCCACTGAACGAGAGTAGTTTTCTGTTAGAAAATCAAAGTGTTGAGAGTGTACTGTGTTTTATAGAGCCTAGAAGCAGAGTAAGAGAAATATCAAAGAGATAGAGGCCAGCACGAAGACAGCGAGCGGCAACCGGACCACCGTCGGAGAGGGTGCACTACCTGCATGTCATCACCGCTTTTAGAGGAGAGTGAGCTGCGACGGGGTAAGTGACGCCCTATCCAAGGAAAATTTTTCTGGACGTGCGCCGAGTGGAATATTCGTGTAAGTGCGTGTGTGTCTTTGTTCTTCTCTCTTTCTACTGTCGAGTGTAGTGTATAAGTATGAGAGACTGGTGCTATTGACGAAGGTGTTGTGATGAGCGAGAGCGTCCTGCGCGAGTTTTTCTTTTTCCAAGAAAGAGTTTTGTTCTCACGCGACTGTTTTCCCGTCCTCCTCCCCTCCTCTGTTGACGCGTGGTCTGCAACGGCTGTGTTCGTCGGCGGTGGCAGGCGCACTTTTGTCTTTTATTTTAACTTGATAGAGTGAGAAAGATAGAGAATAGAGATAACTAACTTTAAGTAAATTCTTGTCTGTGAGGAAGAGAGAGCAGAGATGTTCACGCACGCACCCGTACATGCATGCAGCCTGAGAGTAAAATCTCTTGGCGTAATTTCGTGCGTTGTGTTGTATGAGAGATTGTACTGCAGGCAGGTGTGCTGTTCATGGTTATTCTCAAGCACCTTGACCTTGGGCAGTTGTATGCGGTGCATTTTACTTTGAATAGAGACAGAGAATACGTGAAGCATACCCATTAAAACTCTAGTTTCGATACTTCCATGTAACTACACACGTACATGCATGAATGCAAGAGCGCGCTACCTTGCTGCAAGTTTGTCTCCATTCTCCTGAAAACGCTGAGCAAAATTTTCTTAGTTGCATGCACACTTCTAAAATCCATGTTAAAGACTCAACAATACGTCTCGGGGTTGTGATCAGTGGAAAGCGTGCTGTGCCGCTGGAATCTGGCGACGACTAGGAAAACTGTGTAAACCCGTTCAAGCCCTGTGCAAGCACATGATCAACCTACTTCCGAATAATTGCATTGCTGTGCGTGAAATTCTGACTCGGTAACTAGGTGTAAACACGTGTTTGGCTCGACCGAAAGAGCCCGTTTTTAGTTTCGAGCCAAGAGAAATTGGCGTCCGTTTCTCTTGGCTTAGGAGCACTTAAATGAATCTTAAAATTACTAGAGGTCACCTGTTAGACTACTACAAAATATTTCAATATTTTTGAGGTTTAAGTTTTCGTAGTCTATAAGAGCCCGGGAGAAAGATTGTGAAATTCCAGAGTAAAATTAAAATGCATGGAATTCTAGAGTAAAAGAGTTTATTTTACAATATTTTTTAGAATGCAGATTTAGAATATTTGAGAATACCGCAGAATTCAATTGTAAATTGATAATCAGAGTGGTTAACTAGATTTTGAAACTGCGGTGACAGCATTTACTTAACATAAGTCTGAGTCATTTGTACAATCCCGTGATGAATGGAGAAGCTGTTGCGCTTCGTCAAGAAGGACAGCGATGATGACTTGTTCGAGGTAGAGAGCGAATTCACCATCATGGAGGCCCAGCAGCAGGTCAAATTATCAGGCCACAAATTAGGGGCCGAGCCTACTCCTTGTTTCAACTTCGTAAAAGACGGCAGCAAATCGACTTGTCTGCTGAGGCCCAAAGAAGCATTGGCGCTGTCTCCCATGAGCCATCAACTGACACCTTTGCTGCTGATTTCTTACCCTCTGGGAGTTTGCACACCCCGTTATCACTAATCAGCGAGACTACTCCGAAGGTGACTAACATCGTGCACCTCCCAACCATGATTAAACTTGCAGACTCGATGAAGATCTTAGAGTCTGCATTGGCTAATCATTCCGAGGGACTTAAAAAAGAGAGTAAGAGTCAAGCGACCACGACTCAGACCATAAAAAAGGTGGTCGACAATATACTGAAGGCATCAAAAAACACCCTAGAGCTAAGAGGCTGCGCATGAGAAAACTAGAGGTAAATACAAATTTTAGAGATAATCCTAATAAAATTGTTAATTTAGAAGTTAAGAAAAGTACCGAAAATTTGAGCATGAATAGAGTTTCAATCGATGATCTAAATATCCCAAAATTAACAATTAAAAGAGATTACAAGCTTACACAGAAATCAAACTTTAACATTTGAATTGATTATTTAAAATCAGAGCTGATAAGTAATGATTTGTACGATGTTGTTGACTTGAATCACAATGGTCCAAAAAATTTAACTGAGAAGGCCATAAATAAGAGAAAGAATTTAATAAGAGACAATCATTGATCACCTTGATTAATCTTATCACAGAAGGATCCTGGACGTTGAAGAACCGAAAGAGATCATAGAAAAATTAATTTCGTTTAAAATAACTGAATTGAAAAGTGACTCATACATCTGTAAGAGCTAAACTATATCAAATTTAGATGAAAAGAGAAGAAAAAGTAGATGATTTCTGTGTACGCTTTGAATTCATAATTAAAGAGTACAAAATGTGCAAAGAGGCTACAACAAAGATGGTCACTGGGCTACTGACTGCCCTCTACGTCCGAAAAATTTGTGGTTTTGCTACTATTGCCAGGCAGTACGAAATCACAAAGGCACGGACTGTCCCCATCTAGAGATAAGTTCTAATAATTATAATTTTTATAAAAATGCGATTAATAAAGAAGAGGATGCTAAAAATTCGGGAAACAATAAAAATAAACTCAATAAGGTTATAACAGGTAGAGTAAACAAAACAACAACAATAAGACAAATCAGAGAAACCTTAAAAGAGCAGCCACTCAGTCGTCTAAGGAAAAAGAGGAAACTGAAGAAACCAACCAAAGTAAGAATATTTCATACATAGATTCTATTGCTGATTCAGGCACAACTGATCACATATAGTTAAAAAAACAATGATTCTATCAAATTTTGAGAAGTGCGAAAACAATGTAATGAAGAGAGCAAATAAAAACAAATTTGCTGACATAAGAATAGGTGGTACAGGTAATCTAATTCTAGAAACAGAAAATTTAGAAAATAACGTCTTTAAATTAACGGAAGTTTTTATGGCTATAGACATTTCAGAGAACCAATTATCACTTAAAAGGTTAGCAGACGCCAGATTCGGAATCTACTTAAAAGATGAGGTATTTTTAGTATATAATAAAAACTCAAATGAAACAATCTTAGAAGGCGATTATGAAAAACCCAATTGGATGGTGAGATTCAAAATCTATGATCAAAATAATCAAAATCGGAAGAGCAGCGGAAATATATATTAATGTTGTAGAGCTCAAATATGTCCAAACAATGAGTCCTTTCAGCAGTTGCAGTTTGACAGCATAAATATAGGATTGTCAAATCCAGAGGGAGAGACACCTATACTTTAAGAGAAAACCCATCTGTAATTGGGAGGGAGAGAGAAAAACTCATTGAATTGGAGTCAACTAAAACTGCAGAGGAATCAAAAGAAACTCCAATTAAATGGGACACGAATCTGATGACTAGGCATACAACAAACATAGATAAATTAGAATCGATAGAAATCATAGAGAGCATGATCAGTCAGGATAAGTTAGAAAATAGAGTTAGAGTACATATGTCAGTAACGCATGGAGACTACATACAGCAATGTGTGGATCAAGGAAAAGTGAAAGTCCTTTGGATACACACAAAAAAAAATGTTGCTGATCGTATGACTAAACCATTACCATTGGAGGCACATAGAGCTTTTAGAGATAAAATTATAAATTTGGATTAAAATGATGAGTTAGACCGTTAATTAAGGGGTTTGTATCTGAAACAAGAGTACTAGTATTCAATTCCAATCTATTTACAGGTGGAGAAAACTAGACGACCAGAGCTGATGGAGTGGCAAAGGGAGGGAGTGTCTAGCTGAGTAGCTTTGCCATCCACGCAGCCAGTACTTCTCAGATGGTTCCCCCCTCCTCCTCTCCCTAAGCCGTTGCGCGCGGCGGTCACGCGGGCTCGCGGCGAGACGCGCAGTTCAGCTGAGTCAGTTCTGCAGCACCCGTGCTATCTCTAACACCGTTACGTCATTATATAAATCTGAATACCAAACCTACAGTGTAGCACTGTAGAGAGGCCATGTGGTTTCATATTGTATTAAATAAATAGAGTTAAAGAGTTAATACTCTCTTCTGTAAGGATTCATTTAAACTTGTGCCATGGCCTTTCATCCCATACCTCCCATAGAATTTTATTTCGTTATACATCAATGTTATCTTTAAATGTTCCTCAAGTTTTTACTAAAGCATTTTCTTAGATAGCAAAGACTTCGAACAATAATGGTATTAATTCAAAATCATACGATACATCGAATAAAAGGGAATTATTATAAAATCAGTCTTGTACTTGTAACATGGCACGTTTAAACTGTACTAGTTTAAAATACTAAATGAATGTTAACTATTTTTAATTAATGAACAAAGATGACACCAATGACATTTAATGGATTTTGTAATTTTCTTGGAGTATAAATGTATATTGTCTCAAGTGTAACCGGTCCATTGTAGTTTGTTTAATAACGTTTTATGTGTACGTATGGACATGGTCTAATAATAATAATACTATTAAAAGGATTAAAATTATAAATTATTTGTATATTAAGCTGTATATAAATTAATTTTGATTAAAATAAAGATTTGTTAATCAGTAGTGTATTGTCAGGTAATGAATTAACGTGTATAATTTTTCATTTGTATCGTATTAATTTTGTGTGACCATAAACATCCATAATTTTTTTGATACATAATTAATTCTTATCAATTTATTTATTACCTCATAGATTACTTTTTCGTTCTATCAGTTAAGTTTTCATAAACTGTTTTAAGTTTGCTGTAAATGTCCGAACATGCAATAAATTTTTGAGAATTTTTCCATGAATAATTAGAAGAATCATCCTAAAATTGTGATTTAATTATGTTGTGTAATATTGACGAACTTTACATGCCTAGATATTTCTTTTTTCAAAACATCTTTTAAATTGTAACTGAAGCTTTTTTTCACTTTTTCTTCACGACAGGTATTGCATAAATTATTTTTAGGTTATTTTATCTCTTGAAAAAAAAATCACATGAGAAATAAATGAAATAATGTGGTTCTCAAATAGTTTGCAGTGTAATTTTACTTCTTTTTATACGGTTTTTGTCTTCAATCATCACATTGTTTCAAAATTATGTTGATTTTTAAAAGCAAAAAAAAAATTTTTTTAAACACCAATGAATACGAAATTATGCAATCAAATAATTTGATTAACAGTCAAAGAACTTTGTTCATTAAAAAATGTATAAGAAAATCACGTGGTTTTTAAGAAACAACAGTTTTCAAAACCATATTGTGTTTTGAGCCAAAAAACCATTTGAAAACGGAATAAAAGCACAACATGAACCATACGAAAATCACATTAAATCCTATTTTCTTATGTTATATTCTAATATGGCTTTTTTTTAACACAGAGCCGTCTTATTCATGGTCCCACGATACTATGATTTTTAACTTAACTTGCTTTTCCCCCGGTGTTTTGGCGTTTTGACTAATTTAAAGATTATACTATTTGCACTGTGCAATGATATGACTCCTCAACATCATATAATCGTAAGAGAAATCGTTTTAATCTCAAATCTTCAGTATATAGTTAAAATAAAAGTTAAATTCGAGTTTATGTTGTTACATTGCTATTCGTTATTTCACTAGATTTTTGGTATACTTACAGGACTTTGGTTTGCCCTATTCCAATATTTGTGTGGGTAATTTTAATCTTTTAAGAGCGATATTTTTTTATTTAAACGTAGCGGTTAGTCATAGCCCCTTCAGACAGTTCTTCAATGCGTGAGTCAGACGTACCTGATTAGTCTAGCGATAGCCAAAAATCTAGCTCAAGTTTAACTTGTAAGAGTCTGTGCATTAGCCAAGATTCGAACCAAATTTCTTTTAATCAAAAGCTTGGTATTTAGCTAACTGATCTACTGAAGCACTACTGTTGTTGTACGTTTAAAGTGATCCTGAAAATTGTGTAAGTGATGTGAGCGTAGGAAAAATTGAAAGAAAATTTTGAATACAATAAGCTAATAAGTTACTTAACCCAAAAAGAGGTTTTACAGCCGAATGGAGATATTTCCTTCACGAACTTCATATTTCAGATAAAATTTTTTTATTTTATGAATACTTAATATTTTGGTTGAAGTGGAAACTTATGATAAAAAAATAAAATTTTTTTTGTTACACCAATTCAATACAAACTAATAATTATAATTTTTATAAAAATGCGATTAATAAAGAAGAGGATGCTAAAAATTCGGGAAACAATAAAAATAAACTCAATAAGGTTATAACATAGGTAACCAAACTACTCTTAACATTTGTCAAATGTTAAAAAGTGTTATCTTACTAATATATAAAGTAAAGTCGCTAAAACCGTTGTAATCGCTAACCGCGAAAACTACTCAACCGATCCTGCTGAAATTTTGCACATTGATTCTTGACACTTCCTAGATGGTTTTAGTATAGTTTTTAACTTGAAAAAGTTAATAAAAATAGTAATAAATAAGCTTAAAGTTTTTAAAAACTTTGCCAGCTTTTCACGTTAGTTCAGTAGGACCCGCTAGGTGGCATCGACACAAAATCGAAGCTACCTGCAACAGAATTAAATAAGTGTGATTACAATATGCTGGAGCATTCCTGAAACTTTCGCAGTCGACTACCGGCAGTACATCAAGCTGCATCAAGAAAGTTAATATTAGTCGTGCAGCTGGATATTCCGGTTACCGACAACACACTAGTCTAGAGGTCAAGTGACCTAGGTCTACTTCCATCCGCAACCTCCAGGTGGCCGTTCCACTATCCGACCTGGTGCCATCAGACGATTTTATACTACAAATGCAAGCCAGGGAAAATAGCCCTGAGAAACATGGGCAGCCACAACGACTTCCTTTTCAGTAGTCCTCCCAACAGTATACCCACAGAGAAGATATTCTCAGGCCCATTTTTCCGACTAACGAGGAGCGGTTGGTTATTCAGAGAACGACCTGAAGACGAGATATTCTTTGGTCAGCAGCGTACCTCCCTCCATCACGGTCTCCGTACACAGAGACTTCAAGGGTAAGAGTCAAGCTACCTGCAGCCAGCTCTTCATCATCAAGAATAATAATAGGGATAGCTGGAAGTCTCACCACTGGCCCTTCTCAGGGCCATTATGAGTACGTACGTTTCCTACTTAACCATCAATCTCATTGGTTTTTTCAAGGACCACTTAAGTTCAAACTACCTTGCCAACGAACACATTTTTACTACCATTTCAGGAAACGATTATGAAAACGACTAAAAGACTACGTAAAGCCAGCCACTATTAAACCAAATCAGTCATTTACTGGCAGACGTCACGAGCAGAGTTGTTTGTCGCAAGGCTGGGAATCCTGATGACCAGCAACCCTATATTACCCTCTCGACTCTAAGCATTCAACCAGGAATCACCGATCCTCTTCGAGATTTGCGCTGAGAGAACCTAACAGCTATGAAGGAAAAAAAAACTTGAGCCAACGAGACAGTCTCCAACGAGCATGCATCACAAACCAATCTCCCCATCTTAGTCACCAAAACAAATGAGTCTGCTAAAAATGAAGTTGTTTTAGATACCAACGTCTTCTACATTATACCAGGTGCCGTTGAAAAACATCCCTACAACTAGCTCTAAAGCTTCGGACTTTGTAAATTTTCTTTTAATCAGTTAGGGGCTTCAACAGCAGGCCAGAGAAGATTACCCTGAAGTATCCAGGCAGTCACGTTTGCTGGAAACTTCAGTCAAAAAAGAGTTTACTTAAGAAACTCACCGGTCCTTTTTAGGGCCATCGTACGTCGAACTACCTTGCCAACAAATATGTAAGAACTTAACGAAGTTGACAAAAAACAGCCTTTAGGGCTCACAAAAGTCTTAACCGTGCCAAAAGTTGCAGAAGGGCGAATTAAAAAAAAAACGTTATATACATCTTATAAATACAATTTTAGGCGTCAAGAAACTGATGCAGAACATTTATCGAGATTGAAACAACAGCGTCAAAATTGACTAATAAAGAGTCTATTGCTTGAGAGATCAGCTTTTTAATTAGTACCCTTACAGTAATCTCTTAAATCTTCCAGATTTTTAAATAGGTAGAATATGTATTTGTATTTTTGTGGCGATAAAAAATGTAGAGACGAAGCTCCAGGACTTTGTTACTCTGATAATAAAGTTGTGAGACAAGAGAAAATAATTTTTTTGAATGTATACTTTTTGGGAATTTTAAATCCTTAACAGCTTTAAAAAATAGCTCTTTTCATAGATTATACGGAAAAAACTGCAAATTAACGGCCCTTTAGGGCCAACGATTACTTCATGGCATAAGGAATGCACAGTCCTTTTCACCATAGTTATTTTATTTTTATTATTTACAGCTTATTATTTGACCAAATATACTACATGGATTCCGAACAAATATGTTTTTAATAAGAAGATTTTTGTTCTGAGAAGCGTCAGGAATAGATGTAAAATTTCTGACTGAAAACGTTTCGCATTACATGTTAACACACGACGGTGTTCCATTTAGTAAATCTTGGGCGAAGTCGAGACGGGGGGCAGCTAGTTGTTCCTATAAAATAATTACCAACCAAATATATTAACTGTAATTAAGACTGTTGGTAATTTTGTGGGAAGTATTAATCTGCAATAATATTAATTTAGTTAAGTACTGTAATTCACCAGTAAAAAGCCTTATTTTGTTTTTATCAATAGTTCTAGTTTATGAAATGTAATTATTCTGGAGGGGTTCGAAAAAATTTACGTGACGTGAATCACGTACTCAAGCACTGTGTTATTTTTTACTATTCAATGTTTTTTTTATGACACGCATTAGAAGAACTAAAACAAATTTTAGTGTTCTGATTATATTATCGAAAATAATAATAATAATAATAATAATAATAATAATTATAACGATTATTGCAAATGAAATGATGATAATGATAATGATAATGATAATGATATTAATAATCATGATAATGATGATGATGATGATGATGATGTTGAGGACGATAATGATGATGATGATGATGATGATGTTGAGGACGATAATGATGATGATGATGATGATGTCGATGATAATGATAATAATGATGATGATGATAATGATGATAGTGATGATAATGAGGATAATGATATGGATAATAATGATGA
Organism: Copidosoma floridanum; assembly: GCF_000648655.2. The sequence continues at coordinate 26,779 of NW_019384283.1, read as the reverse complement.
TTATAATAACGATAAACGTTAATATAATGATTAAAATTATGCTAATAAGTATAATAATTATGATGGTGATGACAGTTATGATACTCATGATAATGATAATAACAATGGTTGTAATGTGCTAACCAGTATTATAATGATAATGGCAATGATAATAATATTAGTAATATTAATTATCATAACGATGCTATTAATCCTAATAAAAATGTTAATAAAGATGAAAATAATGGTGATGATAATGATTGGAATACCAGTTATAATATTAATGATGACGATATTAATTACAATTGTGATGTTAAAATAATAATGGCAGTATTAGAAATACTAGTAAAAATAATTAGAGTAGCAATGATGGCAAAATTAATATTGATTATTATATTGATTTCGATAATTATAATAATAATTATTATAACGATTATTATTATCATGATTATTATCAT
>NW_019384283.1:2892-14319 GCF_000648655.2 Copidosoma floridanum | reverse complement strand
AAGTTTTAAAAAAAAGCGTTCATGATCTTTTGGAGATACTATGTTTAATCTACCTATAGCAATATTTTTCAGTGTAACTTTCCTTTTTTTCCAAATTTTAAGTTTATTGTCAAAAATGTAATGTTCTGGAATGTTAACATATTTTAGTGATTTTGCAAAATCATCTACTTTATTTAATTCAAACCAAGCTGTAAGGGGTGTTTGATAATTTTTTATTACATTTTTGATATTATTTTCTTCAAATATGAGTTTTTGTTTATTTTCAAGATGAACAGCTAGATTTACAACTGTATGTTTTCTACCACAAATTGGATATTCTTGAAGTCTCCAAGCTGCTTTCATTGGACTTACATATCTAGCATCTACGTATCTACTGATTGTACTTTGTATTGATACTGCTTTGTATTGATGCACAATATTCGGAAGTTGGGGGGTTGGGGCGCAGTGCGCGCAAGGGGGCGTGAGCCCCACTAGTATATATATATACATATCTCCACTACATATTAGCGCACGTACCATGCGCGGTACAGTAGAAATCCATGCGCAGTATACAAATTTAATAGACTATCCATATTACAGAAAAATTCTTTACCAAAGCTATTGAAAAACTTGTACTAGTATAGTTATAAAACCGACTAGTCACAGGTTTTCCGGTGATCCAGATAAGTATGTAAAAATGTGAGACTGGTTGCAGAAATCTAAAGACCTGTACATTATTTTTCTATGCTCATCACTTTTGGTATAGCTTATTCTGGTAACAACAATTTTCCGTGCAGTAGGAGGTAGTTTCCATAGTTATATCAACACAATTATTACCAACCTGTAGCGAAGACTGATTACAGTCTGGATTTACTCCTAAAATCAAGCTCTTCGTGTTCGTGTACTGTGAAATCGCTAAGGAACAATAGTCTCCCTTGAAATATGTCTTGTCCTTAAATTTTTCTTTTGATAAAAAAAGCTTTTTGCGCGGCTTATAAAATTCGTCCCATTGTTTCTCTAAATGTTTCAGCTGTATCTTCAATCAACCAATCGAACGCATTTCTTTCGGAGTTTTGAAAATGTTTTTTTTGGTAATCCATAATCAGTTCAGAGGTAATAAATTGTTTTTCGAACAATTCTTCCACATTATTAATTAAATGCTAAGGAAAGCGTTATCAGTGCAGAAACAAAGTACTGCTCAAGAACGAAAAGAAAGGTGCAATGTAAGCAGAGAATCAAATATCTCGTTACAAACAAGGCGAGATTTATAAGCGTTCAAAAATTCGAAATAACCTTTGAACTCTAAATAGATAGACGACTGATTTGGCCTTGAAAACGACTAGTGCGAGATCGTTCAAAAACAATGGAGTGAGAGAAACAGAGCGAAGAAGCACTGTACTTTAGCCGACACAACGTATAACAACACCGACCTCTCCCATCAACATTTAGCTCATCAAAAATCGCTAAAGATACGCTGGTTGAACTAAGTTGTGTGGCCCGATGAACAGGAAGGCCTTGAAATAATGAGCACTAATGCCTGGTTGTTACCTGCTGACGACGACTCTTTCCTCTCAAGTCCAAGGATGTGATTTGTCCAGTCGATACCACCGGTGTACAAAATCCGTGAAAATGTTATGAGCCTTTCCCAAACACTAAAACTCAAAATCAATTTTTTGGCAATAGTAAAAGCAACCACGCTTTGCTATCATGTTTGTTTTCACGTCAATGCCAACTATAATTTTTTTTAGTCAATAGCTAACGGCGTATCACTATATAAGTAGGCGCTTGTGCCACCGGATCAAAATTTGCTGCCTTTACAGCGCCCAAAAAAAGAGTACAACAAAGACTTGACCAAAACCTCACAAGGCACTCAAAAATAAATAAAACTCGCACTTGTTTCGTTTAACTTTCACATAAATAAATCTAATTTATTAACAAGAAAAGATAACAGTAGAAACAACCTTTAAAATGTTACAAAATATGTGTGCTTGCTTGTTTGTTTAAAAAAAAAAATTAGAACCAAGTATAAAAACAAAAAATAGCAAAAGAATCGAGCAATTATTAGGAAATGTGTAACTCGATTAATTCAACGTTAGAAGTCGCAAAAAGTCGTCAACGACGCACTAATGCTTTGCTTAAAAGTCATCTGTTCAAGAGACAGAGCCTAACTGCTTGTACCAGCGAGGGAGAAAGGCCAGTATAGCTAAAATTTTATGGTATAGGTAAATGTACATCTTACTAATATATAAAGCAAAGCCTCTAAAACCGTTGTAATCGCTGACCGCGAAAACTACGAAACCGATTTTGCTAAAATTTCGCATACTGATTCTTGATGATTCCAAGGTGGTTTAAGCACAATTTTTTTTTCTTCAAAAAGTTAATAACAATACCAACAAATAAGCTCAAAATTTTGCTAAAATAATCTATCTGCGCTTTAGTTCAGTAGAATCCGCTAGGTGGCGTCGAGGTAAAATTAAAGCCACCTGCACTCACAGGTAGTAGAGAGTAGTTATAAGATGCCCCATCGACTTGTCGATTATCGTAGTCGTTCATCGGCAGTACACCAAGAACGGAGTTGTTAGACGTGCGGCTGGGCATTCCGGCTACCGATGACACTTTTCTTTCGAAATAGGCGTTCGAAACGTAAACATCTTCAGGGGAATACCAGGAGATGTGTCAAGCCAGAGCACATCCTGCTCCAACACCTTAGAGTTCTGTGGCTGTTCACCCAATAAGCAAATTTTTCAGAAAAAAGAATTCTTTTTTAACACTCGAATGTCCGCTTCAATAGAATTCTTATAAGATCCTTGTACTGCTCTAAAAGTAATCGAAAAGAATTCTAATAGTCATTGTGTAAAATATTCTTTTAGCATACCTACAATAATATGATCTAATACTGTAATTTTAAAATAATGGCCAACTTCTAAGCTAAAAAAATACTTTTCAAATTCTGATAAGTGTACATAAAATATACTGTACGAATAATAATTCATGTGTATGCAAAAATTTTTTTCTAACTTTTTATGTACATTATAAATTAGTATAAATTTTTTTTTAAGAATATCAGAATTTTAAACTTGATGAAAAAAAAATTTTTTGCGTATCTACTAAAAAGATTTGCAAAATGTCGTAGGCATGTTATTATGCCCTATGATTTCTGGTCATTTTATAAGAACTACGGAGAAAAACTTTAATTTTTTTTGTATTGCATATTTGCGTGATATCACGATGTTAGAAATACATGCTTGTTTTTTAATAACGATTTGTAATACTGTCCGTACGAAATACGTAAGGGGTGTTGATTACAGGAAGACTGAGCGATATTCCGAATAGCAGATTCTCAGGGTGAAAGAATTGTTCAAAAAATATGCGAATCTCTGCATAGATAAAATTCTTTAAGGATTCTTATAGTGTTAAGAAAAGTATAAGAAAATTCCTATGAACGTTAACTAAAGTATTTTTTACTATTCTTTAATTATTCTTATGTATTACTGTAAAGTTGAAGAGACGTAGCCACCAGAAATCGTGTTATAAAATATTCAAATCAATTTTATTTATTTATTAAATTGTTCACTAACAAACTATTATTCTAAAACATGTAATAAAATCAAACTGAATTTTGAAAAACAACATAAATTAAAATTTTTTTTTACTAAGACATAAACAAAAATTATTATTCTAAAAAGACGAAAATGTTTGCATTTAGTAAGTTAATAAACGAAAATGAGAATCGTATTTTTAATAAAGTTAAAGTAACATAAATACAATCAAATACGTAATACTTATACCTCATATGGACATACTTATAGAATTTTCATGTTATAAAAAAATATTCATAAACTGTACTAAAAGAAGTCTAATTCGACACTAAACTCTATGCTTGATAGTAAAAAAAAATATGTACTATATTTGCTGGAAAATAATACTTTTTTACCTAAATGCATTAATATAATTTACTATTCCAGCTGAAAATTATTTATAAGAACTATTATATTTTCTCAGATAAGTTCTTGTATCAGCTCTCATATAAGAACTTACATAAGAACATGTAATTGTTTATCTATTAAGGACTGACATACACTAATACACAAATTTACATAAGTCTTCATACCTGTTTTTGTTATAAAGAAATAAGCTTAAAATTTACTGATAACACCAATAAGGGGGGGGGGGGCGATTATAGTATTTCGAATAAGTTTTAAAAAAAGTTAAACTTTTCATCTTTTTTATAAATGTTTACCTTATTTATTTGTATACATTAAAAAAAATCTAAAAAAATTCTTATAAACAATAAATAAAGTATTTTTTGTAGTATTCTTTGATTATTCTGATGTATTACTAGATAACTAAAGTGCCGTAGCCTACAAACACGATACACGTGTCGTGTACTTTTTTTTGTCAGATATTATTTCATAGTTTACAAATACATATAGTTAAATTGATTTTATGTATTTATTTAATAATTTGCTTGCAAACTATTACAAAACTCGTTATAAAATCAAACTCAACTTGAAAGAAACAACATAAACGATAATCTTAACAGTAAAATAAAATAAAAATGTTATAAGCAAATGACATGAATGTTTATATTTAGTTGGTCAACAAAAACAAAAATAAATTTTTTGATAAAGTTAAAGTAACATGTAACGTCAATAAAATTAGCTGCGTGATATTTGTACCTTATATAAATATAAATTGTAAGCCAAGTACATAATCCTCTTCAGTCAAGTCAAGAAGGTACATGGTTTCTAATCTAACGGATCAAGTTCGCGTCCTGTAGTCAGAAATTTTTTACTATTATTGTAGTTATTTTTTATGAATTTAGGTGATAAAAATATAATTGAAAATATTTTTTTTTAATTCACACTGAATTAAGGTACTTCTAAAAACAGATTCTTCTTTTGTTCTTTTTCATTAATTACAGTAATATTTTTACTGTGAAAAAAAGAATTCTTTAAGACTTAAAATGAAGCGGACATTCGTGTTTACTTGAAGACTCAAATAAGTGTTCTTTTTAATTACTTTTTGGAAAAAAGAATTCTTCCAGAATTCTTATAGTCAACATATAATAATCTTCATGCGTATTGGGCAACCATCCGGCCTGGAGCCATTAGAGAATCTTCTACTTCAATGCAAGGTAGGGAAGACAGCTCTGAAAAGTACGGGCAGACACAACAGCCTCCTCCTTAATGGTCGTCCTAACGGCATACCTACGGAGAAGGTATTCTCAGGCCCTTTTTCTTGAATAACGATGGGCTAACGTTTAAATTTTGATTGACTAACGTTGGTTATCCGGGGAACGACCTGAAGACGAGATATTCTTTGGTCCACGGCATACCTCTTTCCAGTACGGTCTCCGTACACAGAGACTCTAAGGATAGGAGTCAAGCTACTCACAGCTGACTCTCCATGATCAAAATAGTATAAAGGAATAACTGGAAATTTCACCACTGGCCCTTTCAGGGCCATTATAAGTATTTACGTTCCTTACTTACCCATCAATCTCATCAGTCTTTTTCCTGGCCACCTAAGTTCAAACTACATTGCCAACAAACACATTTTTTTTACCATTTCCGGAAACAATTATGAAAACGACTAAAAGATCACCAAAACAACTAAGTCTGCAAAAAAAAAAGATGCTTTAGACACCAATGTCTTTGACGTTATACCAGGAGACGTTGGGAAAGTACTCTACAACTAGCTTTAAAGGTTCGAACGTTGTTGTTTTCCTCCTGATCAGTGTGGTACTATGATAAAAAACCAGAGAAGATCGCCCTGAGGTATAGAGGCAATCAGGTTTGCTGGAAACTTCAGTCAAGAAAGAGTTTACTTAAAAAGCTCACCGATCTTTTTCAGGATAATCGGACGTCAAACTACCTTGCCAACAAATATATTACAATCTTAAAAAGTTGAAAAAAATAGCCTTTAGGATTTCTAAGAGTTTCAACTATGCCAAAAGTCACAAGAAGTCGAATTGGAAGGAAAACTTCAAACGCATCTTATAAATACAATTTTAGGCGTCAAGAAAATGACGAAAGAATTTTTTAAGTCAGAGATCAGCTTTTCACTATAATCTTTATAGTAATCTCTTGAATCTTCTAGGTTTTTAAATAGGTAGAATATGTATTTGTATTTTTGTTGCGATTAAAAACGTAGAGATTAAGCTCCAGGACTTTGTTGTTGTGGTTTAAAGTTGTGAGATAAGAGAAACAAATTTTTTAGTTACATACTTTTTTTGAGTTTTTAATCTCAGCAACTTCAAAAAATAGCCCTGCTCATAGATTATACGAGAGAAACTGCAAATCAACGGCTTCTTAGTGCCAACGATTATTTTATGGTATTAGGAATGCACGGTACTTTTTAGCTTTTTACTTGACCAAATAAACTGTATGGATTCTAAACAAACATGTTTTTAATAAGAAGATTTTTGTTCAGAGAAGTGTCAGAAATGGATGTAAAATTTCTAACTAAAAACGTTCCACATTAAATGTCAATACACTACGGTATTCCATTTAGCGAGTCTCGGGTGAAGCTGAGATGGGGGGGGGGGCGCTAGTGTAAGTATGAAGGCTAGTTCATTGCTGAGACGTTACTTAATATTTTTGAATTTTGATGTACTTTCTCGCAGTCAGCAGTAGTATCTCTAGTATTTGTTTACATTTATTGTCTTAAACGCGTTGTCAAGAACAATTGTGTTGATTAAATATAACATTAAACATCGGTGAAAAAAATGATTTTAAAAAATTACGAGTGAACTAGTGAAGTGAGTTCAGTAGTGTTATTATATACGAATGAGAATCAATAGTAACTAAATTCAAATTTCCGCAATACTGCTTGTATCTACGCAGATAATTTCATATTTCTTGTTGAGCGAACATTATGAACAAAACTAGCCGTACAAGAAGATGTATTGCCTATTTTACAGAGAGTCACTTCTTTCTTGTCATGAATGTTAACTAAAAAAAAAAAATTGAATTCTGATGAATATGCCATCATTAAGGAATGCACAGCTATTGTCTGATCGCAGATTTTGATGTTCAGATGAAGAATGCAGGCACCCATTTATTATAGCTCTTTCGTATGCTGTAGAATGTGCATTCATTTCATACGTACGCAAATATAGTTTATCAAGTTTTTTTCCTAGTTCTAAGTAAGTATGTAACTGATGATAGTTTAACACTATTCTTTAACCTTTTCACAGTGAATTCTTTACTATACTCTATAACAACTTCTGAGGCATGAGTAAATGCCTTCTGCCGTATAGTTAAAATTAATTGTTGAATGTTCAAGTATCTGACAATTTGTGACTTAACTCCTTTAGCAGTATGTATCGCGTTCAGCATATAATTATTGTCTGATCCAAATGGAAAAGTCGAGTGACACCGAATTGGGCTTCAGTTTTTCACGGTGTCAGATGAACGTAGCAATAAGTGAATATTATAGTTCATTGAAACTTCACCAAAGTATTTATGCGTAAGAAAAACAAATGTATGTAAGTTTTTATCTACTTTTTTCAATTCACCCGGAGTAATCTTTGCTGTCAAAAATGTATACAAGCTTCCTACGTATAATTTCCCGTAGTTCAACAATTTATTCGATATTAGAAATTAAAAGACAGGTATACTATAGTACAATGTAAAATCTGTCATTCTTCAGCTTTTAAATCCGCTACATCTTTAAAGGATCTTGCAAGTCGTTCAACTTGATGTAGAAATTTAATAGCAAGTAAATTTTGATTTAATTCTTATAGTTGATAGGGTGTGAGTAAATTCGGAAGATTCATAGTTATTTGTTTTGAGACACCCACAAAACAACAATGTAAGTAATCAGGCACAAAATTACTTACAATTTTACAATTTTTAAAATTATTAATGATGAAACATTTGCCACACCACAATAATAATTATTTATATGTTCACCAGCGTTATCACTCAATAGATTTTTCATGCATGACAGCATTTGATCAGTCGATCTTTTCTCTGGATATATCTCTGGAATCGGATATCTTATGCTTCCTTCAATATATTTACCAAAAATTAAACACCAGTGCATTCCTAAATAATGGCACGCTCATCAGAATTCAATGTTTTTTTAGTTAACATTCATGACAAAAAAGAAGTGATTCTCTGTAAAATAGTCAATACATCTTTTCGTACGGCTAGTTCCAATTATAATGCTCGCTCAACAAAAAATATACAATTATCTGCGTTAATACAAGCAGTATTGCTGAAATTTGCATAGTAGTTACAATTGACTCTCATTCGTATATAATTACACTACCGAACTCACTTCACTAGTTCACTAGTAATTTTGTAAAATCATTTTTTCCACCAATGATTAATATTATATTGAATCAACATAATCAAGTACATTTAAATAGCATTATAGAAATTTTAACAAATATTTTAACATTTTTATACTCAATCATTATAATATCTCGTTGGTAACTATACTTGCAAAGTGCGGTCAAAATCGTCTTGTATTTAAATAAATATTGATAAAATAAAAGTATTTAAGTTCAATATGAGTATGAATATACTTACCGATTTTGTTAGAATTTAATGTTTTGTGATTTATAATTAAGGTAAATAAAGTCTTCGTATTTATGAAAAAAAAGAATTGGTTTGTAAGTATACATCAGTGCCCTCCGGTGAATTTGGAAATTCAAAGTAATCAGTGATCCGTCGGGGGCAAAATGTGAGAAGATAAATAAATACAAGTAAAGTGTATTTAAATTTTCTTGCGTTGATTTATTAATGCGCAACGTTTCGCTGACAATATGCGTCAGCCTCATCAGGCGCAGATACGCCAGAATTCGTAAGTTTGGTTGACTTACTCGTCACCTGTCGATAGCACGAAGTAGAAGTAGTAGTAGTAGTAGTAGTAGAAGTAGTAGTAGTAGTAGTAGTAGTAGTAGTAGTAGTAGTAGAAGTTTTTTTTTTTTTTTTAGTAGTAGTAGTAGTAGTAGTAGTAGTAGTAGTAGTAGTAGTAGTAGTAGTAGTAGTAGTAGTAGTAGTAGTAGTAGTAGTAGTAGTAGTAGTAGTAGTAGTAGTAGTAGTAGTAGTAGTAGTAGTAGTAGTAGTAGTAGTAGTAGTAGTAGTAGTAGTAGTAGTAGTAGTAGTAGTAGTAGTAGTAGTAGTAGTAGTAGTAGTAGTAGTAGTAGTAGTAGTAGTAGTAGTAGTAGTAGTAGTAGTAGTAGTAGTAGTAGTAGTAGTAGTAGTAGTAGTAGTAGTAGTAGTAGTAGTAGTAGTAGTAGTAGTAGTAGTAGTAGTAGTAGTAGTAGTAGTAGTAGTAGTAGTAGTAGTAGTAGTAGTAGTAGTAGNGCCCACTCAGCCAGCACCACTATAAGCTTAATGCTTTCCCTTGCTGATAGGTAAAAAGTACCCAGCGCAGCGTGGGTCCACATGAGCCTGTCTTTCAACTCCAGGCCTTTTGGCCTTATTCTGATCCTGCTTAGGCCTTATCCCTGGTCTCCTTCAGGGCTTTTCTGAATAAAGGGCAGCTCCCGCTGCCGGCTTCGTGCTTGTTGTCCGTTGTTGGGCAAAGGAAGCACCGTGCTAGGCCTGGACACTCTTTCTTCCGGTGGTTTGAGCTTCCACACCGGAAGCACAGCTTGGATCTGTTTTAGTTCTCACAGTTGCCCGAGACATGTCCATATCCCAGGCATTTGTAACATCTTGTTAATTCGCGATTCTTAAGGATCCGATGCGCTGCACCGAAGTTAGGCGCTCTCGGAGATCCTTCCTCGCGAGTGCGTCCGCCCACACCTCCGCACCGTACAGCAGGATGGAGTTGGAGACCGACGCAAGTAGCCGTCTTTTGGGTTCCCGCGGGCCCCCTACGTTCGGCATTAACCGTGAAAGCGCCCCGGGGGCCCCTAGCGGCTTTATCGGCTGCTCTTCTGATGTGCTCCCCGAAGGTGAGTCGTGAATCGATCCACACTCCGAGGTAGCGCACCACCGGGCTCGCGCAGATTACCTCACCCACAACGCTCAGGTGAAAGTCACCCCCGAACCACCTCTGCCTGGTGAGGACGACCATCTCCGTTTTTCCTACAGGTAGCTCAAAACCGTGATCCCGGAGCCACTCCGACACTATCGCGACCACCCACCGTATTTTGCGATCGGCCTCCTCTCGCGATCTCGCTGTGACGTGCAATGCTATGTCGTCAGCAAAGCCCGTCAGCTTGACCCCTGGAGGCATTTCAAGGCGCAAAAGTTCGTCGTAGACCAGGTTCCAGAGATCGGGGCCAAGGGCAGATCCCTGAGCAACTCCCGACGTCAGACGCCTCTCTTTTGGTCCATCCTTCGTGTCGTACCGGAGTACTCGGTCCTGGAGGTAACTGTCCAGGATCTTTCTCAGGTAGTCCAGTACATTCTGGCGCTTCAGGGCCCTCATTATGTCGGACCATTTCGCCGAGTTATAGGCATTCTTCACGTCAAGAGTCGATAGGACACAGACGCTCCTCGTCTTATGAGAGGGTTTCCATTCCTCCTCGACCGACCCGAGGACCTCGGCCACAGCCATAACCGTCGATCGCCCCTTACGGAACCCATACTGGTTTTCTGAGAGGCTGACTTTTCCTCTCAAGCGAGTTCTGATCAGCCTCTCTAGCATTTTTCCAGCATTGTTTAACATACCTAAGGGTCGGAATGACGACGGGACCAGGGGGGGTGTTTTGCCCTTGTCCAGAAAAACGAGCCTTTGGATCTTCCAACGCCTGCTAAACAGTCCAACGCGCAGGCACGCATTGAACATGTCTAACAAAACGTGTGGCTTTTCCGCAGCTATTATCTTGAGGACTTCGGACGGCACTCCGTCCGGACCAGGGGCCTTTCGCCCCAGCGTCTCCGATGCCACCGACCTCAATTCCTCGAGAGTGAAGAGAGGTACCTGTCCTACACTTATGTCCTCCCCCCTCCTAGCGGGATGCTCCGGAAAGAGGCAAGAGACCACTCTCTCCAAGAAGGAAGGTTCCATCGGCGGCGCCGGGTCCGAACCACAAAGTCTTTTTAACACGATCCGGTAGCCCAGGCCCCACGTGTCCTTATCCACCTCGGCGATGAGCTCGCGCCAGCATCGGTTCTTGCTCACCTTGATCGCCCTCACCAGCGCTTTTTTTGCTTCCTTGTACGCGGCAGCAGCTGCCCCGGCGCCTTCGCGAGTTCTGTGTCGCTGTGCAAGACGCCGTAGATGCTGCGCCTCTCTGCGCAAGTCAGCAATGTCCTCTGTCCACCAGTAGCACGAACGTCGACCCCTCCCGGCAGACCTTTTGGGCATACACGCGTCGCACCATTCCTTGACCCGTCTCGTAGTGCCACTCACGAGTGCCTCAGCCTCCGCTTGATTATTGATCTTGTTTAAATCGGCTGGAGGCGGCGCGCCAACCATGGCTTCCAGTAGCAAATCTCGGTTGAGTTTTGCAACGTTCCACCCGCTAACGCGCCT
>NW_019384282.1:331891-344626 GCF_000648655.2 Copidosoma floridanum | reverse complement strand
AAATCAGTTCTACTTCCAATTTACCTATTCTAGTATTTATTAAGATTTGTGTTTTTAGACATAAGGAACGTTCTCCCATGAATCCTTTTACAAACTTGCCTGTGATTGGTAATGTTGGTACAGATTTTAATATGTTCATAAGATTTCGATAAAATTCTTTTAATAGACGAGTTATTTCACTCCCTGCATCAATTTATGCTTTAGTTTTAATTCCTTTTAATTCACTATTTATTTCTGGACATTTTAAAATTTGATGAATACCATCTTTTGTTTCTATATCATGTACTAGTCAATTTCTTGTGTCCTCGAATACTGTATTGATATTAGTTGCATTTAATTGTTCTTTATACTTTTTATTGTTAAGAAAATCCGAATATTTAAATCCAACCATTGCTCGTTTCTCGAATTTGTGAAAAATTTTGTTCTTAAAGTAAGATATTTGTCGGAGTATTATGTGTTGTTATGTTTTTAACATTGGCACTATTTTGAGGGTATTTTTGAGATAGTCGATTAGGATTGTTATGGAATGTGGCATTTCTGCTGTTGTTATTAGTATTGTTAGTAGCTGTATTGAGAAAATATTGATTTTGGTTAGTTGAATTTTGTTCCATGTAAAGTTGCCTCTCTTCATTATTATAATCTAATAAAATTTTTAATAAATCATTAATATTATTTACGTTTCAAGCTTTAATAATTAATTTTAAGTTATTGTCAAAATATTTAGCCATCATATAAATAAAATCGAAATTTGCAAAGTCTATTTTTAAATCTTTTGTGGAACAAAGAATTTTTGTTGCATAATCAACACGCTTCAATTTACCTTGAATGCTGTATTTTCCTGATTCTATTTTACGAATACTTTATTTTTGAGTATTGATATTCCAGTACAAATTTTTAAATTTTTCTGAAAAACTTTCGAAATTATCCGTCGTATCTTCCTGAAGGTACCACCAATTTTGAGCCGCTTCTTCTAAACATTGTGAAAAAATATGTTTTTGATCGTAATCCTCTAGTTGTAAGAATTTTGAATATTTTTCTAAGTTTGATAAAAATTTCATTGGTCTTTCATTGTCATAACCTTTAAATTTAGGTAATTGAATGTTAGGTGATTTAGGTATAGATTTAGTGTATGGGCCTATGCTTATTTTATTTCTTATTCTTTGCTCGAGAGATTTGATTTTTGTATCAATTTTTTCCGCACTTTCACTTATTTGATTAAGACATGTTTTTTTTGAAGCTTTAAGATCATTATTAACAATAATAGTTTGTATCATTGCATCATATTTTACTTTTGAATTATAAGTTGAATTAATCAATGGGTTGTTTTCTTTTTCTATGATTTTAAGACGTGCTTGTATGTTTCTATTTTCTTTTAAATTTTTTCTTACATTTTCGTTCATACTTTTTATTTGTGCTCTGAAAGATATGATTTCATTTTTGAGAGTTTTCATTTCGCTTATGTTTTCATTTTGTGTTTCTTCTACTGATTGTAGTTTGTCTACTTCTATTTTTTTCTATTCCAATTCTAATTGTTCTTTTTTACCAGTTTTTTTTGAGTGTTCTCCTCCATTTTTGTTATGTAACGGTGACTCTTCTTGACATCTTTGTAAATGGAAACTTTCAATATTTGATTATACGTGTACTTTCTACCCTTTGTTTTTTTTATTTTTTATTTTTTATNAAATTTCATTGGTTTTTCATTGTCATAACCTTTAAATTTAGGTAATTGAATGTTAGGTGATTTAGGTATAGATTTAGTGTATGGGCCTATGCTTATTTTATTTCTTATTCTTTGCTCGAGAGATTTGATTTTTGTATCAATTTTTTCCGCACTTTCACTTATTTGATTAAGACATGTTTTTTTTGAAGCTTTAAGATCATTATTAACAATAATAGTTTGTATCATTGCATCATATTTTACTTTTGAATTATAAGTTGAATTAATCAATGGGTTGTTTTCTTTTTCTATGATTTTAAGACGTGCTTGTATGTTTCTATTTTCTTTTAAATTTTTTCTTACATTTTCGTTCATACTTTTTATTTGTGCTCTGAAAGATATGATTTCATTTTTGAGAGTTTCCATTTCGCTTAAGTTTTCATTTTGTGTTTCTTCTACTGATTGTAGTTTGTCTACTACTATTTTTTTCCATTTTAATTCTAATTGTTCTTTTTCACCAGTTTCTTTTGAAAGTTCTCCTACATTTTTGTTATGTAACGGTGACTCTTCTTGACATCTTTGTAAATGGAAACTTTCAATATTTGATTATACGTGTACTTTCTACCCTTTGTTTTTTTTATTTTTTATTTTTTATTTTTTTTACATAAACATATCACGTACTACACCCATCGAGCGCCAATTGTAAGGGTCGTGATTATGTAGAGATGTTTTCAATATACATTGAATAAATATAACTTTCCAGTTTTTGAACGTAACGTCATATATTCATGTGTGTTAGTTTTTATGGATTCACCTTTTAAGGAAAAGAAAACAATGAGGACCCGTAGGTACGAAGTTGGATTTGTATTGCTTCTACTTCGCGTTATGAGATACCTCAGAGGGTGTGTGTAGGGACGTAATCAGGTCCTTAATGCCCCTGACTCGTGGTACACAACGCCCCGTGGTATTGCGGTATTACTTAATAAAAATTTTTTTACTCTCTTTTGCTCCTGTTAAATACGGTAAGTCGCTGATGCCCCAGGGTCTCTTCAGTTTGTATTGCCCTGAAGATTTGCAGGTACATTAACTCCTTTACCTACAGGATAGCTCCGGTTTGTACTGCCCCGGAGATCCGCTCTTTACCCGAGGAACACAAGGGAGGATTCACTGGTGTACGGGAAAAACTTGGAGACTGTAATAGCCTCTTCGTCGCCCGTGTAGCCAGAGAAATATTCAAAGTGAATAACATAATATGAAAAGAAGTAGACAAATATTTATGTATAAATTCGCTATTTATTGCAATATATAAAGTTACAACAGTAGTTTAGAGAGCAGAGCTCCCTAGTCGAAGCACCGGAATTGTTGCTGATGGCAAAAAGTGATTACCATGGGCTTGCATGGGCCTTTTATACTCTCAGAGAAGCAGCGGCGTCGGCGGCTTTGATTATCTGGCTCGAATGATTTGCAATTCGCAACTATTGTGTGTTTCGGTATACACATAAGTATTACATACCGTAATGTTACAAGCGCTATTACATTTCATTTATGTATTTACCTTCTAGTAAATCGGATAGATGGTGTTAAGGGGTATCAGATTGAATTCAAATTGGCGATAGATACTTGTACGTATACCTAGTCCCTTACAATTTTTGAGCGTCTAAACACATTTTTATTGTTTCGTCTTTTTTAATAGATTAATAGGCAGACTTAAATAATTTTTTTGTCCCTCAGCTTCATCAGCGTATCTCATGATAAACTTGCACCGTAGCTTACTCTTCGACATTTTCATAGCATGGTGAACCCTTTTTATGGCATGCTGAATATACAATGTCCCACAAATATGAAGATGCTGTTGACCACGCTTGCAGCTCAGCGAATCCTCTTAATTGCACAGACTTTTCACCGTAAAATTACTCGCAGCTTGGCAAGCTCCCTTTTAATGCGCTGTATCATTAAACACTTGCTTATTTAGAACTATTTGAAATCGTCATACCCTCTTTCGTGGATTGGATTTCCCTTCACCCTTTCTCTTAGAGACACCTTAAATTCTACTTGTATTTCGGTGTACTCCATGATAGAGTAAAGTACCCAGTTACCGCGGACTAAACCGTAAACCTGGCTTAAAAAGCGAATTTAAGTTTCTTAATTTTTAAAAACTAAATTATTAATCGTTTTAATCGATTGTAGGTACCTTTAGGTACTTAAAAGAATTTTTTTTATTGTTTTAGATACAACAGTAATATATAGAACAAATTCAGAATATAAAAGTCAGATGCATCAGTTACCGTGGGGCTTGATCTAGTTACCACGACTTTGTGACCCAATTACCGCGGCTAAAATACTAAGATAAAATAAAGGAATAGTATGACTCTAAAATGGAATTGTAAGTAACATAAGAAAATCCTAATTAAACAAACGAATGAAACGTTGAAAATTTGATAAGTAGGTAATAAAATAATTATCATGCATTTTAATAAATATTTATTAAATAGGTTATAGTGACTAACGTCATGCATGTATCAATTTTCTTTTTCTATATTATCTTGCTCTTGATTAAGTTCGTTGTTTTTTTCACATTAATCTTCCTTTTTTTCTTCTTTTTGCAACAATCTGTTAAGCTTTTAATTTTTTTTTCTCGATCAATTGTATTCTTTTTAAGTTTTATTTTTTCTTTTATTACTAATTTATCATATTTTTTTAATTTATTACCTTCTTTTTCTGCTTTTAACTCAATTGATTTTTCTAGTCTAGTTTTTTTTTTAAAGCAAGTTGTTCTGCTTTTTAACGTTTTTCTTGTTCTTTTTGCTCGGATATTATTTTCCACTCATCTCCAGATACAATAGATGGAAGTTTGATGCGTGACTGATACTTGTTAGACTTCTCGATTTTTTTTCAACACTTGGCCATGGTAAAAAAGGTTTTATTGAATCCTTTGACTTATTTTTTGTCAGTTGAGATTTGAAAGTTGGTTGTAGCTATTTAGTGGGTGTAATTTGATTCATTACTTTTTGAATAAGCTGGCGGCGGATTTTTTTTTGTTACTTTACTTTTCTTCTCACTTTTTCTTTATCTCTTACTTTCGCCATTCTTTCATACTTTTCAGTTACTTTTGCAGAACTTTGGCGTGATACGTGGTTACGACTGTTTTTGTGGTTAGGTCGTCGGGTGTCACAAGCCCGTGGTAATTGAAAAATGGATTGATAGATGGGTCTAGTAACCACTTTCCAATTCAAGTAATAAACTGGTAATATTTTATCAAAATTTTTTGTTTCTTCTTAAAACATAATAATTTATGTGTATAGAAAAAACGATACAGTCATAATTTTTGTTTTTTATTATAAAATGTAAGTCTCTCGCTAATTGAGTTCTCAATGCAGAAATCTACGATATTAATGCAGAATTTGTGGTTTTTTCAACGGTTGGAGAAAACCATTTAATTACATAAATACTGTAAAATTCATCAAATTACTTTTTTTCTCAAGTTATCATTTAATATAGCAGAAGGTAAAAAAAAAATTTTTTCAACTCATTTTGAGACATATAATTATTTTATTTGGTTATATAACTGACGCCCTGCGGTAACAGGAAAGACCGCGGTAAATAGGTACTTCACGCTATGTAACCGGCTCAAAGAACCAATGTTTGAAAAATCTTTATTGAGTAGCTATAAGAGGTAAGGCAACGCAGTAAAGATGACCAGCACGGAAGATCAGACGTAGATTCCTTCGATAGCAATTAGCTTCCTATGCTCACTTTCGTGGATTCTTTCTAAACTCACATCAGGCAAAGTGGTCTGAAAACATGCTAATAATAGCTAGGTCACGCACTCGTTGTTGACGCCGTAAGAAAGTGGTGCCACTGCATGGTACGATTGGTACGTGCCTAGAGTAATATCCAAACCTGACGTGCCCTAGCATAGCCCCGTTGTTATCTTTTAATATTTTATAATTTTCAGTAAATAGACCTTACTCTTTATCCATCACTTTTTTTTCCACGATCTCAACATCTAGGAACTTTATATCTTGAATCAAAAATACATTATCAAATGAACTGTCACCTTGATCTACCCTTCTGATTTAGCTTTTCGAGTTATCAGTTATATTCACGCTTTTTGGAGATGACTTTTCAGGACCATCATATGCTTTTGACTCTGCCGAATATAGAAGATGAGAAGAAACAAGAGGGGGGCCGCGCCTTTAAGGTCTATGTGCTGACTATTCTCTCATTTATCCTGCTCAGCCTTTGGTCAAAGTTTTGCAGGACTATATAAAACATTATCCTCGCCTGTTTCTCCTCCTCCCTTCCTTCTTCTGACTTTTTTCTTTCCTTTGCAGTCTTACCATTCTCTTTTTTCTATCTTTTCAATATCCTGTCAAATTCAGCCATTACACTTTCAATTCGATGTGTTACATTGTTTTCTGAAAATTAAAAAAAAATTATAATTTATGTCTGAATTTGACGGTCCTTAATTTACTGCCCTTGACCATTTATACTTATTTTGCAATATTTTAACTTCTTTGATATTAATTCGAGAATTTTTCTTTGACTTCAATTAAAAAATGGATTCTGCTTTATTTACTGACATATCTTCATTGTCTAGTTCTTCGCCCTAAATTTAATTTCTCTCCCTACTTTCTGCCATTACTGACAACATTTAAAACTTTGAAATCAGACGTTTTTCAAACCAACTTTCTCTCATAAACTGCCTTATTCACATCTACCGACCTTTTAAGTAATTGATATTCAAGTTTGTTTTAAGTAGATTTTACGTTTTTATTATCTTCCCTTAATAAATCTCCTGGTGGTGTTACTTAACCCCACCTGTTAGGTCGGAAGCACATTAAGTGTAATATGTCACAAAGCACGACTGTGTTCTGGGCACCTGCACAGCTCTGTGTGGCTGAACAAAAGTCCCACTTGACTGCGGAATCACAATAGGAAAATAAGAATACAGACTACACACCTTTCACATGAACACTATAGTGCTCGGTGAGACCATCGAAAGTCTGCTCATCTAAAGAAAACATTTTTTCATTGTCTTCTAAGTAAATACGAAGAAATAAATAAGCTATCTCAGACTAGTATTTAGAAAAAAAAAAATTTGCCTTTGATTTACAGATCCCAGAGTTTTATCAGTCTTTTATATTGAGAATCAAGAATATTATTTACTAAACTTTTCATTTTTTACTGCAAATGCACTGACAAAGCACGCACGTGGCGACAATAGAAGCCGCGAGAGAGAAAAAGCCGTTCTTGGTCAGCTGTTGTTGGCTATTGTGAAGAACTACGGCGCGCAAGAGACCCTGCGGTCACTTATTAGTAGAACAGAGAGAAAACACGCTATCTGTTCTGACATCACTCGATACCTGTCCTCAAGGTTAAGGATTCAGTAGTCGATAAGTCCTATGCTTATGCTTTGAAAATTCAACCTTACCTACTTATGTAGTAGTTAATTAATTTAACCTTAACTACATAGCTCATAGTGCATGCAAAAGAAGAACAAAGCACAAACACAAAGAGAAAACGGGCAGTCGAAGCAAGTTGGGGCTTGTAACTGGATACCTTTAGCGGAGGGAAAAAAAGCAGAGAATAACTTGATCAATTACAAAGAGATTTTATTCAGGACTCTGACTAGAAGAAGTTAATAGGCTTGGACAATGAAGAAAGAGCAGAGTGTATCGTACATGCGTATCAACAGTCAAATCAGAACTGCCTAAGCTTCATTCATGAGTGCCCATATTTGAGCGCCCTTTAACACACACGCACTTAGATACACACACTTACATATATATAGCATATGGATCCAGTCGTGTTCTCTAACGTATACGGACATGATAAGGCAGACGCAACGGCGTGCATTTGATGCAACTAAGTATTTTTGGCGTTTCTCATAGTTATTTTTAAAAGGAAAAATCGTTACGCATCTGACGATTGCAAATTATAATTTAAAGAAATATGTAGTCTTGCAATTATTTAATCAACTCAATGCAATCATTGCAATTGTTACTAGCGATAGTTAACATAAAGATTCACACAATTTTATAGAATATACAATTTCTCATTATTGACAGTTATTAAGTAAAAAATGTAAGGGTTCTCGTATACCAAAGCTTCATGTGCTTATGCATTATGCTCAAATACTTGAAATGGTAAGTCCACCATAAAAAATATCTGATATTAGAAATTATAGTAAGTAGATTGATAGAAAAATTAATTCTCAGGTAGCTCTTACACAAGTTAACAAATATATAACCGTATTACTAAAACATCAGTTGATGGATAAATAATTATTGGTTTGTAAAAAGAAAAGTATAAGTCCAACAAAAAACAGTTTGACATGTGAACTTTGAATCCACTATTGACATACCTGGAATATCCTAACTGTATAGTTTTTCGTGCCAAATGAATTTAAAACTTAGGGCAGTTCCTACAACTTTCACGCTGAGAGTAAAAGAATAGGGCTCGAAGGCCAGTATTGTGAGCATTAGTGGAAGTATACCCATTTGTGCATTACGTCGCTTACTCTACTTACTGGTATCCACCCGAATCTTCGGTACTTGACTGCTTGTAGCGTGGTGATGATGTACCTCTGAGTAATTGAGGAACTAGGGATATCATCGGCGTTTTTCAGAATGTATATATATGGGTTGATACCTTAAGCTTTGCTCGAGACACCCAAAGGGCCTCCAAAACGATCTAAACCTACTTGACCTCCATCATAGTAGGCATAAAGTACATTATTACCTCTTTATGGCTGTGCTAACATTTTGCACTTCTTTAACCACCTGTCTGTAGAAGAGTGTTTAGGTGCAAGCAAGTTTAAAATTATCGTTGAAATTATTCACAGTTTGTGTGAAAAAATTAAAGTAGGAATTCAAATTTTATTTTGACATCCAATTGTGACGTTGAAATTATTTGTGGGTTTTAAATCCTTTAAAACATAATAATTAAAATTACTTACTAGATCAGAATAGCGCAAACAATCTTCACAAATATAAGTGACTTTTCAAGTGATTAAATCTACAGTTTTCTTATTGTACGACCAAGTATAAAGTTAAATAAAATCCAAAATAAGGATGATCACTAGAATTTCTGAGAATAGTTATTTATTTAAACCTTGCCCTCCATGGATACTTGCGAGTCCTAGAACTAATAAAAGTGTATTTAAAAATCTTATTCTAAGTTAAAAAGACTTTTTTAACAAGTCATTTTCTATTACAATTTTGTTGTACAATTAAAACTTTATTAATTTTAAACTCTTTTTCATACTCTATCTAGCCTTTAGTTTTTAACTAGCTAAAAAATTAATGTACTTGAAAAATTAAATATGAATGTATAAGAGTCTTACTTTTGCTCAAAAAAAAAAATAATGTGTAAGTTTCTAATCTTGTAGTTTCCTTGCAACCAATGAAATTTGAACCTACTTTGATTACCACCAAGTCACCAATATTATACTTTAATCAAAGTTGGTTCTTTTATGACTTCCGAGTCAAAGGTGTAACTATCAAGTCGATATTTAGTAATACTGCTAAAATTATAAGCGATTTTTTGTTGATATTGTTTATTGAGACTAATTAATTACTAATTTAAAATTTAAGATTATGATATCTCATACAAAAGGTAAAAAAAATGATGATGAATTTATAATTTTTTTATAAATGATTTTTATTTTCTAAAAATCGCGCTCTACCTACCAGTAGCAGATGCTTGCCTAAACATTTATTACCGGACACGTAAATGTAATTCTGTGTTTTTTAAAATATTTTCTTATCAAGTTCGTAAACGTATCTATTTTAAGATGGCAGTATGTTTAGTATTACGTAAACTTTATTGTGTTATTTTTTTATCTAATTATGTTTGACAAATAAATAACTAATTTACAACTTTCAGTAAAGGAATATTTAATTGCCATAAGAGCACATGCTTAGAATTTCGTTTTCATTTATCATTTTCTGGCGTTTGTATATATCAGCCTACTCTAAAATTTCGTCAAGTAGTGTATTGTGACTTAATAAATAATTCTTAAAGATTTCATGGCATTCTGTTCGTAATTTAATGAAAGAGCCATCCAAAAGGAAAAGAGTTTGTAACACATTTAGTGGAAGCGTCTCAATCAAAAGTTTACTCTATAAAACACTGATTGTAACTTTTTTGTCGGTATAACGAATAAAAAAAAATTTATGAACTTCTTTTCAACGCATCCTAGAAAACAATTACAAAACTTTAAATTACATCACACTGTTTATAATTTATCTTGTCAGCTTATTCTTTAATTGTTCCTAACCAAACACTTTGTAATGAAAAAAAAACTTCTTCTACTACGTATTACCAAAAAAAAAAAAAAAAAATAAGTGAATAAAAAACATTAATTTATTTAAAAATCTCTTTTAACATTTATGCTTGAACAATGATTATATCGTATGAGGAGACAGTGGTATGTGCTTACAAAAGTCAATTTATTGATGACAAATCTTATCTAGTAGACGATACCTTTTATCGTGTGGCCCGGTAAAATTTAGTGTTATTTTAGTAATAGAATAGGAAGTGATAAGTTGTCCCACGATTGCTAAGCTACTCAGAAATTTTATTGGTACTGTTACAGAGAAGGTATATAATTCTTCATTCAGGGGTTTTACTTTAGTTTAAGATACTCCAATTCTTATATTGTGAAAAGTAATCACTTTCTTGGTGTCTATCATGTACTTTGAATGTAGTTAGCCTCCCTCAGTCTGTTCTACAGATTTACTGACAAAATGTTTAATTTTACCTTCGTTTTGGCTCATACTACCACAGGTTTTTATTGAAAAGTAAGCTACGAGCCAAATTTTTTTTGTATGGTTGATATAGGCAGATGGGTAATGTTCTTAGGGTGCGTTCAGACGCAACGTCAATAGAGTGTGCAATGCAATATAATAAATACTATCTAGAGAAGAGGGGAAACGATTATTGCTATTGCAACCGAGAGCAATTGAATAATGTGCTCTGTTTGCATAGTGCATCAACAGTTTTCTGCAGTCCATTTGAATGAGCGAATGCGAGAGAGATAATGGATTATTCACCCTTTCCCTCGCATTCGCACTTTCAAATAGATTGCAGAAAATTATTGACACCCCATATGAACTGAACAGGGCACACGTTCAATTGCTCTTGGCTGCAATGAGGCATCATATGTTCAACTCGTCCATACTCGGAGATGAAAACTTATAACCTAAACTATCATACACGTGTTCTATTATAACCTAAAAATTCATACACGTGTTCTTAAGACCTTAGTAAACAATTTCGTATGAAGAAAAATGTAAATTCGAAAATTCATAACAGACCTTCTATGAACGAAAGTGCGAATTGTATATTTTTAGGTTAGAATTATTTTTGAATTTATGATATTGTTTTGGATTATTTTATGGACACTGTTGTTACATAGACACTATGAGGAACGTATGAACTTTTTTTCAAATCATTTCATGTTTTCATCTCCAAGTATGGATGAGTTGAACGTATGATGCCACATTGCAATAATCTATTTATGCATGTGAGCGGTGGGGGAAGTTTTGTTGTGTGCCCGACGATTTTTACTGTGCATCACGGTAAAAATTGACTAAGATAGGTAAAAAGTTCTGTAATATCGCTTTGTCCCATGACTACCGTCGTCACGGTTATTTTTTTAGAGACAATCATGGTAGAATTTATAGTTTTTTTCTCTCAGTATAGTATATGCAGTTTATTTGAGAAAAAAACTTTTGTATCTTTAACACTACATTTAGTATTAAATACCCTACTTTATAAATGTATATAAAAACAACTGTGTTCGCAAACAGCCCGTTATTATTTAAAAAGTTTAACATTAACAATAAAAAAAGCTAATTCGTACAAATTTCAATATTTTCATTTCTTATTCCACTGTCTCATCGAATTTTTTGGCGAATATATGTAGTTCTGTCTTATTAGTATGCAATTACAATGTCACTATTTTACGCTGATTTCCTAACCCATTTTTAATGTGGCGCGTTCTTACATTCTTATAATAAATGAATAACATTAAAATTTAAATATTAAAATCTTTTTAAAATGACAGGCAACCTGTACTGTTTTCATGACTAGTCGATAGGGTATACTTAAAACTATCTTCAATAATTTTTTTGTGCACGGAAACGGTGTTGTATGGTCGAAATAATGCAATTTCTGAGGAAAGGTTCAGTAGCTTTCTTAAGAGGCTGGTCATAACCTACAAAAAATTTGAACTTTCAACAGCTTTTTATCAATATTTTTACTGAAAACCGTACTTGAAACTTTGCAGTTAGATAAATAAAAGTATTATTTAACGTCAGGTCCAATTTTTCGGAAATATGCGGTAACTTCATTTGGGTATTGAGCCTTCTCAATACTGGGAACGGTTTTTAATGATATAAATATTGGCCTTAAGTACTGTAATACCAGTTTTGTGTATACTTGAGATTTGATTGAAGAGTTTATGATGTTTGAGATTTGGTGATATTCTTTTCTAAATTTAGACTTCAAGTGCCACGGAAAAATTTATTAGTAAAATCTGCTAAATGTCAAGGAATGATTACTTGATGTAATTAGGTAAAATGTGAATTTCGTACATAGACTAAAGTATAACTTACTCAACTTCCTAGGTAGAATTCATACAATTGCTTGAACAAAGTAAACTGAATAAAATACACAACATAAACTATTACTTAATGTTTACTACATTAGTTAAGTAGTTTCATGTATATCTTTCATGAGCTGTTTTAGGTAAAAAGGACGGAGATAAATGATAAAGATAAAACCAGAAGTTAATTGCATTATTTTGTATTTTTTAAGACTATCATATAATGACTAGCTTATTACTTAAAGTGAAAAAAATGAATATAATTGCACTGGTAAATTTAATACATAAGTCATTCTACGACAAACGGTTTATTTTACGTTCTTGTCGATAACAGCGTTCAGCGGTCTATTATAGATTCAGATGCAAAAAAGGGACTACATTAGCGTTATGGGCTCATGTCTCACTTATAAATTAACAGTCCTAAAGACACCTGTCATTAAAATACGGATTTTTATTTTTTTTC
>NW_019384282.1:278355-318653 GCF_000648655.2 Copidosoma floridanum | reverse complement strand
TATATATATAATACAGAACATCAAATTGAAGGTAAAATAAGTGTGCAGGACATTCACATTTTTTTACACTTTTCGAGTTAAGTACAGTCATAGATTGGCTGTGCAAATTCGTTTTCTTTAACATGATCTCTTCAGGCACTATCAGAAATATTTGTGCAATCAGGGATTAGAAAAATTTCAATAAAATCAGTAAATAGTGCGCGGTTCAATGTATGTAGTAGTTTTTTCCCTACATTTTTTTTTCACAATAGTAATAAAAAATTGTTAGAAAATGTTAATTATATCTGAAGAATAAAATTCGAGGATGATTTAAAAAAAGAAAGTGGTGCTTCTTAGCTATCCAAATATCTAAGTACAGCCGCAAGAGTGGCTCAGGCACTCGGAGAGAAGAGAAGCTGTATTTTTTACTTGCTAATAGAGAGATTACGCAGTCTTAAGCAGCGCTGTGGATAGGAAGCTGTCAATAGCTCTAATAAAGGAAAGTTATGAGTACTGGTTGTATCTCATTATACTGCAAGTTTTACCAATAAGACATAAGTAGTATCTGCAATGAAGAAGAAAAAAACCTCTTTTAATAGAGAAGTAACTAAGAAATATAATTTGTAACTTTAATGTTTACAATTTTAAAATACTTATCAAATCCATCATGGATTTTATTATAGGTATTCATGGATTTTATAATACCAATAGATTAGTGGTTTTCTTGCAAGAAAATGTTTTTGGCTCTTAGGCAATTAAGTTATCTTGCAATTTTAATGGTTTACAGTTGGATATAAAAAATCATAATAGTTACCAGACACTAGAAGTCCACAAAATTGAATGGTGTAAGGGTGACGTTACTTCAAATGACTCATTGTATCATCTTATAATTATTGGTAAGAAGTCCTGATGCAAGAAGTTTATAAAGTCCTAAGTATGTCATCCTTTTAAAAATCTTGAAGATAAAAATTCTTTTCCCGAATCCCTTACAAACGAGAAAAATCGTTGTGTGCCCTACATAAAGCGCAATTTTTAAACAATGGTTCATAACTAGCACATCAATCAAGTCATTAAAGCAAGACAGCGATTTATATTATGCAGCAAATAAACTTCTAAGCGGCAAAAAAAACAACCCACGTGAATGACTGGCTACACCGTGGTTGTTTAAGCATAGCACATACTAAAAATTATAGTAATACAACTTTTAACTGTATATTTTTATGTATTTTAAGAATAAGATGTTAAATATAACCATTGTGTAAGTCATGTACCTTTTTATGATTTAATTCAAATTTATTCAAAAAAAGAGAAAAAAAATTTAACAATTAATTTTTTACCACTTCACATCCTACATTTTCATGTAACGCACTCTCTAATATAAAAAAAATTTCATATACATATAACTACCACGTGTATGAGCTGGAAAAAATTTTGCTCATTTGAACAGCGCACGTAAGCCAGCGCTGCAGACGATTTATGCACATTGCAGCACGCACAAACTCAAGCTGCTTTGCAGGTCAGTAGGCAGTTCATGCAGCGTTGCAGACAACTATGTGCATTAGTGGAAACTCAAACAGCGCGCGCAAACTCAAACAACGCGCGCAAACTCAAACAACGCTGCAAGTAGTGCACGCAACCTCAAGGAGTGCACACAGGGGGAGTGCGAGGAAGCCACATTCGCTGCTTCTTATTGGCTGTAGGAGAGACTAGTCCACCCGAAAAGAGGGGGCCGGTTGTCGTGGAGAGGGAATTTGGGCTGGAATCGTCGTAGTTTATCTACTTATGAGGAAAGAAAACTTTGTTTCATAGGCCATAAAACTGTCAGATGCTTATTATTGCAAGAAAAAGCTTAAAAAATTTTAAAACTGCAATTTTTTATTATTTTGACCATGTTTCACGATTCCTCAGAATCTTAAAAAAATCCAGAGATAATCAGTGATAAAAAAAAACATTACTTTTTTTATGAGATATCCTTTTTTTTTATTGAATTTTTAAAATCTAAATTGCTTTTAAAAAATCTTAAAGAGCGCTACCAGATTAAAAAATAGTAAAACTTTGTAGCGCTTAAAAAACACTTTAATTTAAAAAAATTTGTATTTGGTGCCAGTGTAACCAGGATTGGGACAAAAAATAAAAAATCACAAATAACTTTTTTTAGGTTAGGTTTGCATCTTTGACGCTAAAAATTAACGCTCAATACCTTTTTCTCGTACAAAGTATGGTTGTATTTTTTTATAACGATTCTTTAAAAGGCACTTTTGACCTTTTTCTGACCCATACTGATACTGATTGTACTATTTGCTAGAATTCAAAAGGCACATGCTGCAGAAAGTAAAGTTTCGTATCCTAATGCATCTGTTCTTGAAGCTATTGGTTAGTGTTTAAAGACTTTTTTAGCCCTTGATTACAAATATCCAAAAAAATAGTCTTATTTTGTACTTCAATTTAAAAATCTTTCCATGAAATGAATTATGTGACAACTGCAATTGGCTATTACAAGTATAGGCAATAGAAAACTAAAGAGAGTAATACTACAAAATCTGACTTTAAATTTAAACAAATGACGATGTGTCTTTGATAAAGTTACGACTGCACGTGCTTGTATATGAAATTTTCGTTCTTTATGTTTAGTATACTCACCGTGATGGTCTTAAACATGCATGCGACAGGCTTTGTAGTGGAGTACATCAGTCGCTTGACTCATTCAGACAACATATAAATACTGAACATAGACGTAAAGTTTTAAAAGTATCTGAAACTCTTTTGGAAAATAACAGTCCATTGAATGATAAAAATCAAAAAAGCAAAAATTATTCGATGATAAAATTTGTTATTAGTCAGTCATAAGTAACTCAAAAGTAACAACAAGTAGCTTAAATGTTTTAGTTAGTTTGTTCAATCGATGCGTAGCAAAGTTGTATGCGCATCAAGACGCAGCACGTATGAGAGTTACTGAACTTACTACTAATTAAAAAACTGAGTACTTTTATTCCACCAGAATGCATTTTGCTGGAAATTCGAGAGAGTTTTACAAAAAAAACCATGTTCAATAAACGTGTATTTCACCTGTTACCTCAGAGTTTGTGCAACTTAAAAAATTCTTCAAATTTTTTTTGAGTTCTCAAATGGTTTTAAATTATCATTAAAGTACATCACGAACACATTACACAGTAAAGAAATAAAAACGAATCTCATTCAAGGTGATTTGTAAGGGAGTAGTTCACAAAAGTATAATAAAAATACAACTTTTCCACTTTTTCTTCTTTTTAACGATTACAAGTGTAATAATCTCCTCGACAGCTATAGAGATTTATCGGAATTCGATGATATCTATGTTTTCATTTAGTATTCACCAGCTGTTATCAGATAACAACTAGAAATATGTTTTTATTGATGTACAATAGATTGCTTTGTACATGGAAATAAAATTATTTTTCACTAGGTAATTTGTAAATTTAAATTTTTTGGAAAGTCATAAGGTTATCTTTTCTCTACCTAGTAGCAATTACCCAATTTTGTAAAAAATTATGTTCAATTTTGAAGAATGCTTAAGGCAACATCGAACTATTAAATTTGTTACAAGTTTTAATTATTGCATTTTTGACACATTTTGCCATGTAGACACGTAAAATTGAAAATATTCATTCTAAAAAAATGTAATATCCAAACAAAAAGGACACACAAACAAGTTGAAGCTAGTAGCAACTCTAAAGTAACAACATTGCAAAAGTGTGCACATACCATTAAGTGTCGAATTTTAACGTAACATATAACCTATTGGGGCAGACGAAATAGGACAATCGGTGCATTAGTTACACACAGGATTTGACAGAAAATAAAGCATTTCTAATAATAACATCACGATTTTTCCTTTTAAAAATGCTCAGAAAAAACAGTTCTATCGTTGTTTGACAATAAATCATAATCATACCCTACGAATAGATTATTTAAAGCATTTAAGGTAAGATAGTTTTTAGTATTTATGTAATAATTCAAATGTAGTGCCTAGTCGTATCGAGCTACTCGTTCTAAAACGTTTATGGTATCAACGGATATAAGTTAGAAAAACCAGAAGAGGACTATTTTTGTACTTTTTTACATACAGAATGGGCCATAGCTCATTTTGTTTATTGACATACAAAAAATATTATCGTAAATATATTCCTAAATTGGAGAGTTGGAACTATATCAAATGAACTATATAATGTACAAAATTTTAAAGTTTACATCGTGCAAAAAATATATAATCGCAATAAATCGAGTTTTTTGTAATTTGCTTCAAACATATTATAACTGCAATAAATGGCCTTTTTTAACCTTATAAGTGTAAGAAAATGTGGTCGACGAGACTTATTTATAAAAATTACGTGCAATTAAAAGTAAAAAAAAAATTAAATTTATTTTATCCAAATTTCCAATAAATACTACTCCTAAAGATNAAAAATAAAGGTTGTACGTACTTGAAATTTCGTAAAAATAAGATTTTTTATGGTCCTAAGTACATGATTAAAATTTTATGAAAAAATTTTTATTCAACAACGGAAAATAACACTTGTTTAAAAAAAAATTATTAAATGTTAAGCAATTTTATGAAAGTTTGGGTCCACAAAAATGATTCAAAAAGGGCTTATTTTTAAGGGCTGTGAGCATGGTCATTATTTTATTGCACGACCATTAAAATGGTGTCCGAAAAATGTACTTTTTTCGAAGGTACGTTTTTCTCCAATATTTTGTGAATGATTTTTTGTAACGTCATGTGATTTGTCTGGTAAGGATCTAATAATTTTTTAAGAATGTCTTCTTGAAAAAATTCTCTAGGTATCGAAGATGCAAAGATATTTTTAAAAAATCAATAAATTAATTCACCGTTTGTTCGTTTATAAACATTAACGCTTCAAATCATAAGTATGCATCGTCCAGTACTAACACTTTGTAAGTTCATTATTTTCGATGTCACAACTGCTATTAAACCAGATATTCCCTCATCCAAAAGTGGTTATCATTTTGGACACAGTGAATAGTGTTATCAGAACTGTCCAGGGCTCACAGTAATCCAAAAGTCAATTGAGGTATTTTAAATTAGTGGAGAAAAGAAAAGTCTGTATCCCTGGTATTTTTATTGGATTTTTTTTCTGTTAAATCTGTGGTTGTTCAGGAATATAACAATAACTACCATGATTAAATTACTAGTTTATTTAAACATTTAAATATCATAAGCAAATTATTTTTTTGAACTAAAAAAAAATGTTCTTCTTTTTTTTGTCTTTGTAATGAGTATTTGAGATGTTTTTTTTAAGTATTAAAAGTAACAAAAAAAATGAATTCATAAGACACGTTTTTAATTTATTACATTAAATTTTTCGTTTTTACAACTGATTCGCAGAACTAGGTGCGTACATAAACATTGTTGTTATTTATATAATAATTTACAAGTCCGGATCCTATAAAAAGCACTGCTATGGGCACTAAGCAGTTGAAAGATGGAATGAAAGAGATATGGGAGGCCCTTCATTACTGGGAGGGAGAACCTTGATGAAGAACCTTGCGTGATGAAAAACCACATATGAAAACTCACAGAGGTACTTGCTTGAAGAAATCACGCTGGCCCAAAAGTTGAACCATGGTCTCCCACGTGTCAACCTATGACCTAGTTAACTGAGCCACCGTGCGCTCTATCAAGCGAATCTTTCAATGATATCGCCATTTCGTTGTTCTAATAGGTCTTTCCATAACAAACAGAGTACAGCCTGTCAGTCACTTACACATACTTACTTACATGTTTATAGTCTAACGATACAGACTTTATTTTGGCATAATTTCTCTTAAGCTTTCTGGTATCTCCATATATAATCAAGAGCACCATTCAAGAAGGCTGTTCTTACGTCAAGCTGACAAGTGTTCAAATGTAGCTGATTCACTAGAGCAAGAACCACTCTGATTAGAGTCAATCTTGACACAAAGGCGTAGGTCTGTCTAATAGTATTCATTTTTGTCTTTGAATCCTTGTATTACCAGCCACGCTTTATTTTTTTTCTACCCTTATCAACCTTTTTCTTGAGTACCCAATGAGAGTTAATTATGTCTTTTATTTATAAGTCCCACATGCCTCTCTTTCAGTATCCAGACATGATTTTTTGTCATTAAGTTAAGCTCATTTTGTATCACTTGAATCTAGTTTTCCCGACCCGCTACTTCCATTGTTTCGTTACATGATGACGGATCTTCATTTATCTCAGCCAGCCGCAAGTCATAAGTGAAATATTCTGCAGACGTATTGTACCTGTCTGACATGTCAACATTATATTTTTTGAAAGTAACGTCTTTCATTAGATCTTGAGCAAGAGTCAAGCCCGCGTAGATGACGTCTTTTATCAAATTTTTATAAGCAAGAGTTAATTCTACTACATTAACTTTCACTTTTGCTGATTTTTTCAGCCTCCCTGATTTTCTCCGTACAACTAGAGGGTTTCCCTTTGATGTTGGCATCTTTTTTCTTTCTTTCTGGAAGATCAAAGACCACTTATTTAGTTTTATGTAAGGAGATTATTTTATGTTTTTTTTAAATGTCTTTGTATCGTTGGGCCAAATACTGTCAGGAGGGGGTCGTTGCTATGGGCGTGTCCCGTTGCTAAGCAGTGATGCGCGTTTGATAGTATTGGGTCAATGAGTACGCATTGCCACTGGTAGTTTTGAGGGGTATGGGCGCTGGCAGCTGAAAAAGGAAGAGGGCTCGAAAACAAAAACAAGGAAGGCAGAATAAGTCAAGACGAGCTTCAAGTGGGACATTGGAAGGGACGTCAGGAAAGCGTCAGTACTTTCCCCATAATTCTTCATGGAAGTTATCGTTTAAGGGGGCGATGAGCAATCGAGCGTGTAAGTCCGCCTCTCGTCAATCCATTGAATCGGCAGACCTTAGCTTAACGCGACGAGGTTATTGGGAGTGATTTCTTCAGTGTATCAGTGCTTTACACTTCTTGTGTATTTCTGAAATAAAACTTTAACGATTAGCTCAGCCTAGAGTGGTTTCCCTATTTTTTTGATCGGGGAATCGCTTGCGTGTTTGTGCGGCTTATTCACCGTTGAATTCGATTACTTTCTCTGCTACGGGACCTAATATTGCTATATTTAAAAACACTGAACTTAAGCTAGTCTAGACAGGGTATCAGACCTCCTTTTGCCTAACTTTCAAAGAAATTGGCATCTCCAGGACGTATTCACATGTTAGTGTATCATTAAGTTTATTTGTTATTAAGATTTATTAAGTATGGGTTTTGAAAATAAAATCACTAAGGTGCTGAGCAAATAAAAAAGTGCGTAGAGAGTTTGTTGTTTTTTGTAACGGTAGAAAATTACCAAACGGCTCGACTTAGTCATTAAGAGACTATAAACTCTTTTTCTTTATCAATGAATCTTAATAAGAGACTGCCGTAATTCTGATAACCATAATGTTTTTTCTCTTTATTCTTATAAAAAACAATCGTATTAGAATTTTAAGAAATTATTTTTTTTTGTTATGAATCCACAATTAAAAAATAAGAACATTTTAATTTAATCATAGTACAACATGCTGATCTATTCTCGTTTCACTATAGATATAAATTAATTAGACAGGAAATTATTTGGGTAACCTTAAAATAAAAATGATATAGTGCATTTAATAAAATGTTTATACGAATTAAGTGTTATTTAGGCGGTGTAGTTAAAGTGTTAAAATATATATACACATATATATGTATATACTTTTGTGAGCAACATATGAGATTTGAGTCTTTTGATTATTTCGCTAATTTGTTTTATTTTGGTTTTGTTAAAAGCTCCAGAATTTACTCTCAAGTTTCATAATAAATTTATATATTTTCTGAGATAGTGCTCTTGTTATTGAACCCTGTCTTCGAGATCTTCTGTGGCACTAAACCAATGTCACCCACAAACAATAGGTGTACGCACCATAAAAAAAAATACCTTACAATATCTATGGTCATCTTTTCCCAATTTTTAATTGGACTAAAAGCGTATTCAACGTCACACACAAAACGATCGTTAAATCTGACGTCCCTAATTTTGTAAAATTTTCCTTTGTCTGGACAAAGCAGACGATAGTCTGTGAGTGTACAGCCCATCATGATCGTTTGTGGCTCGTTAGCCTGAAATTTCGTATTGGTTCTTCTATGAACTCTCATGTAAGAGACGCTACCAACTATTTTTATTTTACTTATATCTTCTCTTTTATTTGAGGCAAGCTTGACCAAGGGGATTTCTATATTGTTCCAACGATATGAAGTGTGTTTGTATGCAAAAACTGTCGCATTTATCGCCACGTTCCACTTGTGTCCAGGGAGTCTCGAATCTTCCATGAGATCTTGATCTTTCATTTTGAAAAGTTTTATTCAGCTGTTTTGACGTACGGTTCATTCAGGGGTATCCGGACAGTTCAGTTGGAGTTCAGCTCCAAGGCTGTCTAACACTTTTCAAGTGGGTTTTCCCGTGAATTTTGTGCCCTGGTCTGATTTTAGATAACAAGCTTCTGTATCATACCCTGAAAAATTTTCACTGCCTTTGACAAAATTTTTCTAAAATTCATTAGTACCACTTTTACTTTTCATGGAACACACCATTCAAAATCTCAAAAAATCATCAATGAACACGAAAATGAATTTATATCTTTTCGAGAAAGATGGCAGACTTATTACTCCCACTGTGTCAGAATAAATGATATGAAGTGGTCTAGCTGCTCTTTCTCGCACGAAAAAGAAAGGCAGTTTCTTAGACTATGATTTGAGACACACGCCATGCATACTTATCGTTTCACTAAAGACAGCCTTCTTCAGACTTCTTACCTCCGGATATATTTTCTGCAATTCTCTGAGATATTCTTATGATGCGATGTCTGAACCTAACGTGCCCTAGCATAGCTTGTTGTTTCTTTAAAATGTTTTATATTTTTCAGTGAACAGACCTTACACTTCATTTAATACTTCAGTTTCGACGATCTTACATCTAAAAACTTTCTATCTTGGATCAAAAATACATCATCAAGTGCACTGTTTTCAATTTCTTGGACGTGAGCTTTGTCGATCAGGATTGATGGTCGAATGAGACGCTCTTCATCTTCGACACGTTCTCAACCATTTTGGAACTATTTATACTACTTGCAAACATTTTTTCCGGATATAAACTAATCACCAAAAGCTTTTTGTACAGCGTTGTGATAAAGTTACTTCTTTTCCAGATTTGGAAGTTCTCTATCCCCAATCTTCCTGACATAGGATATGACTAGAATCTAGATCTTAAAAGATTATGACTACACTAGACAGTACTCCCAACGCGCGAAAATTTGAAACTACTAAATTAATAATTTTTTTATTAATAACCCAAGCACTGATCCCATGATGACCCAGGGCACTTACTGACCACTCTAATAAATAATACATTTTGTTTAATAATAACCCTAGTGCCCATCACCTGATGACCCAGGGCACTTACTAGCCACTCTAATAATGATAAATTGATTATTATCAACACAAGCGCCTTTCACTCGAGGACCTTGGGTGCTAATTGACTACTACATAAAAAATAATAATATTGGTTACTAATTAAATAAGCACCTAACATAAAATTATCTAGAGCATCTAATTAATGTATGTTAATCAACAAAATAAGCACCTGTTCTAAGGATCTTACGTATTTGACAAATAATCACAACATTAAATCGCAGATCTCACAACCTAGACGCTACGTTTCTTATTAAAAGTGCAAAAATAAGTATTTTAATGTACATAATCAATCTCGTTTTATTAAAATCTTCAAATTAATAAATAATTAAGTTCATAATTTCGTTACAGATATTTTTATCCTTAGTACCTAAGGCCTTTAAATCGTTGTGTTTGTAATAATTAATAATGTTAACACATTAAAAATAGCCCTTAGTAATATAATTTTGTATAATAGGACAATGAAAGCTCTTGTTTTTTATTTTTGTTCTTTATAATTTCAATCAAATAACTTCTCTATAACCAAATAATTTTTTTTTAATTAATAAAGTGTCTAGTGAACACGTCAGGTTATTAATTGTAGTGTTATTAGTTAACAATTTATCATTTATTAGAGTGGCCAATAAGCGCCCCGGGTCATCCTGTGATAAGCGCTTGGCTTATGATTAAACAAAATGTATTATTCACTACAGTAGCCAGTAAGTGGTCTAGGTCATCAGGTAATAGGTGCTTGTCTTATTAATTTAGTAGTTTTGAATTGCGGGTACTGTCTAGCGTAATCACAACCTTTTTAGATCTAGATCCTAGTGATTACCCACGTCAGGAAGGTCAGGCCTAGAGAATTCCCAAATCTGGAAGAAACTATATCCCAACGATGTTTTTGCATAATCTCTAATGAATCAGGAGCAAAACCTTTATGCCGCAATCAAAATTTAATGCAAGTTCTGTGCTGAAAAACTGCAGAATTATAAGAATAGAAGAATTCACTCCTAGTAGTCTACAAAATCAAGTGTAGTTTAAAGGCTAATGATTATTTTGGTGTAAATTTTGGCACAGACATTAAAGACAGTCCGTCCAACCTAAAAATAGAAGCACTGCCCCAAATCTACTACCGCGTGCATTTTTAATTCAAATGTCACATTACTTTTCCGACACAAAGGTATATTTATATACATTACAGGCACAAAAAAGCTATAGGCAGATCACGTTATATTGTGAGCATTCGTGAAAATAGTGTATTGGAGAATTATTTTTAAGGTTAATCTATTCTCACTAGCTTAAGCGATTGAGAGCATATTGAGTTCTTATAAGCTTTAACTTTGTTATTGTTTACATCCTTGTCACACCTTTTTATATAAATTTTTAATGCGTGTGGTATAGCTGAATATTTACGAATACATGCTTCAGTATGACGTCCTACTGATCAATATATGTAGAAACTTTATGTCCATTGCAATACTCCTTCAGCTATAGTGCTTTTTCCTCAAAACACCTACTAAATAGACTACGCTGCTCGGTTTATTGGTAAAACAACACCAAAAAAATCCGTGCCAGCCATATAAAAATTTTCGTCCCAAAGAACGTAACAAAAAGATTGTATAATTGGTCAAATTACTGGAAACTACTTTCCGTTTATCACATGTGCAAGCTAATACACACACATCAGCTTTTTCTTGTTTTAAAAATCAATTTTAAACTTTTAGAAAAATTTGTCCAAATAGTAAAAAACAACGTTATCACTACGAGTCTTTTTAAGTTATAACTTCCCCAGACACTTTTCTTATTCTAGCTCAACATTTTCTTATTTGTGCCCTACATATTTTTGATTATTGTACAATTGCTGAGATTTGAGTTTGCACAGAGTGCCACCCGAAAATGCCTGTACCTATACTTAATCGTGTATATATAAATATATATATATACGATTTCTCATCAAGTTGGCTGAGCCCGAGCAGTTAGAGCTTCAGCAAGCTTCTTTATTCTTTTTTATGTATACAACTGTATTACATATACGTGGTGAGTTCTTTTACACAACCGCATGAGAGATTGACGTGATTGATGTCTATTGATATTGATATTGAGGCTTTTAATATCTTTTCATAATATACAGTGAAGAGTGACTTATTTTTCTCCTTTATATCCTGGTAATTTTTCAAACCCCAAGAGTCTTACGTGATGGACGCTATTATTTCGGCAATAATCTCTTCAACAAAGTTTGATGATAATAAACAAAATCAAATTCATTTATTCGGAGCAAGCACACTAATTAAAAAACACTACAGTTGTTATCGTTATTTTCTCGTAAAAAATTACCTTTCTGCAAGGATTGGATGCAATCGTAGGGCAAAGAGAAATCGTAGCCTAATATACTTGAGTTAGTCAATTTTTAACGTAATATACATAAAAATAGTTAAGCAGCAGTATACATCTAGTTATACAAAGCATTATTATTCATTAAAAACAATTTTAACTACGAAAAATTTAACACGCACATTTAGTCAAAGAAAGTTTGTCATGAATTTTTGAAGTTTACATTTTACTTTAAGCTTTATTTAAAACACTGATACATATTCGATTGTGAGAATGTAACAACAGTATTTATCTGATAGCCCAAAACATAATTCATGCAAAAGTAATTTTTACTTGAAAAAATGCATTACGCACATTTAGTCAAAGAAAGTCCGTCCTGAGTTTTAAAAATTTACAATTTTCTTCAAACATAATTATGTAACTAGGTCTCAGAAACACGCTTATAAGTTTCAAGGTTATAATATTATAATAAATTTTTGGAGAAGCATTTTGCTTATTACAAACACAACAAAGTCAATGTATTTCAAGAAGTATCTTCCGAAATTATTATCATTCAATTTTACGACATTGAAATTCATACTGATGCTCTTGAATCCTGATTTACCAATGTTGATTGAAGCAAAATAAAAATTTCAAAAATTTATCCCAGACTTTCGTTGACTGAGCGTGTGTGATGCATAATTTCAGGTAAGAATTATTTTTTCCTGAATGATAATGTTGTATACGATCACATGAATACTGTTGTCACATTGTCAAAATCAAAAGAGATGTAATTACTCCAAATTGTTTTTGTTCGACGGTTTTTCTATACACCCTGGTAAAATTAACTAGTTTAGGTATAAATAGTCCCACGATGCCACTTTATCCTACGATTAGCATGCAACACGGTAATTTTTGTCCTGTAATTAGAAATCTCGAAGAAATTTATAGTTTTTATTCGTAAATATTAGTTTTCTTTTGAAATAAAAGATGATTTAATTCAAAATTTAAAAAAACATGGTATTTATTTTACAACTAAAAAGTACAACTTCACTCAAAAAACTTTAATTTACAAAAGAGTTGTTTTTTTCTGTGCAACCAAGTAGGTAAACTACTGCTTTCTGGGTCACCCATCCCAGCTACACCTAGGCTAGTGGCAAAAGTCTTTTATTATTCCATATAAGGTGGTCAATAGATAAAAGGTGGTAGTGGGGAGAGAGGTTCCAGTTTTAGCATGATCGGGCAGTTGGAGGGGGGAGAACTGGTGGTGGGTGGTAGTGGGAAAAGGGCTGGAGCTATAGCACGATTAGGCGGCAGATGGGAAAGAGGAGGTAGAGAAAAGGCATTAATGGGGGATGAGGTCACTTGGCAGTGGCGGAGCTTGTACGGTGAATGCAGAGACTGAAGTGATTGTTGGTAAGGATAAATCGGGTGGTAACGTCAGGGGGCCTTGCACTCTGGATGCTGTGACGCTGGATGGTACCAAAGGATGCCTTCCTTTTTTTCTAGCTGCAAATTGTCAACTCTGATGTTGAAATTTCAGAAAATGCGTAGGCTGCCGACAATCTCAGCGTCTAATGAAAGGAAGATGATCAACCATGAAGGGGAATTTTTTATCAGTGGATGTTTCCTCTTGTACTTATTAGTTAGGCATCTCAGCATAATTTTTTTTTCTTCGAGAGTAGGTATATTGAATTGTTGGAAAGAGAATCTATAATACTTTAGTGTAAGAGCCGGACCACGCATCCTTTTTAACTGCTTATCATTGGCTTACTCAATACAGTACCTTGCCAAGGAATACAGCTAGCTAATAAATTTGAGTTCGAGATTCCTAAGCTAGTATGAAACATGTTTGACTAACAGCACAATATCAAATTTAATGCTTACGTTTGTTGTATCTTTAAAAACATCTATAAATATATCACGCTGCTGACAAGGACCAATACTTCATTTATTTTTTTTTTTGTAAGAATTATATCAATTTTTTTTTGGATGAGAACGAATACTTGTAAAATAATAACTTCCCTTCATTTTTAGTTGAAATGTCTCAACGTGCTTTGCTACAACGTATTTTTGGCTATTTTTATTCTCCTTCTGACTAAGGCTTGAGTGTTCTGGTTTGCTGCAGCACGGACTTATGTTTCTGATGTTGACTTTTTAATCGTCACAAAATAACTAAAGCTATACGCAAATGTTCATCAGCTTATAAGAGAGAACTAATGTTTTATTTCTACGCTGCAGGACGTGCTTTTATTTTTTTATTCTTAATTTTATGCTGTCTTTCTTCATCTTTGGTTTTGGCATCAACATTATTATCAGTTTCAGAGTCACTATCAGTACCAGTAGTATTGGATCCATCAATGATATCCCAACTAAGGATCATGTTAGACATTTTATTCTTATAACTATTAAGTTCAGCTCAAAAATATTTCGTGTCTGGTTTAATTCTACTTTCCACCAAAAGGCAAAACCACAATTCAATTTGATGAGCTATGCAAAATGCGCAATATATCTTTCTACGTAACTTTTTTGTTCCTTATGACTTCCACACATTGACGCTTTTATTAAGCATTACATATTAAGAATGTGACATAATGGCATCATACACTGCTAAATGTTAATCACAGTAGCATATCGTAGATTCCAAATAAGTGGCTGTATTATCTTCATTAGCGTAAATTCAACGTGCATTTTTTGCTACATTATACAACTGCTGCTGTAACTTTCTAATGGAACAATTATCCTTGAACCATTGAAGTCCTTGCACTTTCTACGACTTATGATCATTATTTTGGTGCACATTTACAGGTAAGGTAGAAACATAGCACATAACTGCATAATCCAATGACTGATCACTGGTCTCATAAGAGACAGCACAGCCACTTTTTTTGGTAAAAACTGTCGAGAAGAGTCAAGAAAATTTTAAACCTTATAACATAATCCGTGTGTAATTATATTTTTATTTTGTACTTTAAAATCGTCATATCAACTACGACTTACATTTGTATCCATCACGTTTAATACT
Organism: Copidosoma floridanum; assembly: GCF_000648655.2. Next base: position 303,869 of record NW_019384282.1, on the reverse strand, counting down.
GTGTGATCAACTTTGTAGCACTCTGCGCTTAAATTTGATTATCTTTGTTGACTCTAGTAGTTTTTAAAGCACGATATACTTATAGATTGTTTTGTTAGTCCACTCATATTTTTTTAGCATGTGTTACAATATCAAATATTGAAAAATAACATGATAAAAAACCGTGTTTAACATGGGCTCTTACGATACGGCTGCCTAAACAGCACTGAAAACTATGATAGAAATAATACATATCAACAAAACTCACAGGACTGATACAAAATTATTTAAGAAATAATCGCATAAATTTTTAATCCATGTTATGATACTTTTAATAGATTTGAACATTAAAATGATTAAAATTTCTTGAAAAATTACTCATCAGGTTAGTTGTTTGCTGTGCTCATCTATTTTATTTACAATATTGGTAATGCAGTTACCTACCAAAAAATACATTAACTAGGCAACGTCCTTAAAATCGTTGTCCTGTTTATGCAATAATAACGAAACTACCTGAAACTTAAAAGTATTGTAGATTAGAGTATCCTGCAGTCATTATCAGATGAAAAAAATTTTTTTTTTTTTTTTCAATTTGTAATTCTATGTGTTTTTTCATACGGCATTACATATGGCATCACCAATCCGAAACCCTTTTTATAAAGCCACACGTAAAGCTACTTAGAATGCCGTATGCGTTTCCCAAAGTACTTGCGAATGGAACTCTGTCATTCATTTTTCAAGTGGGGAACCTAGTTGAAATTTGCGATCGGGAATATATGTAAACGTGACGTTCTCAAACGGCGCAAACATCTGAAAGTATATAAAACAATAAGGCAAAATTACGTGCGATAAATTTTCATAAATATAAAAAAATTAATAAGTATTAATGGGTTTTATATTTTTAAAATAAAATAATGTTAAATTGCCATGAATTATATAATTTGGAAAAATAGTTTCTTTATAATAACCTTATCAAAGCCTTACTTCTTCTATGGATCCCGTGATCCATTGTTTTTTTTTTTTCGTATAATTTGATTATATATTTCAGCTAACGTACTGTGTTCCGGTGTATCAGGATTCGCAAGCTAAAGGTCAATACCAAATTCATCTAAAACATCTACATTATTCCCTTCTGCGTATTCAGTACCTGCATCTGAGCGTTAATAACATACTTTGGCACCAAATTCTGGAATATTACAGCTAATATTAACGAAGCCTGTAAAACATTTTCCTGTAAGACTTTTGGATAAGCAATAGCCGATCTCGAATAATCGTCGATGAAGACTGATGTAAATTTGTGCTTTTCGGGGTAAAAATGGAAATTGTAAAATTCTTTGTACCAGAATAGACATTTTGTAAAGGCCGAATGGTTCTAGATCAAAAAGATCTTAACGGTAAGTGATTAAATTTGGCTCATTTACATAATTTATAATCAAGTTATAACTAATCAAATACGAGACAAAGTATAGCTTTATAATTTTACTTGAATTTTTAGTTATTTTCTCCGAATAATATTTTATCATTGTTTAAAACAGAAACCAGCAGATAATTTACATTGTTAATTTTTCTGTCTGACACAGTAGTTTTACAATTAAATTTATCAAGCATTTTACTGTTTGATTTTTTATTAAAGATTAAATTAATTCTTAAGCTGTCTTCAGACGAATCTAAATGTATAGTTACTAGACTATTAAATTTTTTTCAAATCTATTTTTATTAGTTTTATTACGAGTTATGTGTCTTGTTCGTTAAAAATTTCGGTCAAATAAGTAGTAATATATGCCACAAGGTATTTAGTTGAGTTTGTATTTTTATTAGTATTAAAATTGTTTTTATCGATGTCAATATCAACTAGGCAATATTTTTGTTCATACATGCCTGAGATAATGACATCGTTAGAAATAAGATTGCATATGTTCGATTATGATTATCAAGATGCCTGAGTTAGTTTAAAAAACTTTAGCCTTTATTTGAACTATTGTATCCTTTTTTATAGTTTTATTACCATAGGCACAAAGAGCAACTATTACTGTGCCTTGGTCCACACTTTGTTCCCTTGTAATCACTTTGGACCCACGGGCAGAAATGGTAGTTTTCCTACGAGTCTGAAAAGTCTTTGTTTGCGAACCGAGAGGTTTGCGGCTCGAGCCGAAGGCGAGGGACGTAACGAGGTTCGTAAAGGAGACTTTTCGAACGAGTTCCGGAAAACTGCTTTTTCGCCCGAGGAAGTACCAGCCTCCCAAAACCACTTGAGGGCGGAAGATGTACATTACGTCACTAGGGCACAAAGTACAAACATAAGCTCCCAAAGGACGCAGTTGTTGCATGTTGGTGCCCTAGTCACGTATATTGTTTTTCTTAGTTAGGGCACAAAGTACAATTTTGTGCTTATCGGCACACTGCACCCCGTGAATTACTTTGGGCCCTGAGGCAGAAATGGTAGTTTTCCTACGAGTTTGAAAAGTCTTTGTTTGCGAACTGAGAGGTTTGCGGCCCGAGCCGAAGGCGAGGTCCATAGCGAGGTTCGTAAAGAAGACTTTTCGAACGAGTTCCGGAAAACTGCTTTTTCGCCCGAGGAAGTACCAGCCTCCCAAAACCACCCGAGGACGGAAAAGTAGTTTAGACCTGGAGGGCACAAAAATTTTTCTGCCCGTGGGCCCAAAATGATAACAATGGCATAAAGTGTGGCCCGAGGGTGCAAAGCAGCAGTTGCACTTTGGGCCCATGGTAAAAGAGGATTTTTTCACGTTCCAAGTTCAAAGTGATTTACTTGGTGCAAAGTGTGCCCACAATCATAATATTGCACTTTGTGTCGTCAGTAAAAAAAACCTTATACGTGACTCAGGTACCAGCGTACAACAACGACGCCTTTTGGGTGCTCATGTTTGTACTTTTTGCCCATGTTACGTAATGTGCTAAAATTGATCACGTTTTCTATTTAAAGTACCTTGGTTGCAATTCATTTTTTTTTGCATGTTTTATTTTAATGTAATAAATATGGCTCCAGTAATTTTTCTCATCTCAAACTGCTAGGCTACCTCTATAGGATGCCTCTCTGCCGGAGTAATCACCTCTGTATCTACTTTGCTCAGAGGGCAATAAATACCGACAGGATTTGTCATTAGCTTGCACTCACAGCACATTCAAATATTTGTATCTTTGTACTAGCAACTATCAAATTTACAGCTATACCTGTCGTCTAACTGACTCTGAGTGTGTTGATTATCAAATTAAGATGTCTGAAAAGCAGAACCACATACATTAACAAGTTTTTATTGTGCCTCGTATTCTACCAGGTATGATTTTCAATCAATGCTATTTACGTGTGACACAAAATATCGACGAAATTTGTTAAAATATCACGTACTTAAAACTAATGTTTTTCTCGCATTTCAAAATTTATGCTTTGATTTGGTACTTTTTTTGATTAATTACATAAAGAAAATGGTAGAATATTGATTAAGAAAAAAAAAAATAAATCCATCAAGTAACTGCATTTTATTTTTATTTTCTCACCATTGGTACAAATTAAAACTGCCGCCACTTTGCAGCCTCGAACCATACTTTGCTCCCTTGTAATCACTTTGGGCCCATGGGCAGAATAGTTTTTTGCACACTCTAGGCCCAAAGTACTTTTCTGTACTAGGGCCTAAAGTGATTAACTAGGCGCAAAATGTATCCCCAGTTGCACAATTGCACTTTGCACCCTCCGTAAGACAAACTTTATGCACAACTTGGGAACCAACATAGAACCACACCCTTCGGTCGCTCATATTTGTACTTTGCGCCCTAGTGACGTAATGTATAATTAACTTGTAGATTAATAGTCATGCAGTGCTAACCCAAGTATGTTACACGAACCCACGTATGTGAGTAAATTAACTATAATACGTTTTACACGCTTACATACGAGTAATTAACATATGAATTGCAAGTGTGTTAAATTACACACTTAAAAGAGTTGAAATAACACATTTGAAATTTTTATTGAATACCTAACAATTTGCTAAAAACGCGTTAGTTGAAAATTTTACACATTTATTACATGAGAAAGTTTGATGCGCCTAGAAGGGATTTTTTATTTATATAGGATAGTTCAAAATAGTGTTAATATTGAATTGAAGATTATCTTGAAAGCAACACGTTTTTATTATTCAACTAAAAAATATTTTTGAAGCAACACATTTTAAAAGATCCATCTTAAAGCAACTATGATGCCCAGTATAAAGGATCTCATGAACTAGTAGAGACTAATTATGTAAAACATACCTCAAACATAATAAAGGGTAACGAAATCAAGATTACTTACCTGGACCAAATAAACGATCGTGAAGCTACTTTTAAAAGACAACTGTAAAGAGTTGCCAATCAGAACAATAAATGTCTACCATGTACTATAGCTGTATAACCTGAAAAATAGGCAAAAAATTCGAACAATATGTAAATATACTGATACGGCTACGTACCTTGCGCGCTTCGAGCGCCAACCCCCCTTTTCAAGTTTAAAATTATTTTGTAAAATTAAAAGATTTCTAATTTTTTTTATTTTACAATCTTTTATTAACAAATAATAAGTAGTCTTATCAAAAATACAAGCACATTAAATTCCAAGATAAAATATTGAAACATTATAATTTTTACACTTTTAGCAATACTTCTGATAAATTAATTATTTATAAGCTGGTCTGCAATATCAACAAAGATTTGTGTTAAATATATTAGAAGTACTATATATACTGTAGAAAAGGATTCAAATGTAATGTCATTCGACATACCATTGAGACCTTTCACCTAGTCAACTACCTTTTTTTGTAAAATTTTTATGAATAATCAAATTTCTTGTTATTTAGACAGAAACTGATGAAATAAAAGAAACACAAATTAAAGTTATTGTGCAGTGGAGGTGGAGTGTCAGCAAATACAAAAATATCAGATACCAGAGAAAAATTCTAAATTTTTTATGAAGAGGGGTGGCAAGTTAGCTTCTCTTGTCTCTATCATAAAGTGATCTCACAAAAAACTATAAGTTTATTAAGGGGGTATTGAGAGGCTGTGGGGTTTAGTATTCCATAATAACCCAACAATAAAGTATCCTTACAATACATTCTTAGTTTACAATATTTTCTCTAAATATTCCAAGTTCTTGTGGGGGTTAGAAAGGGGTTGTGTGGGGCACTAAACTTATGTAGGGGGCTGTGGAGGGATAGTGAGGAGGTGTGGGGGGCTCACACAAATTTTGTTTGATTTATTCACAGAGAAATAAAAAGAATTATCCCTAGTATTTTGAAGGGTTGGGGGGATTTGGGGGGCAGGGTCGTTGTTGGACCATGGGTGTGGGGGGATGTCTCGATAGCTCCACCAAGATAACTATACAATATAGAAATACATATATATACACATTTACCCAATTAAAAAACCAGTGAACAGTAGATGCTTAGGCATCTAAAAATAAAGTTCTACTTCTACGATATTCTATGGCAGACAATACATGAAAATTTATAAACCTCCTATAAAACGATACGTTTTCATTGATGTTTGTGAGCATTCTGTAAGCTTACCAAGATGCATAGCATCAAGCATAGTTTTCACATTCTAATGAATTGTACAGACACAAACACAATTAGTACCATTCGAACCAGCCAAAACACACCATTTTAGCCGAAGCTCTGCAAATTTTGATTCTCCTATGGCAATCTGAGAAAACTTCCCTTTGAACTGGTCATACAGATGTTTTATATTACACAGTAGCAAGCGTTTTTGTTTCTTCTCTTTTTGACCATTTATTTCTACTGTTAATACTTTTTTATTAGGCATTATACGGCTATTTTCATTAGATTGATAAAAACTCACTTTTTCAACAACTTCTTGAGGTAATGTCTTGCCCTCTTTTGAAACTGGTGCAGCCAACATACTTACCTGCTGATTTCTTTAGTTAACTTGCTGTTCTCTTAAGTCGTCTAGAAGTTTGAAATTCTTTTGCAATTTTACTTATGCTCCAACAATCTGGTGCTATTGTGAGGATCGTGATACGCAGAGGAACAGTTGAAGGTAAGCTTGTAAACAAATTCTTCATTCCATCCAACATTTCTTCCAACTCCTGTTCTCTAGAAATTCGAATTTTTTTAGGGGCAGATAAGCCATCAACATCATCATCATCTTCATTTCCACTGGAAATGACTAAAAATTCAACTATAGCATACTGCAATATTAGTCTATAGTTTTTACAAACGTTGAGCAATCTCAAATACACGTCTCTGAAAAAAAGTCATCAAGACGATTCTCCAGAATTTTCCTTTAAGAAATCGAGAAAGATTTTCGCGCGGATATCCTCAGTGATTTTATCGAGGAGTTTCTCACAAAGATATTTCTTGCAAATTTCTTCAAATACAATTTTTCTTCGGTAACACCATTCTTAAAGGATATCCCTTCAGAAAATCCTTGAGAAAATCCGCTAAGATATCTGTGGCAAAATCCTCGCGTGAATAAGATACTTGATAATCTTTAGATGGTTGGTTTTCGTAGTTAAATCAGCTTATTACGAGATCATTCAGGGCAATAAACGATTGTATAGTACAAAAATCTGGTTTTTGATAGATTCTTATTAGCTTTTATTTAACATTCATTGTTTACTACATTATCCAGGGCATGACCTGTAAAATCTAGTGAATGATTTATAACTACTAGTTAGCTTCGTAATTGCTTTTATGACAAATTTACTTATCAACGATGAGAGTATAAAAACATCCCGAAGTTTCATACAAAAAAAAAGGTGTCGATAACTGGAGATGACGAAGGTGTCGTCCTTACATAAAAAATATTCTTTGATTACCAACATCCAGAGAAATATGAAACCCGAACAACTGCTTTTTTCAGCTCAAAGAGCAAATCTCCATTCATCATACATTATGTTCGTTTACTTTCAACAAATTTGGTTTTAAGTTGAAGGATAGGCTGCACATAAGTTAAGCAATCCAACTGTAACTTTCATTAGTCTTTTCATGCATTATTCAAGAACATAAGGTGTATAATAATAGGAGGTACTCAGTTGTTTAATATAAAGAACGAGTTACTGCAGTTAAAATTGAAACATACTTTAGAAGTATGTTTGGTGATCTGAATAACAGAAAATCAGCTTTTTTACACTAAATGAGAATAAGAATATTTGGGAAACACAAAAAAATATTGTAATACTTCTTTTCAAGGTTAGGGACGTTATACTACTAAATAACTTGATAAACAGCATAAATGTATAATTATCCATTGAAAAAAAAAATTATGATTATTTAATGCCATATTAAATAATATTTGCGGTTAAAAACCATGCACTCCTGCTTTTTGACGAATACTTGGAGGTTACGGGCTCAGTTTGGCAGTTTAATGTATCTATAATCATAGATTGACAATAGCATATTAAAAATACAGTTATCTCCCATGATTATTGCATTGAATTACAACTAAAATGGTCCGAAACCATAAAAAACTGACTTTGTACCATTTTTTTAGGTTATAAATCACGTATAGACTTAAATACTAGTACAATACTCAGATAGTATCTAGAAATCAAAGATATAGAAAAGTACAAAAAGTCTACTACATAGCCATTAGGAAACCTCATATAACATAAAAAAATTGTTAATTTTGAAGCAGATAGACTGCTTTTAGCCACCATGTTGGTCTACCATTTTAAATAAATGAAAAAGGCCACATGCTATTTGAAACTAGCGAGTATAAGCCACATTTTACTGCAAAACAGTTTTCAAAATTCTTTAACCAATTGTGGACAGGGGGGGGGTATCCAGCTAACGTGGATCGTCCCAAATATATATTAAATCGTATGAATTCAAAACTCAATGTAATATATATATACATATATATGTCTATACTATATAATTCTTATTAGGCCTAATATTAAGTACAGATAAAACGATTCGAAGAAGTAATAAAAAGGAAAAAATGGGTTGTACTCTCTGGACGTAATAAATCTCTTCGGTTGTAAATCACGATTTTCAAAATTATATGTAGACAAATGAAAAAAATTTTTCGATTGATGGCCCAGGAGGTTCAGGAAAACATTTCTATGTAAGACGTTAATTTATTATTTTGTTTCTCGAGGAAAAAAAGTGGTATCAATGTCATGCACTAATATAGCATCAATATTACTTTTGAAACGAATGACTAGTCATAGAACATATCATTAATCACTACACTTAAACAGTGTAGAAGATTTATTCTTGGAATTTAAATCTGAAAAAAAAAAATGAAAGAAGTAGATTTAATTACTTGGGACGACTCTTCTACGATTCTAAAAAAGCCTTAGATATGGTTAAAAGAACATTACATGATTTATGTGATACAAATATCTATTTTGGTAATAAATCACCTTTTTGACCTTCCCTGCTAAACGTGTTTTGGTTAAGATCCTGTTCTACAGTTGGCTTTGCCTATGCACTTACTTGGTTGGACTGATCATGAGTACCATGATATATGAGTACAATAGTGGTAGATGATTTCCTGCTTTTGATGGCACTTAGTACACTACTTGTACTTATTATGGACTTTGCTGCTACTAATTTCCTGTTTGTTTCCTGTCACCATGATGCATAGGCTGTAAAGAGAAAAAGGGATTTTTTAGATCCGGGAGGGGGTCGACAGTCCTAACTTTGACTTTTAATTATTTCGACCACTTTTTTAAGCACCAAAAATGCTACAAAATTTTTAATGTAGGCACGGTTTATTTGGCCTCGATAACTAGGCTGCTAATTTTGATACACTCTATTGGCTTGCTGTTCTAAGATGAATGGAGGGTTAATTTTATCCACAAGAGCTCGGATTTCTGACAGATAGGCTGCCACATCCTCGTTTAAACCTTGCGTGCACCTATCAATCTCTCCTAATAACCGTTCCTGCAACTTTCTAAAAAAAGTCGTCCCTACTTGTGTTGTGGAACTCTATTGCCCATTTGTGAAATATATCTACAGTTTACAATTCCGGCATAAAATCGGCACCACCCCGTCGTCTATTTATTTGGTTATGTAGATTGTCTAGTTGGCATAGACTCTGCTGCACGTACATCTGCTGGTTTCTTTCATAATCTGAAGTGTATCTTCTTAGGGTGTCATACACGTGTGTGGGAGGGAGTTGGCGCATTCTTTCTGAAGAGTAGTGATTATCTATACAGTGCCTTAATTTATGAGTATGTTCAAGATGTACTGACGGTCGTAAGAGACTTGGATTCGGTCCATATTCTCTTCGAGGGACATTTTGTGTAACGTTTTGGAATGTATTTGGCTGATAGAACTATTGTTGTGTTCTCCGTAGTAGGTGAATCGTCGATCGAGCTTGTAGATATAACTCGCTTCTCATTTGACTTCCTTGTTCCATCTCTTCCAGATATACGTGTTTTCCTCGTCCCTCTAAACTGTCATTTTTACCTATACCTCATCTCCTCCTGTGTTATTAGTTTCTCTTATCCTTCCATCTCCCAAGAACTGACCTAACAACCTATAGTTTTTTTTTTTTTTTTTTTTTTTTTCATAGTGCTTTACGTCCGGCTCCTATAAAGAGCACTACACAGGGCACTTAGCACTTTGGAGAAGGAAGGGAAGAGGGATGGGAGGCCTCCCATTGCTGAGAGGGGGGTAGGGGGAAATTAGGCAATTATTGCTGCAAGAAGGTCGCCTAAACCCTCCTCGAAGAGCATTGCGTGGTGAAAAAGAACATGTGAAAAATCACAGAGGTACTTGCCCGAAAAAGTCGCACTATGGCCAGGAATCGAACCACGGTCTCCCGCGTGCCAATCCACGACCTAGCCGACTGAGCCACCGCGCGCTCACACAACCTATAGTAACTTCTCTTCCTCTGTGCTCTTCTGGTCTGAATATTTTAAGTAAGATAATCTTGTGGGTCACTGTTTAAATTGTGTGCAACGTGTAATGTCACTTTTTAATTGAATGGCTCATCGGATAATCTTAGCAGTGACATTTGGTTATGTAAATTCCTTTCGACTTGTTGTCTAACTACGTCTTCAAAGGTGTATGTGTCCATATTTAAATATTCCGTCTTTTCCCGTTCGCTAGCTGTATTTAGTTGGAACATAGCACGCTGTCTATCCCTGTCAGATATTTGCCGTAAGGATGAATATGATAATTCTAGCATACCTATTGGGTACAATTGATCGTCTGAATAACATGATCCATTCGTTGGACTGCTGTAATACTGACTTATATGATACCCTACGAGCCTGTCCCATACGTCTGTACTTGGTTCAAGATACACTAGGTTAAGACTCTTTAAATATTTTCTCTCATGGTCTTCGAGTACTGCGTTAACTGTACGCTTGATTACTTGCCCGCTCGTTATTGGGTCTAACGCTGCTAACTCGTCCCCTAAATTAAAACTTGCATTGAAACTAAAGTACAAATCACTATCATTGAAACCCATTGCTATATACCAAGTAAATGGTAGAGGCAGAGCAAAAGAGGAAAATTGGAAAAAGGAAAAAAAAGAGAAAGAGAGAGGGATAGAGAAGAAGAAAAAAATATTTTTAAATAAAATGTTGAAAATTAAAAAAAAATTCGTTGTAATGTGAGATAAAGGATAGACTGATTGTGAAAAACAGTCTGTGTCCACTGTTATTATTTTATCTAGCTACCCCAATTCAAAAAAAAAAATCAAAATTGAATAGAAAATGACGAAAATGTGACAATTTTTTTGGCTCTGGTAATTTGAAGCTACTCCAATTAAAAATTCAACTGTCTATTAAGCCAAACAAATTGAAGACCCTCAAAAACTCTTAATTATAAAGAATTATGTTTTGACATGAAAAATTGCCAAAATTACGAGGACTTGCTAAATTTAAAAAACATACGGTCTTATGAATAACCAGTTTCAATTTAGGCTATAAATGTTTATAAATGAACATTTGACGAATTAAACAATTAAAAAAATTATCTCGGTTCCATAATAAGTTGGAGCAACAAACTTTCTGTAACATTTGTAGAAAAACAGCCACAATTCGGATATCAAAGATTTATCGAGATACATTTATTTGTTGTAAAGTTATTTGCAAAAAAACGCTAATTCAAAAAGTAGCAATGTTGTTAACGCCACTTTGGCCGCCAACATTGTATTTTGTATTAAACTTTTGTATTAAACATTTAGGATCTTTTTAATAAATAAATAAAATATCTCAAAACCGAATAAACACTTTCCAACGAAATTTTTTTGTTGGTTAAGGATATCGACACACATATTTTATAAAAATTTTAAGAGTCTAGCATTTTTCGTTTGAGATTAATAAATTATTTAAATTTTCTAAGACTTCGATGGTTTTTGCTGATGATGTAAATAATCAATAGATAAATTTTATTGAACCAGGGCTTGAATGCACTAGTTTTTAGTAGGCTACAAAATATAAACTTGAAAAAAAATTATTCTTCCTCTGTTCTTTTTTATTTGAAAAAACAAGGGATTTCACGATCTTTTGACATAGAAGTGACTTTTAAGCGCTGTTCTGTTTATTTATTTTTTGAGGAACCGCATAGGTAACTTTCTCACTACTAAATGCTCTTTTTTTACCTATAGGTAACTAAATCGTATTATTTGCCAATTCCTGTCAGAATCGTCTAATTGTACAGGTCTATCTGAGTAGAAAGTTGTTTGACTATGTTTGTAAACTGTTTATGTCAATAACAAGAATGTTACAGTTAACAATTTATTTTTGAATTAAATAGCATTTTTTTATTATTATCGATTCAAAAGTTGGTGGTAAAAAATGGCCTAGCTAATGTAATAAATTAATCAAGAGTTTTTCACAAGTGTTCTTTTATGATTGTAATTGCGTCTAGCAGACAGGAAGAGAGCACGCTATATGGCGTGCGTCACCAGTTCGTGCATGGCGCAAGTTGCTGCTCCTGCTGAGAAGCTTGTTTTGAACTGTGGCTCATGGATGGTGCCACATATAGGCCTCTAATAATAGATATAACAAAAAACGACAGCTTAGTTGTAAAAAATCACAAGCACACATTAGTTTTTTAATAGGTGGTATGGATAATTTTATAAAAATACATTTCTCTAAGAATCTTTATAAGTTATACTAAATTCTTACGTGCTCGTGGACGTACGCTTTTTTCTGTGACTGTCTTCATTGAAAGTTATTAGTCCGTTTGCTTACTTCTTGTATGAATGTCGTACATCCAAACTAGTATTTTGTTTTTGGCTACTTATTTGATCTCTTTTGTAAGGTTTTATAAAAATGATGGTATAGCTCATTCTCTAGTTCTTTTTGCAAAACAAAACCTGTTTATTAGACTCTATTTTCTTATCAAATTCTCAACGATACAAGTTTTTTATTTTTCCCATGCCGAACCGTTGCTATATTGCAATTTTCTGAAAACATTCTAAATAGTTAAATTCAAAACACTCATGATTTGATCATAATAACACTAATTAATTTAATTAAAGCATGTTTTAGCTGTACTTTACTACCAAGACCAATTAAAATGAAATCTCAATTTACTGGCATGGTGTCACTTTAAGTATAAGGTTGTTTGTTAAATAAAAAGTCTTTCTTTTACTAAATGTTGAGAATTTTTATTTGTATTATGGATACTACACAAACCCACGTTAGTAATGTAAATTTGAAGTTTCTTATACCGTGAATCTGACCTTTGTTTTATCCTGTCTCGTAAAGATTTCATATAACCTCATAATTTTGCCTAAGAACCTTAACGTTTTCTTCAAACAAAAACAAAGTATGTAAATGGGATTAGACCACACCCATTATTGATTTTCAGAGTCACTAAATCTGAATCTGACCTCTGTTTATCCTATCATGTCGATATTTCTCACAACCTCCAAAATCGGACCAAAAACCTTAAATTTTCCTAGTTTCTTAATCCTTCCACTTAGACCTCCAATACTTCAAAATCGTATGTCTTGCCCCTTAGCAGCACAGTAACCACTTGACTTTTAAGCCTTATAACCGTAAAATTAGACTGTTAGTGAGCAAAAACTTATGCAACTTTATATTTTTGGGCTAGTTAGGAAGATTAATTAAATATCATGAATTCTCTAAACCAACAAAATTGACCTCATAATCCCGTAATTTTTTGACTTCCAAATACAATGACCATGTAACCTAATAATAATTTAACCTTAAAATGCCATGGTGACGTGATGGGACATTTAAAAACCAGGACACTAAAGTTTGTGGATGAGTTATTGGCTTGAAGGTATCGGATTTTAAGATTAAGAAATACTAAGGTTTTGTGATTACTATATAAGAAGGTCCAAAAATTACAAAGTTATTGTGTTGTATGATTTTTATTAATAGAACTACCGATATTTAATTAAATTTTGAGAATTACTGACCGATTTTGAAGATTATGAACAATCGTGACGAGTTAGAATATTACAGAGGTTGAAATTAGATTAAGTAAATTTGAAAGCCTTCGGTACGTGTGGTCCAATACGATTTCGATTACAATTTTCTTTTTTTTCTTTGGACATTTGAAGGTTTTTGAGTCAAATTTTAAAGTTATGAGAAATCCTTACGTAATGGAATAAAATAAAGATCAAACTAAAATTTAGTGACACTGAAAACCTACAGAAGGTTTTTTTTAATCTAATTTTTTTTTTTTTTTTTTTCTTCTTGTGGAGCTGTATAATATTTGCCTTATTTTAGAATTTATTATTTACAGTCAAATGTTTAAATTTTTTTCAGCTATTACTATATATACCTATCCTTTAAGTTCGTATTGTTTTAAAACAAATACAATACCATTTGGCCATTCGTTGGGAAAAAGTATGCAAAGTTAACTCAGATATTTGCAATTGTTTAACTTAAAAAATAAATTTTTTGGTAGCAAAATGTCAGAATTCACGAAAATGAGTTTTTCTCATTTGTTCTTGTTACTGACATTGAATACAATGTTTTTACCGAAGCGAAATGTCTATGAACCGACCATGAAGTTTGTAGTAACACTTGAAATTCTTACTTTAAAATATTGATTAACAAAAAACTAACAAGTATTTTGCTATTTCACAAATGGTTATTTGTTGTGCGATTTAAAATGTATTTTTCTTACGGCTATGTTCAAATTAACATGATAGTTTTTTTTAACGTCGATCAAAAGTTTTTTGATCGAGAAAATTGTTTCCACACTTTTTTGCTATTGACGTATTATTAAGAATAAAAAGTAGATGTGTAAAAGTGTCTACTTGATAAGAAGTTTAATGAAAAAGTGATTGGCGGTTGAAAAATTTTTCTAAGAACAATAGAAAGTATAAGCATGTAAATACGGAGGTATAAGCATAAAACGGCCTAAAAAATTGCCATTCTTCCATAAATTGTTAAGTAAATAATTAAAGGTGTAGGAGAGTAACCAATTTCGACTCTACCGGAAAACATAAGATTAAATCGTATTTTTTTTGTCTCCGGGTAATGGACTAATAGTATTCACAGACAATATCCTGCTAAGTGATAGTGTTAAATCTCTGATAATTATAAGATCAACGGAATTCAGTATTTCACAGAAACTTGAAACAACATATAACAACATATGAAGCAACATGTAAAACCTGCAGAGGGTCGAGAGAAGCAGATTTTGTTAGGGCATAATCTGACAAGAAAAATCCAGGGGAAGCACGAATTTTAAGCATTTTTTTAAGCTTTTCAGACCACTGTACGCTGCAGTGGACCTTTTGAACTTGACCATGTGGCGCAATTGTATTACTTCATAAAATGATTTTCTCAGCATTGGCTGGAGGAAAGTACATGCCAACTAAACAAAAATTTATTTCTAATTTTGCTGATTTAAATTAATAGCTTATTTGTCGATATCAGCATTATTTACGAAGTTAAGGGTGTTAAAAGTTTTGGCTACTTATAAACCAAAAATTAAAAAATTTTGAGTTTTGCCGAAGCTTTGTAGTCTTTTGAAGTAATAGAAGGGACTGTTTAGTAGGTTATTTTTATTCTTAAAATTACCTAAACATTGACTAAAGGCTGTTTATAGTGAACAAAAAAAATTTTTTTATTAATTTTCACGATTTAAGTTTGTTGCTTATTTCGCGATATCTTCGTTATTAATAAAGACACGGTTCTTTGAAGTTCGGGCTGTTTCCTAAGCCAAAAATATCGTATTTAAAGTAGTACCACGGCTTTGTTGTTATTTTTAGTAATAGAGTTAAGAATCTGGAAAGTTGTTTTATTCATTAAATTTATAATTCAAGCGTTGGCTGGAGCTCAGTTGGTGCAAATTTGAGAAAAATAACTTAATCATTTGAATGACTTGTAATCATAACTAATTTGGTAATATCTAGATAAGATACATGTATTTCAAGTTAATTCTATTTTTTTAGCAAAAAATTTCGCATTGTAAGTAATGCCATAGGTTTTAAGTTTTTTGTAGTGATGTAGGAGACTTGGTAAAAGGTTGTTTTACTTTTTATACATGATTAGTTAAACGATGGCCTTGTACATGTGTAAAAAAATGTAATTTTTTACGATTAAAATCCATGGCTTATTTTGCAACATCTCTAAGATTAAAAAAGATACGGATGTTTAAAGTTGACACAGTTAAAAAGTTTTTGTTGTTTTCTAGATCACACAAGTTAAACGTAAATATTAAATAAATTTAGTGTATTCTCTAACTTAAAATAATATTAATAAATACACACAATTTGTGTATTATAATAGTCAGCATACGGCTGAATAACACAAAAGTTATGTATATATATATTTAACAAGACATATATAAATGTAATTCACATAAACCATGCTTGGCCTGTTTCATTTTGAACAGACTTTGTCCTTCAAAATTAAACATATTTTAAATAGGATAAGAGAAGTAGTGCGCTCGAGTCTTTTTGATTTCAAAAAATGTATATGTCAATTAATAAACAAGCCGTTACCAAATGACATAGTGGGCTTGAATATTCTTAATTGAAATAATTAATAATGTTAAATAACAATCAAGCACTACTAGGAAGGCTTCACCGCCTACTGCTATTGTCGATTCAGTGAAGATTGATGCAATATGTCACTAGACGAAAGCTTGCTTTAATGATGGTAGTGTGTTGGTGAAGCAGTTTGTTTTATTTTTAACAGAATCTACGTGCTATTGTATCTAGTATACTATACATTATATTGCTCGTGCTCTTTAGAGAAATATGGTTGGCATTGTTTATCACTTAACTCCTATTAAGTCACCTGTTTTCTTACAGATAATCAGCTTAATGGTATGCATATTTTTTTTCTGGTTCATTCCATTTCAATAGTTTAATCGATCATCAGACAAGGTTGCTTCAGGCCAACGATCATATAAGGCTACGGTAAGCAAGCTCGAAAAGTGCTAACTTTGAATTGAATTATATAGGGCTTTTGATTTTGAACCTACAAAAATGAGGATACTATTAGAATCGGCACGATCTATACTTTAAAGAGTTCAAAGTTTTTGTATATTTCGCGATGGAGCCTCCTTAACTACGTTACGCGATACATACGAGGTTCTTCATTTTTAATGAATAATATTTGTATAGAAAAGCTAGCACCTCTAACCAAGTAATCAAGTACCCTAAACTCCTTATACTTTCAAGTAAAAACACTGTTATTCAATAAACAAATGCTATTAACCTAATGACTCAGTGCGTTTGGATCTTCTTGTATTAAATAAATAATAAAGTTAGTAATAAGCAAGCACCATTACCCAAATTGAGCAATGCGCTTGCATGTTCTTGTTTTTGTTAAATGAGTCATGGACAATCCTCTAAGACTTGAATTCTCTAGCCAATCAGGGGCTATGATAATGTTAATAAAAATTTTAACACATTTAAGAAAATGACACAGTACGCTCTTATTACCTCGTTTGCAATAGTTAATAATATTTAATTAGTAAAATAAATACCTCTAACAAAAAAAGTAAGTGCACTCAAATTTTTGAATTTTTTATAAATCATTATAATTATTGATAAACAGGTGCTTTTACCTGCGTGACACCATGCTCTTGGATCTTCTTGTTTTTAATAAGTAATAAGGGTCATAATGACCAAAGATTATTAACGTAATGACTCAGTGCACCGAAATTTTCTTGTTTGTTAATAAATATTGATTTCATTTTTTTATGAAGCACTACTAACCAAATGTATCAGTGCACCCAAGTTTTGTCGCTTTTATAAATAATGATGAATTTTGATGAATAAACGCCTTTAACTTAATAAATCAGTATTCTTTAGGTTTCCCGTTTTTTTAATCGAACACTTCGCAGCTAAAAATTTGTCATAAGGTCTTACATAAGTTCTTGCGTAATTTCTTAAGTAATTTCTCACATATATTCTTATGTAAGTTCTCATATGAGTTCTTTTAACAGAACTTGTGTCAGAACTTGTACACGAACTTGCATTTGCTTATCAACCAAGAACTTACTTAAGATCTTATGTAATTTCTTATGTAAGTTCTTATAAAAGTTCGTGATTCAGTCGTTTAAACGTTTTTAATTACTATCTAGATACATGCATGGTGCATTCAAAAATTTTTTCTGCATAAAAACTGTTAGAATGGGTAATATAAATTGGTAAATACAAAGAAAAGCATGTTTTCCCTCATTAAGGAGATTTTAACCTGGTCCAGGGAATCTCTAGTCAAGTGTCTTGTCCACTTGGCCAGAGTGAGTTCGATACATGGCGAAAGAATTGACGTCCTCATAAGGTACATCTGATACTAACATCGATGTTGTTAGGTCCCCAAGTTATTGCTTTATACAATCTCTGATACTAGTTAAGAAACGTTCTTCCACTTTTTATTTAAATCAAATACTTTTTTAAAAAACTTTATTGCATGTATAAACTAACATTTTAAGAATTGATATAATTTTTTGAGTAATGTATAAATAAGAGTGAAATTATTTTAACTGCTGGTTTTCGATACCAAAATTAAAGTATTGAAGAGAAAAAGTTAATCCTCAACTTTGTTGTAGCATATCTTCGTTATTAATAAAGACACGGTTCTTTGAAGTTCGGGCTGTTTCCTAAGCCAAAAATATCGTATTTAAAGTAGTACCACGGCTTTGTTGTTATTTTTAGTAATAGAGTTAAGAATCTGGAAAGTTGTTTTATTCATTAAATTTATAATTCAAGCGTTGGCTGGAGCTCAGTTGGTGCAAATTTGAGAAAAATAACTTAATCATTTGAATGACTTGTAATCATAACTAATTTGGTAATATCTAGATAAGATACATGTATTTCAAGTTAATTCTATTTTTTTAGCAAAAAATTTCGCATTGTAAGTAATGCCATAGGTTTTAAGTTTTTTGTAGTGATGTAGGAGACTTGGTAAAAGGTTGTTTTACTTTTTATACATGATTAGTTAAACGATGGCCTTGTACATGTGTAAAAAAATGTAATTTTTTACGATTAAAATCCATGGCTTATTTTGCAACATCTCTAAGATTAAAAAAGATACGGATGTTTAAAGTTGACACAGTTAAAAAGTTTTTGTTGTTTTCTAGATCACACAAGTTAAACGTAAATATTAAATAAATTTAGTGTATTCTCTAACTTAAAATAATATTAATAAATACACACAATTTGTGTATTATAATAGTCAGCATACGGCTGAATAACACAAAAGTTATGTATATATATATTTAACAAGACATATATAAATGTAATTCACATAAACCATGCTTGGCCTGTTTCATTTTGAACAGACTTTGTCCTTCAAAATTAAACATATTTTAAATAGGATAAGAGAAGTAGTGCGCTCGAGTCTTTTTGATTTCAAAAAATGTATATGTCAACTATTATAGAAACATCAGCTGAAGGCAAAGCCCTACAGACTTTTTGTTTTCACTCTGACATTATTTAAGATCTTAAAACAAATGCTTTACCCATGAACATTCAGTGATTTTTTTTCAATGATACTATTATCTGTGGAACAACAGCGATCAACAATATATTAATGTGCGCTTTCGACCTTTTTTCTACGAGTATTACTATAAATTATTATACAAACACTATTAACATAATTAAGTAGTGTGCTTTGGATAACTATTAGTATTACATAACTCTAATCAATTTTTTTAACAGTTGGAATCTCGAACACAATTTCTTAAATGGCAATGAATTTCATTTTAAGCGAACTACCACCATTACGTCCGTATATACAAATCAATAAGAAAAAAGTGTGAGTGAGACTTATGAGTTAATAAAAGAAAAAAAAACATGTGCTGCAAGTATTCAAGTTTTCTTAAGAGCCACTCGGAACTTTTTGTTCAATTATTAAAAATTGTAAAAAATTTTGAAAAACCAATCCAAAGCTTTTTTCTATATACAAACTAAAATTGTTATAGCCCAGATAATAGTTCAGAAGTGGTAGTAATACGATATTATGATAATACACGTCTGGTGTATTCTATTTTTCGTAGCACAAGCAGAAATTTTACATACGTATCGTATGTATGTATATTTATACTTACTTTTACTTATATAAACATTTATCTTTATATTCTTCTGTTATTGTCTAACATATTTTTATAAAATTGTATGACATCTGCACGTAAAGTTGTAAAATAAACTTCAATTAATTTGGCAGTTAGAAATACATGACAAATTTTAGCTATTCGTGCTGTGGAGATATTTTTAATGCAATTATCTGCATAACCTAAAACCCTAGCTTTTTCTTCAAATATTGTTCTAAGGTATTTTTACTAGTGGCGTCATTTCAATTCGGCGTTATCACTGCGTTTTTTTTTTAATTTGCACCAAATGTGCAAAACTGTGAAATTCACGAGGACGTCTTAACTAATGACAATGCATTTAAAAACTCCAGTTTTTAATAAGCTTTCAAAACAACACTAAATTTTTTTCATCTTCACTTGGTAAGCAATGTTAAAAAATGAATGAAGTTATCGCAAGCAGAGTTGATTGAAAAAACATTTTATTTTTTGTGCTTACCATAATCCACGTATAACGAATTTGAAGTATAGTCAATAGCAATTCCCGATGCCTTAGATGAAATTTTTTGTTTGTTGGCCAAAAGTGTAGTTTTAACGGAAATCAGTGCAGAAAAAAAAGTATTCCACTCAGACGAATTGTACCTATGTACTCAATATATGTATATACATGCATATCTAGTGAGCGGCAGAACCGCCTCCATTTGTTGCAAAGCTCAAAGCTCACGTAGGCACCAAATTTGAAACAGGTTATGTTAGAAAACAAATACAAACGAACAAATAAGACCTGATTATGATCTTAGTGTAGTGGACGTGAAAAATTAATTTTTCCGCCCTCGGGTGGTTTTGGGAGGCTGGTACTTCCTCGGGCGAAAAAGCAGTTTTCCGGAACTCGTTCGAAAAGTCTCCTTTACGAACCTCGTTACGTCCCTCGCCTTAGGCTCGGGCCGCAAACCTCTCGGTTCTCAAACAGAGACTTTTCAAACTCGTAGGAAAACTACTATTTATTAATCATAAATAAGTACTCTTAGTTACAATGTAAGCATTTTTTTAAATACTTTCTCACGTATGAATAGACGATTAGGAAAAAAATGATAATGATTCGTGTAAAATTTCAGTATTCTTTATTGGTGTAAAATCAATGGGAAAAAATCAAATGTATATACAATGTTAGTCTAAAATATTGCGGACAGATGAGTGTAAGGTATGTCAATAATAAAATTATTTGAGCTATGTTGCACTGTGTTTCTAAAAAAAGTCATCATGTTCAACAAAAACCAGGGAAAAATGTTTTTCCATAAAAAAACAATAAAAATTTTGTAAACAATAGTTTACAAAATATAATAAAATGTGGAAATTAAACAAAAAAAATTTAATTACTGTTGTTGGTAATCAGTGAGTGATAAAAATAGATCGAAAACTGCACTCCAGGTGTGCAAAGCGTATCGCAAAATGTGGTAGTTATGCCTGAAAAAAATTTTTTAATATTCTTGGGTTGTTGATATGAAGGTTATTATTAAATAAAATTAAATCATATAAAAAGTAACAATGTTAGAAACTGTATATTCAACAAAAATATTACATCATAAATATACGGGTATTAAAATATCATATTACAAAACACATCGTCAGTCGCATCAAATTATTAACATTAATTATTAAAGTTTCAGAAAAAATAACATGCAAACAAATTTTATTTCGTGCATTCGTGTATCGCAACGCTTTTGCTCGCGTAAGCAAAATTTTTATTGGGTATAGCTATTTTACCGGAACGCATTTTAAGTCGTAGCATGCAAAACCGTTAAATAATTTTAAAATTTAAATTATGGCATTCTGGCAGACTCTATTTCAGAAAATTACGAATTTCTCTTTCCAGAATACGAATCCTGCCACTTGGCTCTTGGGTACTCATGTTTAGAATTACAGTTATTCGAGAATCCGGTGTGTTACTAGGTCGTGACACTGCATCTGTTGAAAAAGAAATTAACGTGTTCATCTCAATGTAACAACGCAAAGCATTTTAACAATTAATAGTATTAATAAAATTTCTAGTTGAAAATTAAAGGTGTGATTCATAACTTGCAATTTTAATGTTTCAAGGGGTACGTAAAGTACATGCTGCTTCTTTTGTAAAAATTTCTGTGAAAGACTCTCATTTCTCATAAGCATTAAAAAATAATTCACCGATAGGCTCATCGATTTCCTCTCTCCATACATTTCCAACATTCGTGTTCAGAGTAGGCCACTCTTGAACATTTTTGCCAGGTAGAGGCCGATCTAGTTTTGCAACCTCATCAAGAGGCACATCAAACCTGGGACGGACGTCTTCAGGAAAGTTTTCACCTACTCTGTCTGTTGAACTTTCATCTGTGGTACATAACTGAGGCTAATAGATTTATTTATGAGAAGTAATACATAAGTTATGAGTTTTAAGCCATCAAAAATGTATTTTACACGATAATACTATGGAGACTTATATAAATACTTACTCTTTCATGAAAACTTTCCCGTTGACATCATACACAAGAACTGTCAAATATTTGACAGGAAAGTTAGTTATCAGATTGTCCAAGTAAGACTAATCGATGAAATATGCTGACTGCTTTTGTGGTCTTGCTTCATGAGTAAATATTGTAGGGACAACATCTTTTCTCCAACGCCCAGTGATGGGATATAGTTCCGGCCAGACTTGGAAATTCTCTAGGACCCAACCTCTCTGACGTAGAAAATCACTAGATAAAAAAAAAATAGTACCGAACGTGAGGCATAAAACTCAAATAAAGTCCAACAACACAAGCTATCACTCAAAGACTGGGGGCGCTTACTGGCCAATCTGTTAAATAAATAATTATTAATAAATAACACAAGCACCTATCACCCTATGACCCAGAGCGCTTACTGGCCACTCTGTTAAATAAATGATTATTAATAACACAAGTGCCTATCACTCAATGACCCGGGGCGCTTATTAGCCACTACAATAATAAATAATTATTGATAACACAAGCGCCTATCACCTAAAGACCCAGGGCGCTTACTGGGAATTCTGTTAAATAAATAATTATTAATAACCTAAGCGCCTATCACTCAAAGACATGGAGCACTTACTGGCTACTATTAAATAATAAATTATCAATTAATTACAAGAGCGCCAATTAAAAAGATCTTCACGAGTTTTTTCCTACATGCTATCATCAAAATCGACCTTTATAAGTAATAAAATCATCAGATTCAATCAACAGAAATCATTATAATCAACATGTAGTACTTCTGTTTCAGTATTCTTTGCAAAAAAATTTTGGTTGACTTACATGGCATAGCATATGGTGAGGTCCTGGAATCCAGTTCCCTCGATTCAGACTCCGAATCCATTCTTGTCTCCTTGAACCGTTGGTTGGAAATGGCACATCTGATAGCCTTTATCAAATGAATTTTTACATTCTTTTGCAGAACAGCCTGGCATTTTTACCACTTCATAGTTTACACTAAAATGAATTGCACATAAGAATTTATAGAGGTTACTTAATTTCTTTTTGCATAAGATTTTCATAAATTCTTTTCATGAATGTTAGATTTATAAACAACAGATTTTTTTACGCTCATACTTATATCATTGATTTCATTAAATATTTCATTGTAAATTATCATGTAGATTTTAGAGGTTATTTTTCACTGGAGGGTGCACGGTATTTTTTAGTAAGTAAAATAATATTAATTTCATTACTTCTCAAACTATATTACTTACCATAAAAACAATTTTAGCTCATAAATAAACAATACATTCCGTTACTTATGCATGAAAAACTTTTTTGTTTACGTTGTTCTGTCACTCTCTAGTGCACTATTCCTTCCTGTCTTCTGCTGCTTGCCACAAACATTGGGGTAGCCAGTCAGCTACTGTGCCACATTCTGCTGCTCACTCCTTTGAAGCTCACTAGGGGATACTAGTAACTTTCACGGGGCAGCTACACAACGTATTCGACGAGAGTAAGTGGTACTCTATAGTTTGGTGACTATCGTCCTAACCGTGAAGCGTCTAGCATACTGAAAACTGAATGGGGTTATGGTGGTACAATACGCGTTAAAAATTTGGTGTATCAGAATCCAAGCTGATTGTAAACTCTCCTCTTCCCGTAACGATAAATTTTCATGAGTGAATATACTCGCGCATTCGCATTTCCAGTCTACTCATCTGTTTGGCTCGTTTTGATTGAATTTTCGGAAGAATGTGCTACTTTACATTAAAACATCTTATAAACTGTAAAGAAAGGCCTTCTAAAAATTAAGATGATGCTTCGTAATATAGTCAGCTTTAACATATTAGTTCCCTACAAAAATATATAGAAAATCAAACAAGTTTTATTAGAATACGTATCTTTGGCAGCGAGCTCGCAACGACGTCTCCATAACAGAGATGAGTAGAGAGATTTCTAATGCCAATGTTACGAGGTGAGACGACTTTTTGTCACTCATCGGGGCGACTCACCATAGCCAGCTGTCGAACTAAGTCGCACATTTTTCAAGAATGTGAGACTCGCATCGAACAGCGTGCGCCTACGAAAAGAGGACTGGATTTGCGTGGAAATGAGCATATAGGGGCACATTTTCGAAACACATGGAAGGGATATATCAAATGTGTGCCTACCAGAAGAGAAGCGGAAATGTCGACTATAGCTATATAGCTAAGCGCACAGCCAAAGCAAGCAACGACACAAGTTTATATCTTTTGAATGCAACCGAGTGTATGCTATATATATTTAACTGACTCTTGCACTCTCGCTCTTGCTTCAATGTTATTTATCACGCTGATTCAATTAAATCGTGAAACTAAATGCTCATTCATTATATGCACAGACTTGTGACTTCAATATATTATTTTTTAATCCTCCAGTACTTATAACATTCGCAAATCCATTAATGTTTTTAGAAAATATACAGCTTTAACTATTTTTTAAGATTTTCAGCACAGCTTTAATAACTAATTTATTAATTTTGCACATCCTAACTGCTGTGAACTGTAGGACAAGCTCCGGAAGATATTCATCAACATATGTGACTTCGAAAGAAGATTCACGTGTCGTTTGGATAACTGAGATGGATAAAGCTTATGCCACGTCGTAGATAGTTTTGCACTTTAGGGTTCAAATCCACATCATAGTAGATTTTTTTTTTTTTTAACACTATTTTTTAAGATTTTCAGCACAGCTTTAATAACTAATTTATTAATTTTACACATCCTAACTGCTGTGAACTGTAGGACAAGCTCCGGAAGATATTCATCAACATATGTGACNAATACGAACATACTTCATGCATTTTGAAACTCCTAAGAAATTATGTACATCCTATCTACGACAAAAAAAAGCCGGAGGAAAAAGTTTAAATTAAAGTACAATCACCAGCGTCCGTCTACTGCTATTTACTTAATGTAGAAGTTTTTATCATTTAATGAATTTGATAAACAAAATAGAAAATAGTTTTGTAAACATTCTAAAACTGTTTACAAACCTTTAATAAGGTGTGCCACTTTGATTCAATTTTAGACTGCCAGAAGAATAATAATGAATGAAACAGTTCGAAGAGTTGGTAATTAAAATTATTCGACAAGATTCCACTACAAAATGTTTTTTTAAACACTTTAGTATTTTTTTAAAAAAACAAAAAACAATAATTACCTTTAAGGATGAGGATTAAAATAAAGCTATTTTAAAAGTCAAAAATTATAATATATGTACGTAGATAAATATTCACATATAATTGAATTCAAGTTCTACTTCACTGGTAATAATTAAATTTAATATCATCGTAGTAGAGGTTTCTTCTCCCTGTGGCTTTTTATTGTCGTAGATGAGATGTTCATAATTTCTTAGGAGTTTCAAAATGCATGAAGTATGTTAGTATTATTATTATTATTTTAGTATTATAAAATAATGAAATGTCCTTGCTAACAAAAAGTTTCAAAGTAACAATATTTATTTCGATGAATCCGAAAAAAATGTTACTGACACATGTATATTTTTAAATAAATAAAAAAATGAAAACCAAAAAATAAATTTAACTAAAAAAAAAAAAAATCTCTACCAT
>NW_019384282.1:264349-278246 GCF_000648655.2 Copidosoma floridanum | reverse complement strand
GTGGCATAAGCTTTATCCATCTC
Source organism: Copidosoma floridanum (assembly GCF_000648655.2). The sequence goes on along the minus strand of NW_019384282.1, from coordinate 278,223 downwards.
AGTTATCCAAACGACACGTGAATCTTCTTTCGAAGTCACATATGTTGATGAATATCTTCCGGAGCTTGTCCTACAGTTCACAGCAGTTAGGATGTGCAAAATTAATAAATTAGTTATTAAAGCTGTGCTGAAAATCTTAAAAAATAGTTAAAGCTGTATATTTTCTAAAAACATTAATGGATTTGCGAATGTTATAAGTACTGGAGGATTAAAAAATAATATATTGAAGTCACAAGTCTGTGCATATAATGAATGAGCATTTAGTTTCACGATTTAATTGAATCAGCGTGATAAATAACATTGAAGCAAGAGCGAGAGAGCAAGAGTCAGTTAAATATATATAGCATACACTCGGTTGCATTTAAAAGATATAAACTTGTGTCGTTGCTTGCTTTGGCTGTGCGCTTAGCTATATAGCTATAGTCGACATTTCCGCTTCTCTTCTGGTAGGCACACATTTGATATATCCCTTCCATGTGTTTCGAAAATGTGCCCCTATATGCTCATTTCCACGCAAATCCAGTCCTCTTTTCGTAGGCACACGCTGTTCGATACGAGTCTCACATTCTTGAAAAATGTGCGACCTAGTTCGACAGCTGGCTATGGTGAGTCGCCCCGATGAGTGACAGAAAGTCGTCTCACCTCGTAGCATTGGCGTTAACAATTTCTCTATTCATCTCTGCTCCATAAGAGCCCGCGTATAACAGAAAAACTTTAAGATTTTTTTTCTGAAAAACTATGAAGCTCGTTTCTCTAAAATTTCAATATGTTATGTGTAGTGATTAAATAAGTATCTCATGATATTTTTTTGAATTCTATAGAAAATGGAATACCGTGATAACCCCTTCGACGCTAAGTCACAGCGTATGAAGTATATGCGAAACTGCCACAGCGTGGCACAGTATCGGATCACACGAAGCAGATACGACTTGATACTAGGGCCTCTGCCGTCCCAGTCTATTAATAAATAAGTGTGACGAACTAATCCTCCCACCTTGGATCCAAAACGACTGAGCTCTGCAAAAACGGAAGGGGCTTTGAATTCCAACGTTCATAGCGTAACACCAGGAGATATTAGGAAAGAGCATTAAAAATAGTGGCAAAGAATAATTTTTTTAAGGTCTTAAATTAACTTACACTAGCTTAGCTATTAATATCAGCAGTTATAAGCCACCAAATCATTACTTTATTTCTCGGTTAATAAATTTGGTTAAAGTTTTTTTTTTCGTGATGAAAAGTTTAATAGACAATCATAAATTTTTTATTTGATTACTTGTGTAATTTTTTGTTTTATTTATTATTATTGATTAAAATGTATTAGAGAAAAAAAAAATTTAGGACTATGGGTGAGTTAGTTTTATAAATATAGCCAAGATCCATATTCAATAAAGGTGTGGTTTCAATAAATATTTTAATATATAATAACGTAACAATCGTAGACAATGGATATACAATTGCACAATTTAATACAAACAATACGAAGGCTGGCCAGTAGAAGACTGTGCACTTTGATCGAATCTTCCAAAGGTTTCAACACAAGTGCCTACTGCCTACGCTGATAACATCTGCAACGTCACGCTCACATTTATCAAATACGTTCACACACTTATTTCTAGTCCATATATAATATCCAAAATATAATTGTATCTTAAAAATTAAGACAAACCATCCTGTATTACCGCTTTCTTCGATGGAATAGTAGTACTTGCCAGTGAATGTCCCTTAAGGAGGTTGATTGCACATAGGTTTTTATGACAGATATTATTGAAGTATCAAATCTATTCTAAAAATACCTTTAGAAATTCTTAAAGTAAATTGCAGTTTATTTAACGTACCCTCTTTCACACGTATGATTTTAAAAATTTGCAGTTTAACGTTTAACCTTGTGGAAAAATCACTTACAATTGCATTTATAAGATCTATATTATCCCCCCAATGTTAGTTTGTATAAGATTTTTTTTTAGATAAATCTGTTTAATTTTCAAATTGATCTATAATTTTTTTTTTAGTACCCTAAAAAGAAGGAGTCAAGTACACGTAAAAGCGTGTATGTGTATTGCAGTTTTCAGTGGCTTTTTCTATCCATTAAGAAAATCTTTAACACGCCTCTCAGATCAGATTACCAAACTTTAATCAACAGTTGGGTATACGCTTGCACCAGGAGTCGAAGGAGTAGCTGCAATTTGACCGGTCAAGTGTAAGCTTGCTCAAAAGGAACTAAATTATTCTATTATAATCTTTATCCAAGAAATCTTTTAACCTACGCTTAAAATTAAAAAAACAAGTTGTGTCTTATAACGGCTACATTTTTTTTGGAGGTTCAAGCAGACAAAACAAATGTTACGGAATCTATCTGATTGCCCCATGAAAACCACTCAGATTGCTCCTTTTTTTAATCAATAACTCTGAAAAAATTTGTTAAAATTTTTATGAACATCAAGCTTATATATAACATTCCTTAGTTCACATATCAAAATTAAAGTTTTTAGATTTTTCAAACATTGTTTATGCTATAAAATCGACATAACACCAATTTCATTCGACTAAAGGTGACACTACACCTAAACCTGTTTTTATTAGAAAAATCTGGTATTTCTTTGCTATATTAAGTAAAAAAACGCGTTAAGGTTCGGACTTTCCAAAATTTCTTTTTTTTTAAATTAAAAAATTTACAAAAAGATACAAAGAAAAATCCCGATGACCTCGCCACTTCGATTGCCTCACCCTACCTTACTTTGTATTTGTACGCTCAAATTTTGAAATATCAAACAATAAGTATTTTTACTGGTGTGCCTAATGTATTTCTAAATTTTTTCTGGGTCAGCCTTTATGAAATGTTCTTTTATCGTTAAATTAACTGCAAGCCAAATTTTTCCTGTATATAACTGGGATAGGCGTGTTCTAACATTTTAGCAGAGCTGCCAATAGTGTGATATCTGCTACCGGTATTTTCTAATTTTACATTAGATAGCACGCAGCGTTGAGAGTTCTCAGTGGCTAAAATGGTACAGTGCTTGCTTCCCACCTGGAGGGCGTGGGTTCAAGACCCTGCTCCGCCACTTCCCTCCAGGTAGCTATTAGGTAACTATGTGGTGTTTTTTGTGTAACCTAATTACTAGAATATGATATAAGTAGGCAACTGGTATTATGCCTTTTACCATGGTATGCAGATTTGCAGATAATGGTAAACAACAAGGATGCCTCAGAAGAGGGGGCGGGTGGATGACTTTCTGATAGTAAAATTGTCTTATAAATTATCAATAACACAAAAAGTAAGATATGTGTGATAAATCAACGTCGTTTATGTACCCGCAGCCATTAAAAAAAGACATGCAAGATGTGGCGTTACTAAGGTAGGATACCCACTTGGCAGCAAATGTTAAATATGCATGAAAACTTAAATATCTCGAACACATTAGTATCCTATTATCCTAACCACTGAGTTTTGTGCACCTTAAGTGTTAACACCTTAATTTCAGTTCTGAATTAAGGTTTGTACTAAATAGATTAGTTATCAGCAATAAATTGTACAACTTTTTAGTAACAATAGTAATTTATTACTCGTACGGATTTTAGTCTTCGTAGACAAATTAACTGTAGAAACAGTTTGATTCTTATAATAAATATAAATTATGAATGATAAATAATGAATAATCCAATGCAAATTTAAATTTCTTACTGTCACAATTAAATTTTTTTAAGTATCTAGTTAAATTACCAAATTTATTTAAAAAATTACTATTTTATTTAAAAAAGAAATATTGCCACTGAACTTTACCGTTTCTTAGCTCAAGGAGGAAAATGAGATGACAGATGAGTAAACCATAACCTTATTTTTCATTCTTTTAACTGTGTGCTATAAGTGTTATATATAATCAAGAAATTTACTGATTTAAGTATTGGTAAAAAAAGCTGCTTACAATAAATCGTGTAACACTGCTGGAATAGCATTGACATGATCTAATCGATAAGATAGGAAACTCTTTCCCAGAGTGCCCTGAATAACAAGCTATTAACATAAGTCACATTTAACCCAGTGACTTGGGTAGTTAACAATCATACATCAATAACCAATTTTTGAAGTAGTAGTAAAACAAGAAATTGTTTGATTAAAACAACTGTTTAAGTGACTTGTGCTTTAATTTTATCGTTTTTGTACGTATTTTCGTAATAAAAAGTAATTTATTGTGATAATTACTTAGTTATTAGGTAACTGTTATCTGGAATGTTTGTATTCCATCAATAGATAACAAAGCATGAAGATGCGCATGTAGTTGTTTTGCATTATAATATGGCAGGGAATTCTTGCTTTTGTTATAGTTAGTTCTGTAATTTATTTTAGGAAGTGTATTCATGGATCATAATTTTTTAAATGTTTGATTAAATTTTTTTTTCACCACTTTGTAATACACAACTTATGACAAGCTTTTCAACTAGCTTAAAAAATATTTTTAAATCTTTCGCAGCATACTAATCAGGAAATATAATATTACCTGGCATATACAGAAGTGCAGCCTAGAGTATATGAGAGTAATTAAATGTATCTTGCCATATTTTTCAGAAAACTCTCTACTTTTTTAAGTGAAACGTTGCACGTGAGATAAGACAGGAAATATAATTTTTTGTAAATATAATAGAAAATGTGTTAGTGTTCTGAAAAAATGAGGTGCTACAGAGTGTTTTAAATTATGTCTTCGAAGTCATCTTGTTGCTCTACGTAATCCACAGTTTCCTTTTTACGCATGTTCTTAATTAGTCATGACAAATTTTCTGCATTAAACTTCATGTAAATATTTAATTACATCTCTTGTTCTTAAACTAAACAATATATTACACAAATTTTGAAAGTCAACGCTCAACTTTTTATATTTGATTTAAAATGAACGTTTTGTTAGCTTGTTTAATTTTTGTAATAGAGCTTCTCTGATAGAGAGTGAAAAGTATTTTTCCTAACAAGGGAAAATTATATAAAAGCCAATAAACATAAACCATTAATTTATACTTGTATAGAAAATGCCAGAATTAACTAGTAGAGAGGAGAAACTTATAAATTTACAATTTTAATAGTACAGTGTGGTCCTATTAAATTATTCATTAATTTAGTCATTTCAATATTGGTAATACTTATTATTATCAAACAAAATTAAGTCTCTAAAGACAAAAAAGGCAATTAAAATATTAGTAGAGCTAGTTTGTGTTTTACAATTATTTATACATCATGAAAAACAGCAATGTGCACAATGTTAGGGAGTGAGCATGACTAGATTAAATCACTTGATTCCACTGAATAATAAATCTAATATTAAATGCAAAAAGAATTTTTTAAGTTTTCTTATCAATCCATGTCAATGTTCAAAATAAATCTATCATAACAGTAAAAAATTCTACAAGAATTCTAAAACGTTGTGCAATACATCTAATTATCTCTCACAATCTAACATGCATTTAGTAATAATGAATATTGCAAGTATCTTAGTTAAGTGGTATAATAAAATAACTATACGCTAAGCTAAATCAAGCTTTGAAACTTTTTTGAAACTCTTTCTTTGATGATTGCCGTTTTGCTTAATTTTTTTCTTTTAAGAAAAATGTGAACCTCAAAGGTAATTTCTTCCTTCGAGGGCTGAACCAGCAATGCTCTTGCCAAATTGGGTGAAAAATCATTGATTAGAAACTATCTGCATTAGAGAAACAAGAGGGAAATAAAAAAAGACCAACAGTGTTTACTCTGTATACAGCTTATTTTTCTTCATTAATGAAAGGTAACCACTGTATTTCTCTCCTCACATAACTATTTCTGTAGCTATGAGAGTTTTTTTACATAAAAAGGGAGAGTAAGATGAGAAACGTACCCTTGTGCATACGTAAAGTAATTCAAGGCCATGGGAATCTGTGGGGGTATGAACGATATGAGCTTGGACCCAACATTTTTTTAAAGGGAGGGGTGCATCTCATCCCATAGTCCCCTTGTCCCACGCCGGCCTGCCAGGTGCCACTTCCGATTTTTTTCCAGTCACGCTGGTCATGAGAGCCTGAAAAAATAAGAGCCCTTACATCTGCTGCATCATCAGTTATATATATTGCAGTTGTGTCAGCAAATTTAGCATAGGGGGTAGAACACACAAATAAACCCATACATTCATGCTGTAAGCATGTACTAAAATCTGGTCAGCCAGCTATAAAGAGAGTAAGACTATTTTTGAGTTTTCATAATAACTGTTATTTTCCTTCTCCTTCTCCTCCTGAATCGTTCTCTCAATCTTTTACTTACCACAAGAAGCGTTAAGTAATATTACTTTATATTAGTGGCTGATAGGTACGGGGTTTTATTTCTTGAGTGCACGAGAAAGATAACATATGACTCTGCAGGCAGCTTGAAAAGATGCCTAGCAAGCATATAAAGAGGTGATCAAAAAATGACTGGCCACTCTGAGATTAAGAGTACTCACTGATTCAGTAATTTAACATGATAATAGTCAGAAAGAAAATTGTCTCAATATCAATTCGTATAAACAGATTCAATCATTGCACCAGATCTTTCACCAACCAACCATAAAGTCTACTGAAAAATTTGAGTAAATAAACATGTCATGATTTATTAAACCATAAAAATGCTTGTAAAAACAGTAGATACCTAGTTGAGTGTATTAGATAAAACTGTCAAAGACAGTGTTGGACAACATAAAGGTTTTATTTTCCCTCTTTATTACATTAGAGGTAAGAATGTGTACGCATATTACTGCAAAACGTTGCCACATGGCTTAAGTAAAATATAGGCTCTTAGAACTCATTGAACCCATGTGTAAGCACGTAAGCACTTATTTAACTCATCAAAGCTGATGAGACACATTTCATCTGGCTACATAACTCCACAGGGCTTAGGATCCCAACGCAGTATGATAAAAATATTGGAGGTACATCGCTCTTTTGAAAAAAACTAAAACGTTAATGAAAATTATTTTCAGCTTATATGAAAAAATAGCATATGTTACAAAAATACATAACATTTGAAGAAGCGCTCTGATAAGCAAAAAATTGTAAGTAGCACTTTGCACCAGTTTAAATAAATTAGGTGTTACGCTGAAGCTGTTAACAGATGTAAATTTTTGAAACAAGTAAAGTTGTTTTAAATCTAATTTTGATAATTGTACATCAGCCTTAGAAGATATGATCATATGGATAATAACTCAAAAACTGGAAGATACAATAATTTTTGAACAGTTCTTATTAATAAAAACTTGAGACTAAACAAAAAAATTTTTTTTTTAATTTTTGTTCAAAATTACTTAAGAACACTCAGTTTTGACGTTACGATACAAATGCTGAGAACTTAAGTGTCTGATATACTTTTAAAAAATCAGACTTGTAAACAGCTTTTATTTAAAATTTGCGTAATATTACTTTTAATAGCTGAAATTTTTAGGTCTTTATAGCATTTTTGTAGTGCAGTATAGCTGTAGGTAACTATAGCTGTACATCTACAGCTATGATTTATAACTGTTATTGTATCTGTACATTTTAGACTGAGAAGAAAGCTAATGAGCTATGCTCGAGAAGAATCATGTAGAATGCTGTAGTTTTTCTTTTAATTCACGATGAATGTAAATTTATTCGTAGTTATCAACTGAGCTCATTTTCACGGTCTATCCATGCCGTAGCGTCTTTTCAGTTCGGAAATATTGTCAGATGCTACCGTTTAACCTGTGTCTGTAACCAGTCATTGATCAACATTAATTACTAATTATCTTAAAATTACACAATTTTGATTTTGATCAAACGCAGATCATTAGCTTCCTATTTCGATTTCTCGTAATGTGTGATAACCTTTTGGTTTATTAGACAGCTACTTTAAGAGTTTTTTATTTTTTAAATATTATGACCCTTAATGTTATTAGCTATGTGTGTATATTTTATTTTTAAACGTATACTGATACGTAGGATCTTCCTCAAATTTCAACAGAATGTTCATTTTAATGTAAAAAAGCCACAAGTACAATTTAATACCATTTTATAATACCATACTTTAAATATTGAATGTTAAAAAAACTTCAATTCAACAAGTAACCCTTTAATTGAGTGACATGAAAATTGACTATTTTAAAGTGGTCTGTAGAATTCGTTCAAATTTTTTGCATGATGCAGTACCATAAAACTAATACTGTATTATATTCGCTGAAGAATTGACAAGTTTTTTTAGCAAGAAAATGAAAAAAAAATGGTTTAAGTGCATGTATATAGAGAAAAATGGGGCGCAGACCAGCACTCAAGTCTCTCCGGCACACTCAATTTAAAACGTACCTAATGATATTTATGAAACATCTTGTGATGATCTTTGTTGATGAAATTGACAAAATTGTTGTATTTTTTGTGTTTATAGTTCATATGAAATTTTATAGATTAAAAAGAAAAAGTTTAAATTAAAAACAAAAAGAATTAATTTTTCTCTTATTTCGCGTCAATGTTAAAAAAATTAGCATGCATCAGATCATACTCAAGTTAAGCTTGTTTGATAATTCATTGCACAAACTTTCAAGAGTAACTGAATTTTTTGCATTTTAATGCGTAAAAAATTTCAATTCTTGATTTCAAAAATCATATAAAATGGGGTACATCTCCCACTCAAGATTGTACAGTTACCGACACATTCAACGACAAAGCAGTGTACCACTTCGCGTCTTTGAGCAGCAGTTGCAGCATAGCAACTAACAACTTAACCTACAATTTAGCAAAATGACAACAGTGCAATGGGTTAATGCGTGACTAAGATCTTATTTTTAAGGTTTAAAAGTCAATTATATTTAATGGTAGTATAAATTTAGTTTGGTATTCGCTTCGTGCAAGTTAGTGGATGAGTAGGGCTGGGTCCACTGGTCATTTTTAGATGTAGTCTTACGAAATCATAGTCTTAAGCCAAATCCGCCAGTGGTGGCCACGTCAATGATTTTTCTCCCATTTCACGAAACATTAGAAGTCTAGTATAAGCAACTGAATCTGAAAATAGTGAATAACGCTTTTGGTACTGAAAAAAAGTTGATCAATCACAATTGCTTCACCTATAGGCCCATAAAATTAACTACTTGGAAGGCTTTTTTTGGACGAAATTCCTTACAGGTGGCGACATATATTATATGTTTCTATTCAGATATCAAACTTCTTTATAAAATACCTTCAATTATAAATGGTTATATCATTTTTTTTAACGTTTTTGCGCAAAAAAAAAGAACAGTATTTGAGTGTGTGTCAAATAGCTAAAAACCTATTATATTAACAATACATAGTGTAGAAATGTATTTTGTTGTTAAATAACCAATATAGTTAAAAAAAAATAAAAAATAATTGAAAATAATGCATTTGTTTATTAAAAAAAGTCTTAATTATTTGAACCAATCTGACCCAGTTTTCGCTATCAAAAAAGACTCTTTCCCAGCTTAATTTTGATGGTGTGATGTTTATTTTACGTATCTGTAACCGCCTTAATTTTTTGCCCTTTTTTCTTAAAAAAAATCGCGTTTTACAAAGTGCAACTTTTTTGGGCGGTGTTTTTGGCGAGTATTTGTTAAACAAATCGTCACAGGGGCAACTACATTTCAAATTCTTGTAGCTGGTATTTGTCTGCGATCAAAAAAAAATAGTTTGTTGTAGAATGTTTATAAGCCGAGATAATTTTTTTCATTGTTTATTACGGCATTTGTTTAATGAGAAACATTAGCTTTTCATAATTGACAGGGTAGCTGGTTACAGCCTTTAACTTTACAATTTCGCAAACTTATATGCAAAATGTTACATTCAACATTCCCCACTTTAAATGTTTATAAGTCACATTTCTTATGAGCTATTGAGACCTACCAAAATTTTTCCCTGAACTCTTTTTTGATCGAGCAATTTCAAACTCGATTGATCAAAAAAGATGCTGTATCTCGGCCAATTTTAATCCAATTTTAATCATTTTTTCTTAAGTAGGAGTAAAATGATGTCCATTACTAACGAACGTATGCACGTTGTTTCCAGTTTGCTTATAAATTTGTTATAAACAATTTATGAAAAAAAAAGAAATTTTGGCATTTTTTGTAGAAAAAAGTTTGTAATAAATATGTTACTGACGAGGAACGACTTCTATCCCGCCAAAATGTGCTCACAGAGCGTTCCTTTTACTTCTATTATCGTCTCTACTTATTAAAATGGGATTCTTGTGATCGAGGTAAGAGATTTAAAAATGTAGAAAATGACCAATACAAACACTGTTTGTGAAAGTAATATGCCACCAACAATCACTTCGTACGATAATTATGCAATTTCATAATGTTTTAAATATTTTTATTAGTCGGTCTGTGCATTTTCTTACTGCGTTTGCCAATATTATTACATAAGCTTATTACTAAAAATATTAATAGAATTTTTTGTTCACCAGTAATCTAGTACACAAATACGTTAACTTTTTTCCGCAAAAAATGCCGCTTTTTTTTTTTTTTTTTTTTCTTCATTAATTACTTATAACAAATTTAAAAACAAATTGGTAACAACGTGCATATGTTACTTAATAATGGATCGTCGTTCCACTACTACTTAAATAAAAATGATTAAAATTGGATGGAAATTGATCGAGATACAGCATTTTTTTTTGGTCGATCTAATTTGAAGTTGCCTAATCGAAAAAGAGTTGAGGCAACAATTTCAGTGGGTCTCAATGACTCGTGAAAAATGTGACTTATAAACATTTTAATTGGACAGTGTTAAAAGTAATATTTTGCAAATTAGTTTGTGAACTTAAAAATTTAAAGGCTGTAACCAGCTACCCTATCGATTTCAAAAGATAACGTTTCTCATTGAACAAATGGTGTAATAAAGAATTTAAAAAATTAATTTTGATTTGAAACATTTTACAACAACTTTTTTTTTTTAAATTCGTAGAAAAATACCAGCTACAAGAATATATAACGTAGTTGCCCCTTTAATGGTTTGTTTAAAAAATGCTCGCAAAAAACAACGCCCAAAAAAGTTCCACTTTGTAAAACGTGATTTTTTTGAAGAAAAAAGGGCAAAAAAATTAAGCCAGTTACATATACATAAACTAAACATCACACTATCAAAATTAAGCTCAGAAAGAGTCTTTTTTGATAGCGAAAACTGGGTCAGATTGGTTCAAACATTTGAGACCTTTTTTAATAAACAAATGCATTATTTTCAACCATTTGATTTTTTTTTTTTTTTTTGTTTTTTTAAACTACATTGGTTATATAACAACAAAATACATATCTACACCATGTTTCAAGACTGTAGGATGATTATTAATAAAATCAAAAAGAAATCAAGTTTCTGACTTTTTTGGCACTGTATTGGCATTATTAACAACAAATACTGATCGATTTTGATATTTCCGATCTCAAACTAACTGGTTGAGTATCGCCTACTAAACAATAATTTGTATTTCTATACATTGTTAATAGGCTTTAGATTTTTCACAAATACTATAAAACTGTCTTTTTTTAGGATAAAAACGTTAAAAAAAAGATTATCCAACCTTTTAAAATTGGCGATATTTTAAAGGGACGTCTGGTATCTAAATAGACACTCGACAAAATACGTCGTCACCTGTAAGGAATATCGACCGGCCACTTTTGTAACTATATTGGCCTTCTAAGTTCCAGTTAGTCATCCAAAAAAGTGAAAGATTGTTTCAGACGTTCAAGCACCAAGTTAAGTAAGAAAAGTGCTTGCACCTCTATGAAAAGAATACCATCTTCGGAATGTTGTAATTATATTCCAGGCAGTACAAATCATTGCTTGGATCAGGACAGATGTTTTAATCAAAAAATAACAATTTTTTTCTCTAAATAATAAATGGTTTATAAATAATAAAAAAATGCATTAAAATAACTTTTACTATAGCAAATAATAAAACTAAAACCAGCTTTAAATATAAATTTGATTTCAGCAATTCCAATACTTCTTTAAATATTGAAATTAATTAATCTAGAAAATTTTCTTGATAAAATAACAATAAGTGACAAAAATTTTTATGAATCATCAACTATGATTGTAACTTATTATGTTTGATAAAGTTAGAATTTCAATAAAGTAGAAACGTAATAAGTGATTGACTTTTTTATTTATTCCCTCTTTACTACAAGTAGGAATTCTATATGAAATACGTATTTTGTAAAAATAAATTTCATCTAAAATAAAAAGTTTAAACAGACTTTAAATGTGAATAGTTAATTCAAGTGATATTTTAGTTCAAGTGATATCAGCTGTGTCAGTTGCGCATATTAACCGTGCCAATCACTGTACACCCTTATGCCGGAGCATGTCTTACGTTGGGGCGAGTTTGGCATTTGTCAGTGTTTAACTTCTCGATTTTCTTTAACATATACCTTAACACGTGATAAACTTTTGACTTAGTAATTTAGTTTTAAAAGTTCTATAACCTGCTTCATTCAGCTAGAAATGTCTCTTGGAGTTAGCGTGCCGGTATTACCCCACTTTTCCGTAGGTACACTCGTCCATACAAAACAGTTGCCAGTGCTGTCACATATTCGCCCCCGTACTTATCACTCTCTAGTTTCTTCCCCACTTACTGTGATGAATGCCCTCAACAATAAATCTTTAAATACAGCACAACCAAGTAAGTTACTAAGTACCATAATAGGCTAACAGGAAAGCCATAGAATCAATCAAGATAACGCTTTACCTCTAACAAATATTTTCCATTCTCGAAGTAATGCACTTAGTCTGTAGACTACATTCTTAATGTATCCAGCTTTACTGACTGACTGAACTAAAATGTAGCCCCCTTTGGGATCTAATTTTTAGATACTGCTAAAGTAGCTATAAGATTTTATAAAGAATGTACCTACTTGATTTTGAATTTAATATAAGATTTACTTACTGATCCGAGATAGTTTTTTATGTAATCGTTAATCATAAAATATACGCTAGGTAAGTATCGTCGACAGAGCCATTGGTCAGCAGAAAATTTCAATAGTCAAGTAGAATAATCTAATATGGTATGTCATAATCAATAAGGAAGAGCTATTTTGTTTTTAAGCTTTACACAAATATGGAACAGAAAGAGACAAAAAACACATTTTCCGCCCTCGGGTGGTTTTGGAAGGCTGGTACTTCCTCGGGCGAAAAAGCAGTTTTCCGGAACTTGTTCGAAAAGTCTCCTTTACGAACCTCGTTACGTCCCTCGCCTTCGGCTCGGGCCGCAAACCTCTCGGTTCGCAAACAAAGACTTTTCAAACTCGTAGGAAAACTACCATTTCTCCCTATCGGGCGCAAAGTGAGGGCCCAAAGTACTTTTCGTACATGCGTCATGGGCCCAAAGTGGAACTTTTCTGCCCTAGGGCGGAAATGGTAGTTTTCCTACGAGTTTGAAAAGTCTCCGTTTGCGAACCGAGAGGTTTGCGGCCCGAGCCGAAGGCGAGGGACGTAACGAGGTTCGTAAAGGAGACTTTTCGAACGAGTTCCGGAAAACTGCTTTTTCGCCCGAGGAAGTACCAGCCTCCCAAAACCACCCGAGGGCGGAAAAGTACTTTTCTGCCCTAGGGCGCAAAGTACTTTTCTGCCCGCCGGGCGCGAAGTAATTAGAATTCTTTGTACACCATAATTCATACTTTTTCTATACTAGTGTGCATAAAATGGGCTTTTTTCACATTATTTGAAGTGCCAAAAATCAAATTTCATTTCAATACATGAAAATAGTGTGCAAAACATATAAGTATGAGTTTTTCAAAGTTATATAATAATGTGAAATAGTATAATTTTGAATTATTTTAATTCTATAATGAGTTTTTAAAATTAAATTATCAAATTTGAATGAAATCATATTTATATACAATTTTTGAAGAATAAAAATGGATTTTTTTTTTTAA
>NW_019384282.1:149167-259012 GCF_000648655.2 Copidosoma floridanum | reverse complement strand
AAATTCTATAAGTTTTCGAAATTAAATTGTAAAATTTGGATGAAATCATATTTATATACAATTTTTGAAGAATGAAAATGGATTTTTTTTTTTTAAGAACGAACAATTTATGTTTTGTAGTCGGGGGGCGAAATTCTATAAGTTTTCGAAATTAAATTGTAAAATTTGGATGAAATCATATTTATATACAATTTTTGAAGAATGAAAATGGATTTTTTTTTTTTAAGAACGAACAATTTATGTTTTGTCGTCGTGAGGCGAAATTCTATAAGTTTTCGACATTAAATTGTAAAATTTGGATAAAATCATATTTATATACAATTTTTGAAGAATAAAAATGGATTTTTTTTTTTTAAGAACGAACAATTTATTTTTTGTAGTCGGGGGGCTTCGCCCCCCTGTACCCCCCCAACCGGGGGCTTCGCCCCCTGGACCCCTACCAAGGGCTGCCACCCCTGGACCCCGCACAACCTGTCTCACGAAACATACCTTTATTCCCCTTAGTTAAAAGCAATTTAATACTACCATCTTTGAAGTCAGCACACTTATATTTGAAAAAAAATGTATGCACATATATCAACTCAATATCGAATATTAGTAACTCTTTTACCGTCGAGACTGAAGACCATTTAATACTACTAGTGGCAGTATACACATACATACCGTTACATTGGCAGGCAGATCGTAAATGTTATACTATAAGTAGACTCTAAAAAAAGCATGGTTTTTGGCAATGGACATAACGCAAAGCAGCAATATCGGCAGCCTAGGCTGCGTTCAGACACAACGGCAATATTAATCTGCACGCAATCTATTTGAATGCACGGGTGCTCTCGCACTCGCGCATTCAAATGGATTGTAAAAAGTATTGTCGTTGCGTCTGTACGCAGCCTTACAACATATATCTACTGGAGTTAGCATATATATGCCAATGCTTGCATACTAATTTGAGGTTTATGAACTTTAATTAATTTTTTTATTATACATGTAGAGTTGATAACCTCACTTTGCACCCTTAAGGAGAAAAATAATATACGCTACTCGAGCGCAAGCCTTTGCACCCTTGGGCGAACTTTGCGCCCTTCGACTACTTTGGGCCCTAGGGCGCAAAGTACTTTTCTGCCCTCCGGGCGGAAAAGTACTTTTCTGCCCATGGGCCCAAAGTAGTCGGCAGGCGCAAAGTTCGCCCGCGGGCGCAAAGTGACACTTTGCGCTCTAGTGGCGTAATGTACTATTGTAGCATTAAAGTTATTTTATTACATAGTAAAATCAACAGTACTTTACAAAGACAGCTTAAATTATCAACTTTTAAAACATGAAATATACTGGTCTAACAGAATCCTTTACAGCCCACAAGAGCAAAAGAGAGATCAGTTCTACTCAATTGCTTCTCTCTCACTCTCACAGAACCAAATAGGATCTTCTACTATAGTCGATTTCACAGTATATTAGCTTTAGAAAGAAATTTTTTTTAATTTACTCTCGTTTTCATTGATAACCTAATATTTATTGACCAACGTAAACTTTATTTACAAACAGTTATTGTTTGTCAATTCTATACATAGGCGTACATGCATAAACATGTAGGAATATACTATCACATCTCAGGTGGCGTTGCCAATGCTAGAGCTCAGTACCGAATTTCTCAGCCAGAAATCAGTACATATGATAGTAACTGTTCTATTTTAATTGATTTTAATTCTGCTTTGATGTCATATTTTATGGATCCAGTACTTCTTACATGACATTGATATACTTAATTAAATTCACATCATTTTGAAATGATTACTACATTCATTCGTTAAATACACACAGAAGGAAAAAATGGCGTTATGCATGAGAGCGTCAATACGATGAGCCTGTGCGGCACGCCATGCGCTTTTACTGTAGCTGCTACGAGCTAAGCACGGGCTGCTATGTAGCTATGGCATCGCCAGTGTCTATGCCTAAATGTCATCATGAGACATAAGCCTAGCGCCAGAATTTGATGGTTTTGAAGCAGAGAGTCGACACCTTTAACGCATTGACTAAAGCTATGGTAAAAACGCAAAGCAGTGGTAAAGTTTTGTCTATTGCCGTCTTGCGTTTGCTTCTCCCACTTTTTGTTTTTACACTATATGCTCTCTCTGCAGCATGTACGCACTCTTTGCCTGCGTAGCTTATAAATACCTATGTACATATATACGAGCGTGCGGTGGCTCGGTCAGCTGGTTTGTGAGATGGCACGCGGGAGACTGCGGCTTCGGTTTTCGACCAGTACAACTCTCCCGAGCAAGTACTTCTGTGAATTTTCACGTGTGTTTTTCACCATGCAATGCTCCTCGTGAAGGGCTTGGGCGACCTTCTTGCAGCCAAAATTGCCTACCACATAGATCTTTTGCTCTCGAGGTGGTCTATGTGACATCATCACCGCACCAACAAACTACAACAGTGAATCCAATAATGTATAACCAATAATGCAATATGTAACCATTACTTGTAATATGTAACAAATATAAAGAAAAATGTGCCTTACTGTACCAAGGCTATATGTACTCGTTTACAATAAAGTCTAAAAATAAATACACTACTTAAGTAGGTATTTATGAAAAAAAAAAAAACCTATCTATATGTATGTTCTGATGTGTGTGTATACATACACTGCAGCTGGTAGTCTTGTAATATATAAAAAATATATTTATTGTGAACACCACTTACTTATAGATTTAATTTTGACACGAGTATGGCAAAGCTGCATAGCACAGCTACAATTTTATGAATTAAGCATGAAGAGGTATCAAGACTATCATATAAGCTGCAGTGTATTTATACACACGCTTTTGAACATACACATGTATAGGTATTTATAAGCTGCGCAGGCAAAGAGTGCGTACATGCTGCAGAGAGAGCATATAGTGTGAAACCATAAAGTGGGAGAAGCAAACGCAAGACGGCAGCGGACAAAACATTATCGCTGCTTTGCGTTTTTACCATAGTTATAGTCAATCCGTTAAAGGTGTCCACTCTCTGCTTCAAAACCATCAAATTCTGGTGCTAGGCTCATGTCTTATGATGACATTACGGCATAGGCACTGTCGATGCCATAGCTACATAGCAGCCGGTGCTTAGCTCGTAGCAGCCACAGTAAAAGCACATGGCGTGCTGCACAGGCTCATCGCATTGACGCTCTCATGCATAACGCCATTTTTTTCCTCTGCGTGTATTTAACGAAAAGAATGTAGTAATCACTTCAAAATGATGTGAATTTAATTAAGTATATTAATGTCATGTAAGAAGTACTGGATCCATAAAATATTATATCAAAACAGAATTATATTTAATTAAAATAGAACAGTTACTATCATATGTACTGATTTCTGGCTGAAAAATTCGGTACTGAGCTCTGGCATTGGCAACGCCACCTGAGATGTGCTAGTATATTCCTACATGTTTATACATGTACCCCTATATATAGAATTGACAAACAATAACTGTTTGTAAGCAAAGTTTACGTTAGTCAATAAATATTAGGTTATCAATAAAAACGAGAGTAAATTTAAAAAAAAATTCCTTTATAAAGTTAATATACTGTGGAATTGACTATAGTAGAAGATCCCATTTGGTTCTGTGATAGTGAGAGAGAAGCAATCGAGTAGAACTGATCTCTCTTTTGCACTTGTGGGCTGTAATGGATTCTGTTAGACCAGTAGATTTCATGTTTTAAAAGTTGTTAATGTAAGCTGTCTTTGTAAAATACTGTTGATTTCACTATGTAATAACATAACTTTAATGCTACAAATGTCTTTTTTGTCTCTTTCTGTTCCATATTTATGTAAAACTTAAAAACAAAATAGCTCTTTCTCAATGATGTAATGTCGATTACCTAAAGGACGAGAAAGAAGAAGACACACGTTACTCTTAGATGTGTTTTTATGTAGCTAACCACTAAGAGTAGCGTAGTGCTGGTTTCTGAGCAGACTAGACAGCTATTAAACGTATACAAAAGATGTTTTTTTTAAATTATTCATCATCACAGCCCGTAGGCTCAGACACCACTTTCTTTATACAAGAATAGTGTTATTGAACTATCGGTGCATCTGAGTTATGACCAGATGTTTACACGTATGAACACCAGGACCAATTTAATCACACCTATGATCACATTGACAGGGGATAAGATAAACAGTTAACCGATCCTCGAGGGTCAGCAGCACAGGCGAAACGTTGCGGACGAGACTTGATTGGTCACTCATCCAAGTACTAACCGCAAAAAATGCTGCTCAACCTTAGAGATTGACAGAACTGCAACTCTACCGTTGTATCACCCCAACATACATAGTTAGATCATGAGGTACGCTTACAATTTAAAAAGGCTCAATACTACAGGTCTTCAAAAAAAAATGCAACAGTACCAGCCATTTTAGTCTAACTAGTAACATGCACTGTTCACATCTCTCTTTGAAAGATCTCTACTTCAGCAAATGAACCCAGGACCATGTTCTTTGTTTATTTATCATATTATAACCGAATAGTCCTTGCCTTCTATCAGTATGTAAATACTTAATTTTTAGTCCACTTTCGAACTTTGGAGTCTAAAAATATTATAAAAATGCAACGTGTGAGAAGAACGCATGGCAATAGAAAAGGGTGGTTAAAAAAAATGGCTCTGCTGAAATTGAAAATACTTTTGTTGGTAGATAAAAACAAAAGGAAAAAACTAAGCAAATAAGTATCTGAGTATGCCATTTGACTACTCAGTGACACCTCTGTCTATTAAGAACAAAATAGAAGAACAAAGGTGTAGCTTAGCTAGCATATTTATTGTTCCGTGCAAGTTGTGCAACAAAATATATATTGTAAACACAGATAAAAAAATCTTTCCATGTCGTGTGCCTAAGTGGTCTGCCTATGTTTTAAGGAAGACATTAACTGTCCTTGCTAATCGTGAAGCTGTTGCTACTCTGAAATGTTCTTGCATACTTTACGAAGAGCTTGAAGAAAATTCACTCAATTTCACCTCTAAGTTAGATGATGATGATGAGGAAGATTCTTTTCGCTTTTTGCGTCAATCTTCGAATTTACAAGGAAATAATGTTTTGATACGCGGTATGAATATTTCTGGAAATAGCTTTGAATCCAATGATCCTTCTACTCGATTGGCCAAAGCTATTGAATCATCGATTTCTTCAATCAAAGATTCTACGTGTGCCACGCAGAGTTCTCGATTTTGCAATAGAATGTCAGTGAAAAAATTTGCCAACTTTTTTAGGAGACCATTCAGAAAGGTCTTATTTGAAAGACGCCTTTGAATTGTCAACGGACTTATGTGAATTTTCTGAAAAAGAAAATGTTTTGCGTCTTTATGAATCCTTGTTGGGAGAAGCTTAAGATACTGCTCAAACTTTGTTTGTATCTGGTAGAAGTGCGAGTCAAATTGACAAAACTCTTGAGCTTCGTTTTGAAAATAAAAATGTGATGTGTGAAAAAATCGCGAATGAAATAAGATCTTTACTGCATTAAGAGTCTTGCAGCATGAATCATGTCAAGTTTTCATAATAATTAAATTACGCTGTTATAGCATTAAAATCATCAAATCACTTAGGTTATCTTCATAGTCTAGAATTTTTAAAAGAAATTTTAAGAAAAGTATTAAAAACTACGCTACATGACTATGATAGGTATGTAAATATGCAAGGACTCGTAAAAGCTCAATTAGAAATCTTAAGTAAATTTTTATTACGTGAAGCCAAAATGATTCTATCTGCTGATATAGTTGATCTTCAAAGGACCAAAGGCCCATAAAGTATTTCTTTAGAAAAACAATCTAGCCCTCGTTTTTTGAGTCAAAAATCTGCCTTCGTTGCTAACATTCAAGTCTTTCCTAAAAACGAAAATGAAAATTTATGTTGTGCCTTATGTGGCCGAGAAAATCGCGTGACAGCGGCTTGTAATGATTGGATGCGAAAGTCTATGAAGGAGAAATCGAGTGTGGTAAGATGGCTTGGTGTGTATTTTAATTGCCTAGAAAAAGGACATTCACGTCCTCAATATAAAAATGAAAGCAGACATTCTCATTGCAAATTAAGACATAATAGTTTATTGCATAAAAGCCATGACATGGAGCTTGCGAGCTCTAAATCTCGTAACAAAGCGATCTCAAGGCTTTTTAAACCTAATCTCATTAATACAAACAGGATTTTGTTGCATTGACCTTCAAGAAAATTCTACGACTGGATGCCCAACAAAAGTTAAAGCTTCTTCTTCTTGTTATAATAAAAAAAAAATCTTCTAAATATATTTATGCCATTTGAGATAAAGTTTCAACTATCACAGAGATTAACTGTAAAGTTGCCAACGAAATCGAGGCAAATTTTGTTCTTTTCAAAGCTGGCTTACACACCCTTCGTCATTCAGTTCCTACATCCTTTATGAACAAAAAAGTAAATTTTACTATCAAAAGCTCCACTGGTTTCTTCAAACTTGATAATGTTTTAGTTATTGAAAATCTTGGTCTTCCATCTCAAACTTTAACTTATAGTTTAGCGAACTTTTGCGAAAATAAATCTGGCTTCACAATAGTTCCCTTTACTTCTTTTCCAGATTTATTAATAGGTCAAGACTATATAAACCTCATTATATGTAGAGAATTTATTGAAATTTGTTAAAATTCACTTTATTTGTCAAGGTGTTTACTTAGCTGGTCAGTTCATGGAGCAGTATCAAATTTAAATCAAGTAGATATAAATTTTTTGGTTTGCAATTCATTGTCTCTTGATTTTGATTGGCATGAACTCGTAAATAGTAGATTACGACACTAGGCCGGAAAGTTGGAGTTTATGGCTGTAAGATCATAAGTCGCATACCATCGACTCACACTGTCTGACCGAGTATCGTATGGTACTTTTCTCCCTCTCCTAGCCGAAAGTATGTTTTTAATTAATATTACCTGCATACGCTGATATGCATAGGTATTAAGGATCTATGCGCAACTAGTGTAAGCTTACGAGCTGACAGCTCGTTGTTTGATTATGCTTGCTGCTGTGCTGCCATGCATGTGTGTGTTGACGCCTGCCGACCCTGTGACGGCTGAGCCGAAGGTGAGGAATAACGGAGAATCGCCGTTGTATTTTTTTGTTACTTTTTTTGATTTTGTCACTGTACGACATCCTTAACTATCTCGTAATTGGTAAACACACAACTCTATAAAATACTGCTGCGACACTAAACTTAAGTTAATTGGTCTCGGCTCGAAACGAAAAAAGTCGTGTCTTGACTGTAAACAAAAGAGACTCTTTCTTGCCAAGCAGACCGACCAGGAGGTACGTACTTTCGGCTAGGAGAGGGAGGAAAGCATATTTGAGTGTAGATGCGTTAGGCGTAATTATGTTTCAAGGGTAGAATTTAAGCAATGTTCGTGCATTAAAAATACTTGAAGAAACAAGTCACTATTCAGAAGGTGCTTGGGAAGTGGGTCTTCTTCAGAAAAATGATTCGTTACAAATTTTTATCAGTCACTTAAATGCTCTTAATCCTTTGTTTTCTTTGGGGAGGAAACTAGATCGTGATCTGCATTACGCCGAAATTTATTATAAAGAGATGAGTAGACTTTTCTAGCTTGATTTTGCAAAAAATCTGATACGTCGCCTTAGAAGCCAGTATGGTATTTGCCACATTTTGGCGTAACAAATTACAATAAACCAGGTCGAGTTCGACTGGTTTTCGATACTGTTGCAAAATCAGATTCAATAAGTTTCAACGACCTTGTGCTGACTGTGCCTGATCAGTTAGAAAATCGATGGGGTGTTTTGATGCGTTTTAGGGAATTTTTGTCGCCTACAAGGGGGACATGAGAGACATGTTCTTAAAAATTAAGATCATTAAAAACGATACAGATGCGCAGAGATTTTTGTAGAAGGGAAGAGATCGATTAAAACCGCCCCAAGAGTTTGTTATGACCTCTTTTATTTGGCACAGAATTCTCTCCAACACTGCTCTTTTTTATAAAAAATAAAAATGCCCAATTATTTTAAAATTCTTTTCCAGAATCAGCTAAAAGTATAGTTAAAAATTTTCATATGAACAATTTTTTTGGTAGTTCAGATTTCGTCTTGGAGACTAAAAAACGAATCGGCGAAGTAATCCATATTAACAAAAATGACAATTGGGAAATGCACGATTGTACCTGCAATGAGCATTAAGTTTTTAAATCCTTGGTGGATAATGAACAAAATTCAGTTGAGTTAGATTTAGATCTATTTGGAGACAAAAAAGAACGAGCTCTTGGTTTACAATGGCTCACTAGTTCTGATATTTTATCTTACTATTTCGCGGGTAAAAAAATTAAAGAAAATTTTTATTCCGGGATAAGAAAACCAACAAAACAAGAATTCCTACATGCAATTATGTCAATTTTTGACCCTCTTGGTTTTCTAGCACCTTTTTCTATAATTTCGCGAATTTTGATGCAAAAGATCTAGCAGAGTGGTATTTTTTGGGACCATTAGAACATGCTGATAATGAGCTTTGGTTACAATGGCTCCAAAACATTAAAATCGTTGAATCATACGAAATGCCGAGATGTTGTAAAACCAAAGAAAGCCCACAGAAATACACTTTTTTTGTGATGCGAGTTCCCAAGCCTTTGCGGCTGTTGCTTATTGAAGGTTCATACTTCAGAATGGAAATTTTCATACAATTATTATGGCTTTGAAAAGTCATGTAGCTCCTATGAAAACTACAACTATTCTTCATTTAGAGCTTCAAGGATCTACATGAGCAGTTAGACTTGCTGAGTTAATTGAAAAAGAACACTCCTTTTGTGCCAATCGTTGTTATTTTTCGTCTGATTTCTAAATCGTTCTCGATTGGATTACCACCGGTCGTCTTTGAAAGGACACTTTCGTAGTAAGCCATTTAAGTAAAATTTCTGAATAAAGTAAAATTTCAGACTACAGATGGATTCCTTCCAGCGAAAATCCAGCGGATACTGTGACTAGAACAATTTCGGAAGCTTTAAGTCGTAACAGTCGATGGTTGGTCAGACCACCTTTCCTTTGCAAGAGAGAATGTTTTTGGCCTTTTAAAAAATTTAATTCTCTTAATAATTCTGATTTTCAAGAAGTCGGATTAACGAAAGTTTTAAAATGTTTTAAGGATTCTCCCAAAACTCCTGAATTATCTTCTTTTCTGACAGATTTTTCGAAATTTTCTTCGTGGTCAGAATTAATTGAATTTACTTATTTTGCGCTTTTTGCTTCAGATTTTTGGATTAAGAAAGAAGATGAACTTACACATTTAGAACGCCTTCATTATTCCAAGAAGTTATGGTTTAAATTCCTTCAGTCACACTCATTCGATAAAAAAATCAAAATGTTAAAAAATGGTAAAATTTTGTCGCGAGATAACCGTTTAGTATTACTAAATCCTTTTTTAGATAACGAAGATCTTTTACATATTAATGGCTGTGCTCAATTTATTTCTGGATAGCATAAGCACTTTATGCTTTTAATTTTGGGTGGAAATAACGTGGTAATTCGTTTATTAATAAAATATTATTACGAACGAGTTTATCATAAGGGAATTGAAACAGTTTTAAATGAGCTAAGACAAAGATTTCGGGTTACTAAAGCTCAAAAGATTTTAAAAAGTACTACAGGTGAATGTGGTATTTGCAGAATATAAAGGGCATGTCCTCCAAGCTCAAAAATGTTAAATCTTCCTTATTTCGGCCTTCGTTATCAACTTCACCCTTTTTACTTTTGCGGCCTTGATTATTTTGAGCCAATTTATGTGAAAATCGGTTGCAGGTGTGAAAAATGTTGGGGAGTTCTTTTAACTTGCTTAACAATGAGAGCAAGTCGTATTGAATAAGCTTAAAGTTTGAATACAGACTCGGCCATTGTGGCAATATAAATATTCGCGGCAAGGAACGGTTTTACCTAAACAATTTTTAGCGACACATGGGAGGGGCTTGAAAACGCATGATCAGAAGCGTTAAAGTAACATTAGCCGTAATTTGGAAAGAACAAGCTCCTATTGATGAAAAGTTTCTAACCCTTTCAGCTTAAGCAGAACATTCAATTAAGTCTCGACCATTGAATCATGTCTCTCTAGGTTGTAACGACAAAGAAGCCCTCACTTCTAACCATTTTTTGATTAGTTCTCCATCTGGAACTGTTCGGTTTGCCCATTATGATTTACAATCAAAGTACCCTAGAAATCAGTGGAGAACAGCCCAATACTTTGCGGATGCCTTTCGGTGTCGCTGGTTACGAGAATATCTGCTAACTTCTATCTTGCCTCGCAAGAAATGGCTCGATACGAATTTCATCTTAAATATGGGAGATGTAGTATTGCTCATCGATAATCAATTACCGAGAAATCATTGGAGAAAAGGTATCATTACGAAAACCTTTCTTAGCAATGATAGCAAAATCCACGGAATTGAGGTTAAAACAGCTCATGGAATATTTTGTCGTCCAATTCGAAAACTATTTAAATTTGGAAGTGCATGAGTGTGTATTAATTTGTTTAAGAAAGGGGGGAGAAATGTTACTGTAAATAACGAGTTTAGTAATTTAGTTTCTGATTCTTTTGCTTGTTTTTTTACTTTTTTTTTAACGTGAATGCGTGCTTTAATCGACTGCGAGATTCAGAGTGTCAAGCAGTCGCAGGTACGAAGCACGAAAGTAGTTGCAGTTTTCGGGGATGTTTTTTCTCCTTCTATTATTATGAATAATACAGGAGGCTACGCAGTGTTCGACTTAAAGTGCCGTTAAAGCATGTATACTTTATGTTGTTTTGTTTTGTTTGGTTTCTAAGGCATTTCTTTGACAAAAAAAGGTTACGTGGTTTCGAAGGCAGCGAACACTTTTCAGTTTTTGATCAGCAGCTAAAGCGAAAAAACGTTTGTAAGAAATCGACAATTTTTCTTGAAGAAATCTGTCTAAAAATCTGTCGTTTAGTTATTTAAATTGTTCAAAAAACATTTGATGATAATAGTTAGATTATTAAATCTGATATGTAATGATAAAGAACAATAAAAGCTAGAAAGAGGAAGTAGGAAAGACTTTAAATAATGCCTTTTGAAGCTGTCTTTCATTCATTCTCACCTCTATGAACTTTCACTTTTTTTCTTTTTATTTATTGATTTAAATACGTTTATTTATACAAACTCATAACACAAAGATAATGTTACAAATCTACTTATTCAAACTTATTATCGCCATGATGAACACTAAATAAAGCATACTTTTAATCTCTTTTCCTTATTCATTATACAAGTCTTTTTTTTTCAAGGGTTTTTCAGATTCAATCTGGAGCATAGACTTACAACTCGTCATTGGTAGTAATGACGAACTTGTATCCAAAGTAGGTGCCAATCTTTCTGAGCTCTGTCACCATATTTATCTCCGTTCCTTTTTTAACTCCGATAACTACCTTATTGAAAAGTATCTGACGTTAGTGATACGGATACACGCAGCAAAGTTGATTTTCTAAAGTTACATACCTCTGTTACAGCTGATAATTCTTATAGCATATTATGGCATATATATTAAGCTGTTCTATATATATAGTATATTGACATATAAACCTGTCAAAGATTACGAAGAGTTAAAAGAATCTGCCTCTTGCTAAGAGGTTCTGAAATTCTCTCTGGCTTGTCCAGAGTTAGAATGAGATCAAAGAGTTAAGACAACTACTGATATAAGGATATATCTTTTACAGAAGCTCCGCCCATTGTCAACTCCCATGTTGATTGTTCTCTATCGACTTTTTCTGTTTTCTCTCCCAGTTATATTTGAAGCATTGCATGATTGTCTTTATATAAATTGGAGTAATGCTTTTATAAAAGCGTGTCTGTACAGTTTGACAACAGATGGTGCTCACTACTTTTTGGACTCAGAGCTATTTTCTGTTACTGTTTAGTATAGACATCATGATGTTTGGAGTATATAGGATTTTGCAAGCATAAAATCATAGATTGATTAAACAAACAGTTTTCATAGTCATTAAAACTTATTTTTGTTTTAATAACACATGTTTTTTTACACAATTTGCTTTTTTTGATTAGCTTAATGTCTCGTACATGAGTAGGATATATTTTATTTTTAAAACTAATCAATTATAGCATGATTTCACCACAACATTTATCTTTTATGAGTCCAATCTCTTTCTTGCTTCTCTAAGGTGAGTTAAATAAATTATTGTCTACGTAATCTGATGTATTGCATTTGTCGATATCTTCACTTATCACTTTGTGGATGTTTATACCTTGACTTTCATAAGAAAAACTTTTAGTGTCTACGTATAATAACTTGACCATACCTGCTAAACATTGCTTCATATACGAATAGTGAAAATCGTATATAAAGTTTTTTATGTATCAAGTACTTTAAGTCAAACATAAATAGATTTTAACACATTTGGCAAGTAAGTTGCATGGCTACGAGGTCCTCAGCAAATATTGTGCAACTATGAAAATTAGACTTAGCGATAAGAATCTTACCATTGTATCGTCCATGACACTTATTGACAAGTTTTACTTTCTTTTACGCTTATTTTTTATTATTTTCTCTTTCCTTGAAGAAAATGTGTAATATGAAAAAATATCATAAGTATTTTGAAATTTTTACTGACTGATACTTAACGATATCTCTTACTAATTCTAAAAACTTTCTACCATTGTAGTTAGGCTCTTTTTTATACTGTACATATTGATGCATACGTTTCGCATACTTCTCACAGAATGTAAGGTATATAATACTGCTTTCAGAAATCACTTATTATCACAGTTCTCTTTACTAACACAAACTATCTTATTTTGGATAACTTATGGTAATTCACGGTATGAACTTTTTTTCGTCAGATTAAACTCATTTACATTCATAGTTAAACTTAAGATCTGCTGTAATAACTAACCTGAATCTCTTTCTTCGAATTCTTCTATCTGTTCTTTTGACGGATTAATCACATTTACGTAATACCAGTCTTTAAGACTTGATGATCTGTCGAATGGATTATAAAGTATTTAATCTCTCTTTTTTTATAATTATTTTTATATATTACACATTCGCTTGAAAGTTCAGCATTTGTGTTTAAAGCAATGTAGTCTAGAATGGAAACCACAAATTTTTTTTT
The DNA here is from genome assembly GCF_000648655.2 of Copidosoma floridanum. Next base: position 245,893 of record NW_019384282.1, on the reverse strand, counting down.
TTTTTTAATGAAAATATTGCATTTTCCAAGAACAATTTATTACCTTGATTTACAAGGATCGTCATAACACCAGATCGTATGCATTTCTTAAAAGTTGTAATCGCATAATCCTACAAAACAGTATTTAGACTTTGAACTGTTACATCTGACTGTGGCCTCGAGTCTCCTTTTGTTTTAAATAGAAATCTTATTTACTTGTTTTGTATGCTTAGAAAATTATATATACGAGCCATAAATAACTGCCTCTTTGCTTAAGGTTCTTTTGATAAAGCAACCATTCCACCAATATAGCAACAGACACCAAAAGAGTTGATCCAGATGCAAGCAAAATCAGAAAAGCCAAAAGAAAGAAGCCTAATTAGAAAAAAAAACGATGTTGAGCTCATCAAAAGCACGCTGAATGTCCATGAAAATCAGTAACGTGACGTCACTTACATTCACTGATATTATAATTTTATCAACTAGGTTGATAAAGGTAAAATAAATTCTGTGATGTTAAGCATACAGTAAAATATTAGACTTAACAAAAGCTGACATTTTCCTAAATACAACCACCTCGAGAACATTTGACAGTGGGCATCTTACACTAATCAGCCGAAAATGGTCCAATTTAGTAAACTACCTCACTTTAGGCAGAGAGATCATCAGCTCTCGCTTTCAAATGGTCAGGATACACCAGACTGTAGAGAACAGTCAAATATACTTAGCAGGCTCAGTATGATGAAAGGCATGCCAAACATCAACGTATACAATTTTAATCCGTCTACACCACATGCATTCGACTTTAAACTACTAGATTCTTGAAGAAAATATAACTCAGTGACGTGGTCAGAAAAGAATTCAGCCTTAAATGGTGCAACGCATTACTGACTAGCAAAGGTACTAGTCACCACCAAAGCCCCCATAAAGCTACGATTAAGAGCGCCCCCATCAAACGAGGTGGTGGGTGATATTTCCAAGCACAATGGTGCTGCTCCAATACTATGGAAACATTTTTGTATATCCACTGGATGTCTATAAGACAAAAGTTTTTCTCTGTTGTAAGCGTATAGCGCATTTTTAGACAAAATCTGCACCCTATTACATAGACAATAGAAGCTACTCTATGAATATCGTGCTGCATTTTGCAACACAACCTTTTATTACGTGCTCTAAAAAGGGATTGAATCATATCTGTCATCCTCGGGCTAGGGCAGCGCCGAGAAATGAACGGACGAAAAAATGGTGCATGGGTACTGGAAAGGCTTATAAGGGCAGTCGTAAGAAACTCAACCTTCTCATCTACGTAATACAATCTAGCAAACGAATGCCAATCAACCATTATAAGATCACGCTCAAAATTATCTAGAATAAAACTCCTGAATGAGCTAGAAACGTCGGGTTGAGATTCAAATGCTGGAAAAGAACAACAAGTTTCTAACAAAACAACATTATTCCTTGAGACACCAGGTGCATTAAACTGCACATTCTTTCCAACCAAGTCTGGATCACTGGATCAAAGTATTCTACATAAAGTAGAATTAACCGTTCAACCAATGTTGAGACCTCCTAAGAGAAAACAGCAATTAAAAGCTTTCAAACAATTCATAATAGCATCCTCCATATCCAACCAAAAGCTACACTTAGATAAGTTATAAGCGATAGTACAGAGGAACTTAAATGGCATAATAGTTAAGTAAAGAAGCATAAATTCTGATCAGAGGGAGTAGGTATCACAGGAACTGAATGAGAAACATTCCAAAATTTGACAGAATCAAGTATACAAGCAGTACACTACCACCACCCCTACGTAAACTATTATCATAAACAAGGTTATAACCAAGGATGTCAAACTCGCTAAAATGTTTGGATGGCCTCAGCCAAGACTGGATGATAATGAGAACGTGCAAACGTGAAGAGTGATCGATCTTTTTTCCTGGAAGAGAGATTCGATAAATTGCGCATCACAGTGTGCTACTTTGAGTAAGTTAGAATTACGTAGCATGGTTTTTTGAGGAAATCTTCTGATCGATCAACCTCAACAACAGTAGACAAGCTGCCCTATCTGTAGTAGCATAAATGACAGATTTTAATTTTAAACTTACACAGTTCATGCAACGATAATTTTGTTTATCAGATATATCACTCATCGCGGGGGTGCCACCTACCACAACGCTACAAGACAACTGGTCAGTGCAATTTACAACAATACGCCCCAGTCCCAATACTTAAAACATTAAGGAAGCAATACATAATCCTGGACATAATAGCAACTCCAGTCAAACGTTGCATGGCAAAGCTCCAGTAGATGAACATAACTAACAACAGTGACCTCCCCAAATAAGACCTATGTTTTTTAGTACCCTTACAAAAAAGCTGCCTTACTTGCAGCATCAGATTCTTCTTGTAAATTCTGTTTATAAGCACACAATTTCGTACTTTTCAAGATCTAAGGGTGTATCATGAACAATTTGTCGTGGAGCAAGTTTAACATCTAACTTTTGTTCAAAGCCCACTTTAACGAGCGCAAGAAATTTCTCAATGAAAGGAGACTCCATGTATAAGGGTACATATTAGACCCAAATAGACACGCGCATTGAGCTTAAGTTGAACCATGTTTACTGCATCCATTACCAATTCTCTAGCATCTTCAGGATACTTAAACTTGATCTTTACCTTTTTAACCAAGCCAATGACATTACATTTCTTTGGAACAATGTTTATCGGCTTAGTACGTGGATGTAAAATGCTGTGAGATGGTACGATGGACGTTTAGGACACAATCCTACATGACACTACACCCACATATAGATGGGCCAATGAGGCCGATATACTGGACGATGGCTCCCATTGCCTTCATGGCATGGGAAAGTGACTGGCACGCATGATCGAAAGCAGATATACATGACACCGATGCGTCATCTGCCACAAACCGCGAAACGTACACATTAGAAAGGTACGCAATAGCATTGGAAAAGGTGATTACAGCATAAAAAATTACTTGTTTTCTGGCAGAAATCTTCTCGTAACTATAGGCAACAATTGAAATATCACGTTACTTGCTAATATCTGCCAAAATCATACTGACACTATTATTTGTTAACATGAAGGAGCTCGCTGATGGGACATTGGCACCCCACTCAGCAGAATCGCCCTCACTACTGTTAGACGTATCTCAGCATAGCAACACTACAGCAGAAAATCATACTTCTAGTCTGTACGTGTCATAAACAGCAGCAGACAAGACTGGAAGCCAGCAAATCGATGACAGCTAACAAATTAGGAGATCATGAGCTGGATACGGTAATACAGTGGTAGAGGCTGTGATACTTGTAGCTCAAGGGGTCTGGGTAACCCATACTCACAAATTCAAGACCCAGTCTTTACTTACTTTACTTGCACCTCTGAGAATCTACTTTCTTTTATGTGGATTCCAACGGTAGTCCAATATTTCAGATGCTATGTAAAATTAGATGTCTCCTCTTTTGTGGAAGAGATTGATGATAATGATAATGATTCAATTTGTAGCAGCTTTTCACTATGCCAATGATGATAGAATATATATGCATAGTAACACAGTATTACAGAATCTATTGGACACTGTTCTCCGAAATAATTATAAAATATATAAAAAACAAAAAATTAGATAGTGACACACAAGACCACAACATAGTGCTACTGGCAAGGGGAGACCACTGATCCTCAAGGAGAGCATTTTACAATCTATACATCCATAAACTAACGCACATGCACTTACCTTGTTGCACAGCAACTTCAACCACTACCAAGGGCCAGATGACACATCATGTAGCGCAGAAGCACCACAAGCACAGAAGTAGGAAAACAAAGCAGACAATTAAGGTTATTGCACCACAAAAGAGTGAAAGTACTTTTCTTAAGCACCAGGAGGCACAGGACATCAAGAGATAGGTAAAGGCCCACCCAGGCTCCAAAAAAGAATAAAGCTGATAAAAAAACTCCATCGGAGTTGTAGGCAAGAAGCCAGGTAAAAAAAATCCTAGAGGTCCAAAGTACACATCTTCATATATATATATACGTCATGGAGAGATCAGGGAAATGGGAAGAGTGCAGCTTCACAGCAACCAAGCAAGAGATTTTAAAATCAATCGGACCTAAAAAGCTCTAAATATCTCGGCTTTTCATTGACTTATTTTTTAAAATAATATTTATTGCAGCTTAACAAGATAGAACAAATTATGGTTGATATTTTGATAAAAAAAATTTAACATTAAAACTTTGGGTTAAAAATACTGTCAAATTTTGGCTACCCTAAGATGCTTAAAAATGATAATTATTATTAAAATTTATTATTTAATTTATTTATAAGAAGAGAATATGAGGCATACAAAGCAATAGAAGCATAAAAATTTCCTTGCAATCATGCAGAGGTAAATAGAATTATTTGGTTGCAAATATCTGTTCGCAACTTTAACTTTAATTACAATGGAAGTAGGTAACCAAGGAGGGTTCTGGCTCACCCCCCCCCCCCAGGAAAAGCTGTAGCGTGAGGGGTCCAGCTCAGCTAGGGAAGGAGATATAGCGCGAGAGTATCGAGCTCCGCGGGCAAAAGGGGAGTGCCATAAGAGCGGGTCAGAAGAGCTATATCGCGCGAACTTATCCACGCTCCTCTTTCTAGTGTCAGATTGTTCTCTAAACTTGCTTTGGGATGAAACCATTTACTACACGCATAAAAATGCACACTCATGTACCCGCATGTGTAAGTACTGATGCTGGATGGTTTGTGGTTCACTCCCACTCCGAGGAAAGGGATCATCCCATGTGTTTTACTTTCGAGGAGGCCCCCGCTCTGACCACTCATCCATACGCGCATGCATAAAAATGCACACATGCGTACGTGCATGTGTAAGTGCGTGCTTGCCCACTTGCATGCCAATTTTTTCTCGAGAACAGATGCATAAAGTTATGGTAGAGAAAACATGTATACTATATCATAACTGAAAGCATCAAAAACGTTGGCTCAGTCATTGTAGATGCAGTACCTTGTCAATGAATAAAGAAAGTTAATAAATTTAAGGTTCGAGGTTGTTAGGATAATATGTAAATGGATTTCACTAATAACAAAAATTTTAATTTAATACATATATTTGTAGTAACTTCAATAAGTACGAAAAAAATTTTTCACAGTCCTAGCAAGGATCGGTTATTGATTTTTTTAAATATATCATAATCATCTTTCTTTGGACGAGATCGAATATTTTCGGAATAATAATTTCCCTCGACTTTTGGTGGAGATGCCTCAAAGTGCTTTACTCCTGCTCCAAGGAAGGGAACGATCCCATGTGTTGTACTTGCAAGGAGGCCCCCACTTTAACCACTCACCAATATGCGCATGCTTGAAAATGCACATTCGCGTACCTGCATGTGTAAGCGCACGCGCCCGAGTTCATATTTTCCAAGTAATAATGCCTATATCCTTCCAATCGCTCAACGCTTGCCCACTTGCGTGCTATTTTTTTTCTCCGTGTAAAACCTTCTGTCGCTTTGGCTTAACCCATCAGGTAGTAAGCAGCACATAATGATTTTGTCATATTCTCGTGTTCACTACACAACGATGTATGGTGATACCCTAAGTTGTTGCACCACCTACCAGGATAAGGGGATATCACACGAGCCTAACACGAATATAATTTCTAGAACTTAAGATTTTTTGCGATGTATCTATTACAACGCTCTTTTTTTTTCTCTTTCTTGAGGTGACATATGTATGCGTAAATTGTAGATTATAACATCGCCATACATTGAATATTTATCCAAAACTTGTTGCAATCTTGCATGATGTTTATCAGAAATAAATAACAATAATGACGTAGAGAATACATTTTCTGAGATGGCTGCTGATACCACTGCTGTAAAAGAAAAAAAAAAAAAACAGTCATTTATTTAAAAAAAAAAAAAATTGGAGTGAACAACTTACCTATTCAGAAAATAAATCTTCTCCTGTCCTCCACACTATAGTTTGAAAGTTCACAGCAGTGCAAAGCAGTGTAAATGTCTTTTTTAAAGTAAAAAATCTTGGGTAACGGATTTGCGTTGCTTTCAACTTTCAAATACACGTTATAAGGTCTCCATACGTTCCTGTCAGTTATAAGTTCTGGTAATACATGATTCAAGTGTTTGACTAAAATGACCCACAATTGGAAAAATCTATAATGATTTTATCACAATAAAATTTCTACGACTACGTTTTCTCTAACACACTCAAAAAAAATCGTGGGCGACGTCTCAACCTTAACAATAGCTTAAATCCAGGATTTACTATCGGTAAAGTCGCACTCTTGATTAAGGGTGTAGAAGTATCGTTGAAAACGACTGCTTCCTCGCTCGCAAGCATCTCAACAACTGCAACGCTTTCCAGTAGATCTTTTTGTTATGAAAAATTTTAAGCTAGTGGAGAGATGTATGTTCTAACTGTAAGTATAAAAAAAACGTGTGTGTATATTTTTAAACCCTTATGTACAGTTGCATTGCTTATTAAATTACAAAATAGGGTGATATTTAATATGTCTCAATAATAAGAGAGAAAAAGCAATGTGCAAAATTCGTTCTTAAAGATGCTTATGCTGAAATAAAAAGTGGGTACGTGTTTCGATACGAAAAAAATATTTACATATTAGCGCACACATACGATTTTCATCCCATATTATGCGATTGCCTGATTAGAGAGAGGAGTCTCTCTTTCAGTCGAATAAGATCGGACAGATGAAGCGATAAGAGCTAAGTCAATGTGTTGTATAAATAGAAATGACCTGTAACAGTGGCTTAATTGCCAAGGTATGAGTATGAATCAAGTGTATCTGTCTGCTTAAGAGTAAGTGATAGATCTTGTTAAACGAGGAAAGCTCTGCCAAAGTGTATTAGCTTCCATACACACACATATTACTATGTGATATTTAGAGTATACACTCGTACTAAAATTATAGGCATCTTACCTGAAGTAGATGAGTGAAGCAGCTTAACAGGTGGATGAAAAAATCAACCCTTATAAATAACATTTTGTGATCATTTCATTGATGCACATCAAATAGTGTCACTTCTCTTAGGTGGTGGTTAATAAAATTGGTTGACTGTATTTTAAATTTTTATAAATTAACTTTATATCAAGAATAGCTTATCTGTAAAGCTTTATTCTTTTTAATATACTTGTTTTTATAGCTGAAGCATTCTTCACAGCACAGATGGCTGATTTAAATGTATGGTTTGTACATGTCACATGAATCATGTTAAAATCATTGTTTTAGTAACAAACATTCTTCAAAGTTGTGAGTGAACCTAAGAGGGAGAAAAAATTTCTATAGTTTTTATTTATTATCTTTTATATATTATACATTTTTTACATTGGACTGTATGAATCATATACCTATTTAGGAGCACTTGACAAAGCCATTTCGTTTTTTCAAGTCCTTTAACATAAGTTATGTCATCTTCTTTAATAATAGACTGAAAAGTAATTATTAAATCTCCATAGGGCACTTCTTCAGAGTCCTAAAAAAGACCGTGGTAATAACATTCTAACAATAGATTTTCACGTTTATTTTCAGGCCTTAGGTGGCTCCAGGGATGGGGGGGGGGGCTGAAAGAGTAATACTGTTGGTGTGAAATCTTCTTCCTCTAAAGGTACAATTGCTACCTCTTTAAAACAGAAATCGTTAAATATAGTCTTAAAGCCTTGCATATCAAACACGTATTCAATTATCTTCAAGCAAGTACAACTTACAATTGAATAACATTAATACTTACTAACAACCACTTTTTATACACTATACGTATATTAATTTTTTTTTGCCCCATTACTACGAAGCACTTTTATCCATGTAACCAGACTGCTAAAAACGTTTGTCAAAGCACCGTTGGAATCATTTGAGGACGATAACAATCGGTGTCAGCATCACGAAGCGACTTTTTGATAATTCTGCTGATGCTGACTGTATAGAAAATTTTGTAATTTTTTGTAAAATAGTGCGAGTAGAACATTAAGGACCATTCAATGGTGAAAATACAACAAAAATTCAAGATATAGTTGATAGTAGTGTGATAGTGCTTGAAAGCATTAAAAACTATTAGCAATCTGTGAAATTGTCATCGCCCATTAAGAAAAAGTTATTAAATATTGAGTGTCTCATAACAACTTGTAATACACACAGTCAAGTGCGTTAAAGTCAATAATTGTAAAGTTAGCTTACCAAAATGTGGTAATAATATTTAAAAATTTGGAAATTATAAGAACAAAAATTAAGTGCCATTTATAATATATGCAGACTTTGAGTGTTTATTAAAACCTGTACACAATAGCGATCGAGCAATACGACGCCATGAAGCATGAGGTGTTGGATACTATGTTAAGTGCAGTTTTGACGATACTAAATCACAATACGTTTCCTACACAAAAGAAACTACAAGCTGTGGAAATCCAGCTACCTGACTTGTTAAAAAATTGCAAGATCTTGCCGTAAATTTGCAAAGTATGCATAACGATCCAGTACCAATAAAATTACCAACTGAAGAAGAGGGCTTTGATTTTTTCAAAGCTGACAAATGTCATATATGTGAAAAGTATACAATAAATGATGATAAAACTCACGATCATCGCCATTTTACTGGAGAGAAAATATTTTTAATTACACTTTTTTAATGAATATAATTTTCTGCTCGAACTTATTTATAATTTTTTTTTAAATTTCAGATATCGAGGCCCTGTACATAATGAATATAATCTAAAATACCAAGACTCACGAACCATACCCCTAGTTTTCCACAACCTAAGGAGCTCTGATGCACATTTATTTAAACAAAAACTTGCTTCTTGTTTTCCTGAAAGAGTAGAAGTAATATCTCAGACCAAAGAAAAACATATTTCTTTCACAAAATACATTGAGAGAATGAGAATCAACTTACGTTTTATTGACTGCTTTCAACTTTTTCCTTCATCGCCAAATAAATTGGCATCCTATTCGGAACAGCATAATGATTTTAATAGAAAATTATATGACGCGCACATAAGTACCGAGGATTATATATACGCTTAAACTATATGGAAAATATTTAATATAGCAAATCTCAGACAGTATTCAGATTTATACCTCAAAAGAGATGTGCTTCTTATTAGCAGAAGTTTTCGAAAACTTTAAAAGTAAGTGTCTAGAGGTATATAACTTAGACGCTGCTCACTATTTTACAACACCAGGCTTTTCTTCGGATACTATGTTAAATAAAAAGTAAGTTTTAATGTTTGAATAGACCTATACAAAGAGTTCCACTAGATATTAAAAGAATATATTTATAATTTTCTTACAGATTTTATTAGAACTCATTACTGACATTGATATGTTTATGTTCATTGGAAAACGTATAAGAAGAGAAATAAGTCAGTGCTGCAACAGACATTCAGAAGCAAATAACCACTGAAAGGATGATTACAGAAAAATTTATGTTAAAAAATATTTAATCTATTTGGATGTTAAAAATTTACATACTTGGTTTATGACTCAACGACTTCCTTACGGTAAATTCGAGTGGGTTGAAAATGTTGACAAACAATCTCATGATTTTTTATATAATTAGCAATAAAAGTGATTATGGATTTATTTTAGAGGTTTATTTGGAATATGCAGAAATGCTAGATGATTCTCATAAAGACTTACCGTTCTGCTTTAAACACATTTCAGCTCCGAATTCAAAACAGTAAAAATTAATGACTACATTACACAATAAGTATATATGTACTTCATTGTGAAGCCCTCAAGCAAGCTGAGAATCGTGGATTAAAAGCAACAAGAATTCACCGGGCTTTAAAGTTTAGGCCAAGTAAATGGCTCAAGGAGTACATAAATTTGAATAGTAATAGAAGAAAAAAAGCTAAAAATGAGTTTGAAAAAATGTTTTTCAAACATTTTAATAATGCTACTTTTGGAAAAACAATGTAAAATGAAAGAAAGCAAATTGATGTTGAGCTTTTAAACCATTGGGATAGGCGTTACGATGCAGGCGCATACATTGCTAAACCCAACTTTCATAGCTGTGATATTTTTGATGAAAATTTCATATCGGTTCAATTACAACGATTGGAAGTAATGATAACAAAGCCCATACATATTGGCCTTAGTGTATTGGACTTGTCTAAAATGCTTGTATACCACTTTCATTATGATTATATGATTTCTTAACTACAAAATGATTGCAAACTGTTGTATACTGATACAGACATTTTCAATATATAAAATTAAAAACCATGATATTAACGGAATAGTAAAAACTGACATTTAGGAATTCGATACATCAAATTATCCCGAAGATAATAAGTATAAAATGCCGCTGAAAAATAATAGAATTGTAGGACTTATAAAAGATGAGTGTAATCGTAATATTATTACAAAATTCGTCGGTCTTTAGAGTAAAATATACAGCATTCTTGTTCAGAATCAAGACATAATAAAAAAAGCAAAGGATATCAAGATCAATGTTGTTAAAGCCCCTGTTGATTTTAATGATAACATGGATTGCCTACGCGATCGAAACATCAATATAAATCAAGAGCAAATAAATATTAAATATCGTTTGCACAATATTTATACCAAAAAAAACAAAAAAAAATAGCTTTTAGCTCTCCTGATGATAAAAGATGAATTTTTTCTAATATCACTGACACATTACCCTTGTGGCATTATAAAGTAAATCAAAAACAGAGAGATGGAGTGTTAGAAGAAGAGAAAGATAAGAAAGATAGAGAAAACATAACAAGTCTTAAAAATAAGAGTCATGCTGATATATCACTGAGTGACCATAAAATAAATAATAGAGAAACGACATTCACGACAGATAGAGGCGAAGAAAAAAAATGACGAGGACAGACGGAAAATAGCTTATAGAGAAAATTTGAGACGGGATCAACGTGGTGACATCACGAATAGAAGTAGAGGAACCTTCACATCCGGATTAACTGAAAAATAAGTGTATTAATGATCAAACGCAAAACAATGAACGAAACATGATAACTTTTAGTTTTTATGATAGCAAGCAACGTAATGTTACCTCCAAGACTGACTCATTGTCCAGCGAGAAAGATGAAATAAATGAAGAACATAACAGAGGAGAATAAAAGGGTAACGACAACGGGCTAGAAGAAAGAAACGAGTGGGACGGAGATTACTACAGTAGAGCTACCTCATGTGGTAGTAGAAATCTTGAATAAAACACTGCAAAAACAACTGCAGGCCAGTTTGGTCAGAGTTGCCGGACAGCGACATTAAGTAATCGATCGCTTAGTATTTGAAGCAAAGGGTATCGTCCAACAACAACCTCACAAGAGAACAAGTGTAAAAACCGTCAATTTTGAGAAACTCTCATTGAAAAAAAAGTCAAACACAATTTTTAGGTAAATATAAATTTGTTTTCTTCATACCCATATTTTTCACGTATTTTTTCTATTTTTATGAATACTTAAATTAGTGAAAATTTTGTGTTTCTTTCTTACAGACATCCGACCTGACAGCTTTAAATAAAGTCGCTTCTGGAGGCTTTCTCCCATGCAAGAAAATCACCGAGATGATAGTAAACCACAGCTACATGGCTACAAAATATAAAAAAAGTCAACACTAAATGCTCGATTCTATATAGAAAATGAAGCTCTTTATAACTTATAGTGATTGTCATATTCAATTTTCAAGCGAATAGGTGAAATAGTTTTTGTGGAAATAACAAAAAACCATGTATTGTATTTTTTTTTTCATCCAAAATTTCTTTAATAAATTAAATTCTTTACAATTCAATATTTCTGATTAACTTTATTTTTTTCCATACATTTGCCATATGTCTTCCATACATTATATTTTTTCAATTATAATTGATCTTTCAAAATCCAACTGCTGTGGGTATTGTTAAAACCTAACGATTTGATTTTTTCGTAGGCGTAGAATTTTTTCAACAAGATTAGTATTGGGATACTTGGTTTTCTGCAGTTCTTGCTCGTAAAAGCCACCATAGATTGGATGCTGTTGATAATCCTCCAAATGGTAAGTAAATGGCTTGTTGGTGCTTCTCGGGTAACAGTAAAAATTTCTGTCAACCAGTTAGGCGTTTAACCTTTTTTAAAGACTTGTTTAGTATAACTTACACGTACTTTATCACCAGCTTTTAATATCGATTTTGTTCCTTTTTTTCGAATATATAAATTTTTGTAAAACATTTTTCTCATTAACTATTGAAACATCTTTTAGCTTCACACCAATCGTCCGGTGTTTTCGAATATTGTAAGAAGTTATCAGCTGTTATAAAATATTGAGCCTCTTGTTATTACCTTTTACACTAAACTTTTTCCACCTAGCATACTTTAGGGTACGATTAAATCGTGTACATACAGACGCCTTCAGATTACTGTATGTGGAGTATAAGTTAATTTTGTAATTTTTCATGAGACCTTGAAAATTAGTGTTGTAAAACTCTTTACCACGATCGGTTTGCTAATTAGTAGGAACTCTTCCTTCCATTAATAGAGTTCTCATAGCTGTAGTCACATCTGTACCAGTTTTATTTTTTACTGGTACGGCCCATGCATACTAAGAAAATATATCTATGACAGACAGCAAGTATCTGTAACCTTTATTTTCACAAGCATCATGTATCATCTCCACAAGATCCACTTGCCATGTTTCATCCAAGCCCTGAACGTCAAACTTTCGGCGGAGGTAGTTGCGTCTCGCAGGTTTATGAAGCTCTTTCACTACTGCTTCCATCTTTCCTGTTTTCTGGAGTTATATTAGATATGTGGGTCAAAATCTCCTTAATTGTACTTATTTCACACTGCAAAGTTGTTGCTGAAAATACATCACTTAAATTGTTCACTAGTAGATTTATTTTTTCTTGCTCATTCAAAATGAAACTTTTTTCTTTCTGTAAAGTAGTAAGATTTATAGCATCATTAGGTTAAACAGCTGATGCAACATTGCACAATCTTTTATTTTCTAAGTCAAATTGGCCATTTGAGATAAGCTTAAATCCAATTCCCGGAGGACCACAACTACCGCCTTCAGACTTAGCTGATCCACGTCCGAATATATCAATACTCATTTTAATGCTAAAGCTAAATTTAACAAGCAAGCTTAATTTATAATATTAGTTCCACGAAGCTCCTCAACGATTGAATTTATCTTATTAGTATAACTAGGATTACCTGCTGATCTTTCTGCCACACTGAGAGATTAGTGGAACGCCCTCTGTCCTTCAGGTGGTGCGGCTGAGCTACTTCGTACGTTGGGACGAGAGACAACCCAAAGTGGGACGCCAGGCGCTCCACTCTTACAGCACAAGCAATGTGCAACAAGTATGGTGCTATTAACGTTCTATTGACGAGTACATTAGATAAATTCACAGTAGCTTGCGTGCTGAGCGTCTAGTATAATATATTATAATGCATACTCGACGCGCATATGTGTATGTAACGCGCATGTGTGCATACGTATATAGATGTTTATATGTATATTATTAAATGCGTTTATATGTATACGCGTTTATGAATCGTGCTGCTTTTAAATAGGTTAAAAATAATACGGTATGTTTTAAGGTTCATCAATTTATTCAAGGAGTAACATTTTCTGAATTATTATTTGCCACTTATTATGTTATCGTAAATTACACTGGTAACTTATACATTAAAATAATTTACAATCTAGTTTTATATGAACTAAATATCGTAAAAATTAAAAATTACAACTTATTTTTTATAATAAATTGTTTAAATACAAATTTTTATTTTACAGTTTGGAGATATAATTTTTTTTATCAAATATAGTTATACGGTTAATATGTATAAAATTTTTTAGAAATAATATAAAAGATTTCGAATTTTCGTTACTTTAAAAATCATATTTTTTAAATTGACACACTTTTAGCTTTTTTTCGCTTTTGTTTTCGATTTCTGAGACTAAAAAATTTATTACAAAAAAGATGAATCATTTAGGATCTTTATAAAAACATATATAAACATATACACTCATAATATACACGCGGCTGTAGTTGTTATTTTTGTGACAGAGTAACGCACAGGTAACACCTATACAAAGAATAGTGTATATAGATATGTCCAGTACTAATGTGCTGTGTATCATATACATACATTATTATCTATAAGATATAAGTAACTTATCTAATAGATAGTATAAATAGCTTCTGTCGTGGAAATACACTGGACCACGAACCGGAACAGACCATGCACTAGATACCGGGACAGATGCTGTACTGTATAGATAGTACTGCTGCTGTACTACGGTGGTCCACCTAGCGTTCAAAGTGGCTCGCCGGCTGTCCCACTGCCTGGATCGTTAGGTGTACGTCACATTAGGACTCTATCCGACTGTGCGAGGACAGAGGGCGTTTCACTAATCTCTCAGTGCACTAACAATCTTAGTCGATTAACGAGTTCGTTAGGGTTGTCCCAGTAAATATAGTCCATTTGCGTGTTTAGTTGAGCAATTTTAAATGAAGTGCACCTTTTTTCTTTACATGTGTAAGATTAAATAAAAGAGCAATAACGTCATTAAATTTATTACTGTTGTACGGTCTAATAGTCTCATTTTGATCAAATTTTCTTTTATGGGCACTTGAAATTTCCAAGATATGTTTGTCTTGAGCTTAATTATTTTGTGTTATGTATGTTTATTAGGATGCTTTTTAATCAGTAACTCTATCAACCCATTAGTCATTGGATATCGTAGATTCTTTATTTAAATTTAATTATTTTTGAAATAAATGGACGAATCACCAAGTACATATTGTCCTTTTCTTTCTATTCTAATACCATAAGTTCGATTTAATTCGGGCTTATTTTCATCATGTATTTTAAAATATAAATTCATGGATAAAGTTTTATGAATATTATGCGCTAAATCATCATTAAGATTACTTTTTTCAACATCAGTATGATAGTCTTTGACAACATCATTGGATAAAACCTTTTTTCATCATCATCACTGTTACTTTTAGCTGATTGAAACATTGATACGTGGATATTTGTTTTTGTTTAAAAGGCTTGAAAGGCTCTTTGAATTGCGATTTGAAGCTTTGCGGTGTATTTTTTTCCTCATATGTTTTAGAGATGATTTAATGAAGCGGATCAGGAATAGACTTGAAAGTCTCACTTATTTGTTTTTTCAAAATTTTTTTTCCTAACTTTGACAATCGATGTTAACTTTTAACAGCTTCTCTGACTTTTTCAATTTGTTGAAAAACGTGTTTTTCCTTATGAAATGCATCCATGTTTACCGCTCAATATTTAACAAAAGACTGATGCATACTTAATGAAAATGAGTAATATTTATTGTGAAAAAGTAAAATCCTCCCCTACACCTACCATTATTAACATCTCTTTTCTTGTCTATAACGACAAATCCTCTCACACTGCCTTTGTACCTGGAAATAAAAAAGGGGGGGTACGTAGGAAGTGGACACCTCGTCTCGTGCGTCCTCCAGGTTCCTTGTCCACCTGGATTCTGCTCCTGAAAAGAGGAGTTTGTATGGGAACTTCTCTCTCGTTCTACTGGGAGAAATAATAATGGAAAAATGTTATTACGTCAAGTTAAAGAAACCATTTATTATAACTCTTCATTCTGCTCTACAAATAAACTCCTTGATGGCGCTACAGCGGTTCCGCCTCGCCGTGCGAACCGCGAGCGCACGTTCGGGATTCTGAGACCAGGAGAAGCCGCTGCCCTAACGCACTCTGCGCCACGTCACGAACGCACGCTCGTGCACGCCCTCACATGTGACCTTTCGCCCCTGTCCCTTTCCTGGCAAACACACAATCTTACTCTCTTCTACCACTGCCTTTTCCTTCTCGTCCGGTTATAATTTTCTTCGCACTCTCTCTCTCTCTGTCGTACTCTCACTGTCTCCCGGTAACCTTACCCTTATCCTCTTTTGTCCCTAGTCCCAGTCCTTTCTCCCTCTCTCTCTTTCCCTCTCTCCCACTCTCTCCCTTGGATATGCCCCTCTATCCTGCACACCTGAAGCGGAAACGCGCGAACACCCCAAAATCCGGCACTCCTGAGCATGCACCCGTGACTTCTCGTGACCTGGTCCTCTCTCTCTTCCTCGCACTCTCTCTCTCTCTCTCTTTCCCTGTCCTCCATCTACTCCTGGATCTTGTCCAGGAGGCTTACTGGCACTCGCGAGCTCTAGCACGACGCACGAAAAACGGAGAGAAAAGAAACATAATACCTCTCAGCTCTCTGACTCGTGACAAAAGCATATGGTGTCCTGCTTAGCCTCGAGCTGCTGGTAAGTCTGTGGGGCTGATGGCTGCGGCCTTATTCTCTCTCTCTCTTCCTCGTTCTGCGGTCGCTCTCTCTCTCGTCCTGGATCTCCTCGCAGTGATGGTATCCGACGACAGGGACACAGCAGCTCTCTCTTCTCTCTCTCTCGTTCGGAAAACAGCTTTCTCACGCTCTCTCTCTCTCTCTCTCTCTCTCAACTTGCAAAATCTCTGGCTTCTATGCGCGCGCGACGGCTCTCGACTCGAGACTGAGTCAGCCCGTCCCGCTGCAACCACAGCGCGTACATCTCGCCGCCTCTTTTTTTTCTCTCTCTCTCTCTCTGATACCCGAGAGCCGCCGCCGCCGCCGCTGCCACCCAAACAGTGCTGCGCGCCCTCACTCGTATTCCTTCGCCGCTGTTGCTGCTGTATCCCGCGTCGTGTCGTCCTCGTCTCCTTCTTCCCGGGAGCCAAAACAGAAAACAATTCCGAGAAGGTAAGCCTTTGCCAATGTGACGTCATACGCATTGCGTCGGCGAGAGCAGCATGAGCCTGGAGGCCAGACTCACCTCGTTACAATCCATGTATTCCAACTCCCCAATATTAAACACATACTTTTTTAAAGTCATAATACGGCATATCGGTGTTAACGTGATCATTGTAGATGTGCTTCAAATTCATATCATCTTGTTGAAATATTACTTAGAGATTTAAATTATCTTGGACTGAATGCTTTGGAACTTAAGCATAGGATTGGCAAAGATAAAAGCAGTCATCATTTTTGTGACGCACCATGCAGAAAAAGGCTCTTACATTATTTTGTTTTTTACAGGCAATGTCATCGAATATCATTATAGAGTTGGGTAGTGCGTTATCCGGTGATATAACTGATTCATGCTCGCTAAATGAAAAATATTTTATGCCATCTATAGGATCTAATAGTTCTTTTTGAAACTTATACTTAGGGTGGTTCAACGATTTTGAGTACAAATAAATATTTTCAAATCTCAATCCATTGGTGTGAGTAATAAGAGATAGTAAGCTATTTGTTTTTCCACAGTTCGATGGACCACTTAAAACAGCTCTTATAGTATTGGGTAGCAAATCACAGAGGCATTTCATTTCCTTATCTTGTTCAACAATATCATCAAAATTTACAACGGGAAGTTAAACATTCTGTTCCACAAAGCTCATATTAACTGTATGCTGACTCAACTGAGACTAAAAGTGATAAGGTGATCAGCATGTTTTTAATCATTTAATTCTACTTATTTTTAAACATAAATAGCGTGATACTGGTGTTTACGAGCTCAGTTAACATTGCACACTTATGAAATGATAATCATTTATCGATGAAAAGATCGTGGTGTCATAAATACAGTCATAAACAAACTGCCAGTAGAACTGCACGTGCCAGGATATCAGTTTTACCCACCAGGAACTAAACTAGCTAAGAGATTAGCCTGTGGAGATCCAGGCATCAACCTATTGGATGAAGCTTGTAAACAACAAAATATAGCTTATTCTCAAAACCATGACAACATTACGGCTAGAAACGTAGCAGACAAAATTCTATCGGAAAAGGCTTGGCAACGCTTCAAAGCTAAAGATTCAAGTATTGGTGAAAAAGCCACCGCTTTTGCTGAGCGCAGCGCAATGAAAGTGAAATCAAAATTAGGACTGAGTTTGTTAAAGAATAAAAAAATGAAAAAAGTAAGAAAAAAGAAATTTGGAATGATAGTGACTTTGAAAAATTAAATTTAAAGTGCTTAAAAGTCTATGGTTACAAGTAAATGTACTCGCAAAGTTTTAAGTTCTGCTTGAAAGGGAGCTCGAACAGCCATGAAAAAAGCTGGTGGTAAGAAAAATATTACAACACCGCATATTACACATATCTTAAAATATAAAAGGTTTTTTACCTTACATCGTACCCACATTTGCAGGTCTAAGCGCTGTAGGCGCTATTGCTAAAGGTGCGAGTGGTGTACAAAAAGCAATTAATCAAGCAAACAAAGCCAAGAAACAGCTTGAAGAGAGTGCGAGGCACAATAAAAAAATGGAAACTATTTTACTTGGTAAAAGTCTCTTCCTAAGACTGCATAAAAAAGGTTTAGGTAGAAGAAAGGTTAACAGAAAAAAAAAAATTTTGAAGTAAAATTGCCTAATCGAGCTTTAACAAATAAAGATATTACGAAATACGTAAAAATGTTAAAGATACCACATTTTTGAGGAGTATTCATGAGAAACAATATGCTACTTAGTGGCCCACATCAAAATAAATTAGCTATTGTTAATCTCGATGACAAAGAAGGTCCTGATACTCATTGGGTTGCATACAAAAAACAAGGTTATGACGTAATGTATTTTGATAGTTTTGGCGTTCTACAAACACCGCTAGATTTGATGTTATACCTCGGTGTTGGTATTATTAAGTATAATTACAAAAGATGTCAAGAACTTTATACTTATAACTGTAGTCATGTCTGTCTAAGATTTTTAAGTAATAATCTTAACCGTAAGCCTTTATAAGCAAGTGATGGAAAAAAATTTATCATTTATCGATGAACCGTCATGGGGGACGCATTTACTTTAATTTAATCTAGTACATTATCCCTTCTCAAAGCACAATATTTTCCTCTAATTGAGCTCTCACCGCAAAAAAATTACGTTCTTGGTTTGGTGGAATTACTCACATTTAATTCCATACATTATATTGACGAGAGTAATAATAAATTTCACGTTGGTAAAAAGGTGTTAACTTAACCAACTGTCAGCTATGAAATACAAGATATAAAAAATTTTCTCATCGACATATTAAGACCCGGAAATGTTTGGATAAGTGTGAAGCCAAACAATAATACGCTTCGCAGCGTGATTCTGGGAAGCCACCCAATTGATTTTCAACCGTAAGACTCGTTGGGATCAGTTTTAGGTTTTACAAACCACATACTCACATTAAATAAGACTCATGAGTCAGATAAACCTGCATCAATTCTTAAGGTAAATTCACTTTGAGTTGAGTGTATCATTACTACTGGAGCATATATATATCGGACTATCATAATACGGACTATAGAGGACCATCGTAAGGTTGTAGTAAATGCAAAGTATGAATTAATCCTTACGAGATCGAGGAATGACTTAAATGCAGTCGTACAAACAGTCACTAATGATGTTTACTAGGACTTTAAAATTACATTGACTCGAATAAAATGGCTTATGCCTTACGTAAGTGCGTCAGACAGACTCAAAATTCGTCTGCTTCATTTAATCGCAAAAGATAAGCCAATTTTCATAAGTTTTCGCAATTTGGAGTTATATGAATATTCCCTTCTTTTAACATCTGTAAAGCATGTTTGGACCATAAAAACATCAAATCAACTGGAAAAGCCGCATTATATTGTTTCAGGCTTTCAAACGACTCGTAAAGGTCAGAAAGCTGCTAATGCTAGTCGGTTTGACCACTGTCATATAAGTAATGTTAAGTTATTTCTTAACTCTCAGTACTACTCCTATGGAAATCTCAATCTCAGCATTAATCATAATCAATTTTCTTTACTCTACAATACGTATACAAATTTTCAAAATGTCTATTATGGTAAAAAAACAGAACCCATGATTAATAAAAACGATTTTATGACAAACATGCCACTCATCGTTATTGACTGTTTAAAACAAAATGAAGCTTTTATAAGCGCACCAGTTAATGAGCGTTTGGAATTCGAGTCAAAAGATAATTTTATGCAACGAACAGCTGCTTATTTTCTTATTCTACATGATCGTATAGTCGAGTATAATCCCGTGAGTGGGGATGTGAGGAAACTTGTCTATACTTGCTCATAAAAAATAAAACAATAATAGTCATTTAACTCAGTCTATGCTATGCTATGATGGAGTATGTAGTGGACATGTAAGGCTTTAAAAAGTCTGGCAATGATTACGTGTTAAAAGAATTAGCAGTTCTTTCGTTAAATAAGAACGTTGAACCGTATGTGTTTCTTTTTAAACCACCGTTTCCCTGGCGTTAGTTGAGTCAAAAGTATAAACGGAGAAATTCATAACTTAAGCATTACTTACATGGATAAGATTGCAAATCTGGTAATATTAACTATATAGAAGCTGAGAATGTACTACAAGAAAATCTCAAAGATGCTCAGAAGATTTTTGTAATTGGAGAATTAAAGAAAAGGTGGATCGAAAGGTTTAATTTTAAAGTTAATGATATGTTTGACCATACAGAGTTTAAACTCCCAACATTAGCAACTACATGTCCTGATCATAACGGTGCGTATAAATCCATGTGTGCCATCCACAATGTCAGACGAATGAAAAAATTTTATTTTGCCATGAATTGGGAAGATGTCACTGATTCTGAAGATGATGTACAATAAAAACTTAGTAAAACTATTTTTTTTAATTATTATTATAAATGTGTGTATTGAATTCACATTACTGTTATAATTTATTTAACCTTTCCCTAAAACTGGCGTAAAATAAAAATATTAAGAACCAATGATTAATTTTTTATAATACATACACTAGCACAAAAGAGGACGTATATAAATAAATTTTAGCGCAGAGTGCTGTTAAGTTTATCACACAGCATCAAACGTGATAGATACACGTTTATATCATAGTTAGTTCGACGTTTTTAAGCTACAAAATAAAGAATAGATTCATACACAGATTATGTTATAGAGATTGAAGGTTTTCTCGACGCTTCTCGACTGTTTTTACTCAAAGAAGTGGCTGTTGTGTCTTTTATGACACCAGTGATCAATCATTGGATTGTGCGGCCCCCGTGCAATTTTTCGACCTTGCCTATGGATGTGCGCCAAAGTAACAGTCATCAGTCGAAGAAAGTGCATGGACTTCGCTGGTTTGAGGGTGATTGTTCCATTAGAAAATTGCAGCAGCACTTGTACGCTGTAGCAAAAAATGCTAACCAAATTTTTGTTTATAAAGATAATACATCTGCGTATTTGGAATCCACCATAAAGTGTGCTGTGATTAACATTCAACAATGTATGATGCCAACACGTCACATTCTTAGTATGGAATATTCAACTAAGGCGTTAATGTGTGGTACTCATGAGGCACTAAAAAGTCTGCGTAGAAAGAAATTTCGCGCACTTAGAAAAGTTCATCAAATTAAATTATTTCTGTGCTCTTTGGTAAAAAGCGATATTGAACCAGACACGGAATGTTTTATAGACGCTCTTAATAATTATAAGAAAATTTCTCAAATGCTTCCCAGTTGGGATATCGTTGATGTATCTAATACTGCTAATACTGATAGTGAATCTGAAAACTATAATAATAATATTGATGCCAAAAAAGATGACTGTGTGTAAGCAAAGAAAAAAAGCATAACATGTAAGATAAAAAATATGAAAGTACATCTTGCAGTGTAGTACGAAGAAATTGAAGTCTTCTTACACGCTAATGAAAATTTGCATAAAGCTTCAGTTATCCTGTGATGATTGAGCAGTCAACATCAGAAAACATAGGTCCATACTTTAACAAACCAAAATATGAGAGCCTCAGTTAAAAAGAGAAGGATAAAAGTAGCCGATAACTCTTATAGAAAAGTATGTTGAGGCATCTCAACCAAAAGTTAAGGGAAATTATTATTCCGAAAATATTTGCTCTCGTCAAAAGAAAGATAGATATGATATTTAAAATCAAGATCGATAATCAGTCCTTGCTAGGACTGTGAAAAAATGTTTTTGTACTTATTGAAGTTACTACGAATATATGTATTAAATTAAAATTTTTGCGGCACTCCCCCTCCACCCGCGGAGCCCCATACACTCGCACTACAGCTAACCCCCTCGCTGAGCCAGACCCTTCACGCTACAGCTCCCCCCTGGGGAGGGGGTGAGCCAGAACCCCTCCAGCTTACCTACTAATGGATACGAAAAAATAATAAAAAACTTATAACCTAATTACTATGACCTAAAGGGCCAGTTTACCTAACATTTAAACAGCAAAATAATCTATCGCTCTTTGAAAGAATTTAAAAGAAGATTTCATAAAATATCATTATAAGTGCATTTATTACTGCATAGGACAAAGTTTGTATATTTACAAATGCTTATTAGTGCTCACCCATTTTGTAGTTTTATTTGAATCTTGTTTTTTTGTAATATCTAATAGTTTGAGATGATTTGTTAATTTATTTAATAATTTTAGAGCACATATGTAACTGTTCTTATAACTCACAATTTTTGTTATTTTTGGTAATTGTATTAGTTTATTTCTTGTTATACTATTCAAAGTCTTATATTCTTTTTGTTATTTACCATAACAATATCAAATAGATTCAACATCAAACAATTATTTTACAGATAGAGGTTTGCCTGTTACATGAATATTTTTATTAATCCTTCTTACAAGTCTAGTTTGTATTTTTTGTAGAACATTAATATGAGTAATATATGCACTACCCTAAACAGTCACACCGTACCTTATAATGCTGTGAAAGGAAGCATAATATATTATTTTCAGTGTGTCGCAATTCATTTATTTAGAGATTTTATAAAATATACATTATAAAAAACTAGATTTATTTATAATATTTTTGTTGTTATTGCCCCATTTTAAATAAAAAATTCATGATTCACTCCAAATCGTTGCAATATTCGACCCTTTGTGTTTTTTAATTCCTAATTGTAATATTTAATACCCGTGGTTCGCTATCGCTGTAGTTTTCAAATGTCATATACACTGTTTTATCTATATTAAGTCAAAGTTTATTTAGAACCAACCAATCGGCTATCTGTGCCAAATATCAGTTCATATTATTTTCGACTTTACTCCAAGAGTCTCCAACTGAAGTAGTTTTAGTATCGTCAGCATAAGTTATAATACAACCATTAGGCATATCCGTCAAAAAATTATTAACATATGTTACAAACAACAAAGGACCTAATATTGTCCCTTGTGGTACCCAAATATTAATTTTCATCATACACTTCAATCTTGTCCTATTCTTACAGTGTTTGCTTGGAAGCTATTATTTTTAATAATAACATTATCAATACATGAGCCATTTTTACTGGAATCTTTTGTTTTAGTTGTATTAATAAAATCTAGATAATATCCATTTCCTGTCAGTTTATTTAAGAAATTTGTTTCAGAAAAATTACAATCACACTACCAACATAGCTACTACTACCATATTTGTCGAAATCACTCTGATAATAAACATTTTTCAAATAATGCAAGTGACTGTTACACACTTTTGTTTGGGGTGACACATATAATATTTATCTCAGCACTTGTAAGGAGGCTGTTCTTTTTCCAGTGCCATTTTGAAAAACTGTAACCTTAATACCAGACTTTTTTGAAAACATTATCTGCTTGAAAAATATCTCACACAAATGTGTATCAAAACGAAAAATTTATATTACTATTAAGTATTATTTAATATTATAATCATTATCCAAGAACTAAACAATTTTACCTTTGTCTAAATTGTAAAGAGCAGACTTGATATCACAACCAGTAAAACATTGTATTAGAGTACCTATTTTTTCAAACTTAAGGTGCATGAAACTGACTGTATCGTACACTAATTCGAGCTTACTTTCTTCACTAGTCTTACGAAATAGTAGTTTTCCTACGAGTTTGAAAAGTCTTTGTTTGCGAACCGAGAGGTTTGCGGCCCGAGCCGAAGGCGAGGTCCGTAACGAGGTTCGTAAAGGAGACTTTTCGAACGAGTATCGGAAAACTGCTTTTTTGCCCGAGGAAGTACCAGCCTCCCAAAACCACCCGAAGGCGGAAAAACATATTTTTGTTATTTAGAGCAAGTTATGTTGTATTTATAAGTACGTCTTTATCTTCAGCAATAATAACGTCTTTAATTGCTAACTGATCAAGCGCTGTCTGCATAATTAATAAGTTGGCGTCTTCTGCAGCAGTTCTCACTCGAAAATTTTTATCGCGTAACTTGTCACATAAAGTGACTAGGTACCAGTCTTTTTTATTCTTGTCGTTCACTAAAACGCATTTTGCTGAACATTGACACTCGTTGCATTGTTAAAAGTAATTTATGTGCCAGGTTTAAAAGTTCATCTGTGTAATATTTTGGTACTTTTTGTAAATAGATTGGGTGTTGACAGACAACCGTTGAAAACAATGATGCCATTGGATGTATGTTCTACAAAATTGACATATCGTTTTAAAACATCTATAAAATGAGTATTTTTTTTGTCTTACTACTACTTTATGTGATAAATTTTTTTTTTCTTATTAAAATGATTCTACTTATTTATTTTATCTCGTCAAGCTACCCCAAATCGTTAAAAAAATACTTTTCTTATGTAAAAGAGAAGCCGAGATATTGAAAATTCTTCAAGTCTGATTACATTATTTATATTTGAACAATATTTAATGGCCATTAATTAATGACATACGGTTTTTTATTAAAACTTACTGATCTTAGTCACAACATGTGTAAATTACAGCTTAATCAGTGGATAAACAATTGCACAAAAATTTAAAAAACAATGATCTTGGCTTCTGATCATCCTACAACAATGTTGTTTTTTTTACTTGTAAAAAAGCACCTTTTTAGCTATAAATAAGTGAGAGAATGGTTTCAACAATTAAAAAGTCATACAACTTTATACGTCTGTAGAAAACTATAATTCTTAAACGTATCTTCACAAAATCGGTTGTGCTCAATTTTTTTTTAATTTTAACGAGATGTTACAGTTGAATAGTTCTATGAATTTCTTGGACCAATGAGATGTAAATTAGACGATCATATAAATTTTTATGCATTACGCAATTAAGCTTTAAAAGAAATTTGATTTTCAACTACTTCAAAAGTTAAAAAATTTAAAGCAGAGAAATTTTCCTAGTTAACAGTGGATTTTTACTATTTGAGAAAGTTAGGATCAAGCCACATGGAAAAAGCAATAACTACTTGATAAAATGGTGAAAAACTTTTACTTTTAGAAGTACTGAAAATTTTCACTACATAACCCAGTGAAAGTCTACGAAAAAGAATAGTGAATGGCGGACTATAAAAATCAGTGAAATATCACTAATGAACAGTTTCTCGCCAAATCACTAAAAATCAGTTGAAATCACTGCATATAAAGAATGTAGTTAGCAGTTATGATCGTTGTATTAAACAAGGGTTGTGGTTATTAAGTTATTTTTAAATTAAATAATAGAAGAAATAATTTTTTTTTTTTTTCTATTCAAGTGTACTGACCGTAAGAGTATGTACACTATACATATTTTGGAGTTGATGTCGCTAGAGCTGAAGGGAAAGAGGTGGCGCACACAGTCAATTTGTCCACGGGAGAAGCTGTTGCTTCCGCCGAAAAGTTTGATTTGAGCTTCAGCTGGTGGGGGGTGCCACACACATATATTTATTTGAGACTGCTACTTTATAACACGTAAAAATCAGTGTTAGCTTCAAGATGGCGAAAAGTGGCCCCCCCACCACTCTCCCGTCTAAGAAGAGCGGTGGGGGGACTGCTTTTTGGTCGCGGCTGCTAGACAGCCAAAAGCGTCGTCTACTGAGACAGTGGTTCTCAAACGCGTTGCAGTCAGCAATGTCAGCCGATAAATTTATAATTATTATAGTGTCAGTCAGCCCACGCATCAGCTGATTTCTTTGCTATGTATATGGAATAAAATTTATAGAGATATGTCATATAAGAATTCTTATAAGTATTTCCTGTATTTCTATAAAAATATAACACATATGTATGCTGATGTTGAGTGCACGTCTGCACGAATAGTTCGCCAAAAGTCAAGCATCTTGTGCTAAAGAGAATTCCCAACCTGGAGTCTATTTCTCTAAAATATATCTACGTATATGCTAGTACCAATATATTATAGGCGTGTATATTTCTGCATGTACATATCTAATGAAAAAAAATCGTTTGTTAGGCAGTGCATCCACATGCAGACAGTTTCCCCGATGAAGATCCTTATATACACTTGCATTTATGCCTGACATGACAACAAACAGAGTAAGAGTGAAATGGTACCTCCTTTTTACAAAACGTTGTTTATTGAAATAGGACTTTGTCTTTTTGTTTTTACATTAATTTTTATAATCTACATTGACAGGTATAGAGTGCTTAACAATAAGCTTTATCATATGCTTGTTTTCATTTTTTAAAAGTCACTGCTCCATGCCTCTTGTACATGTACAACTATTATGTACTCATCAATGCCAGTACCATCAGCCAGTGAACATTCAATTTTGACTGCCTGCTCCATCTAAAATATATATTATTTTACATTTGTTGATTCCTCTTTTCTATTTATAATTATTTGTACAATGCGAAAAAATGTAATAAATATTGAATAAACTATGCCATTTAAAAGAATTACCTTGGTAACAGTGCAATTATTAGATTAGATCAGCTATCTCCACTTTCTAGGAAAGAGTCAACTGTATTCAATACATATCGCAGGCCTTTTTGTGGACTTGACGTTATTAGGGTGCTTAAAGAAGACATGCACTTGACCTTTACAATATGCTCGTTGAACAAGTTCCGTCCAAAAAAACAGTGCTTTATCAATGCACTTGTTGAATAAGATGTCGCTCATTATCAATAGGATTCTAGCCAGATCAGTCCACAGTTCAGACGAATCTACAAATTAGAAAATTTTCACTTAAAATAAACCTTGATAACTCTAAAAAATTATTTTTCATCGAGGATAGTGGACTGTGAAAAAATAAAAATTTATAAAGCCTATTCTCAATAATACGCAACATTTGCAGACTCTAACGTGCATCCTACCTGTATACCAATGTATTCCGTCGGCGGCTACCGTAACCGCATGCATTTTTTTCGATAACATAAGAATAGAGAAGATCTTTTTTTGACTTGGGATCCATTATAGTTTTAATGACCCAATGAGTGTAACCAGTGGCTGCTTCATGGTGAAAACCGAGTTGGGTGGCATGACGGAACAAATCCATTGCATCCTTCTGAGATACCTTTTCAGCTATAAAGGCTTGACCAATCCAACGTAGGCCGGATCTATTTTTTGAGCCCACGAAATAGCTTCGTTACCCCGATATGGATCCTCTTGAAAGTACAATTGATCCAATTAGATAACAAATTTTGCTGCCCCTGTAAAATTTAAAAATTTGATACTTTTTCTTCATACCTTAGAGCAAGTACAACGATCCAAGATTCGTCCAAGCCACGGCGTTGTTGTATTGCCTCTCCAAAGCCATAACAAAACTGTGTTGAGCCAAGGCGTAGTTTTTAACTAGCTTCGACAAACAAATGACTTCCAGTAAATTCCAGTAGAACCAATTGTAAGGATCAAGTTTGACTGCCTCTTTAGCTGCGGCTAAACTTTTTTAACAACCTCTTACGCATCCAACAAACTATACAAATTGAGCTGGGCAAAATAACAGCGGACCAGATCATGCCACAAAAGTGACGAACTCTTTGACATTCTTAATACTCTACAATAATACCTGTAAAACCACTGTTAAGTTTTTGTATTCCATTTTCACGAGAAAGTGTATAATTCTCTAATTACCTTATTGCCGACAAAAGTATATCTTTTCTTTTTATTAACACATAATCATCCTGAGAATCTGACTGAATTAACCTCGGAACAACATCGAAGAAGCAATAATTCTCTGGCAAAGCAGCCACATTATAACTTTCATCACCCAACATTTTGCAAATACACAAAAAATCGCTTTTTTGCATGATATAGCCTCTGTCAGGTTGTCTACAGCCTCTTGGAAATCATCTCGAGCTCGAGCTAAAAGCTGTGCGGCTACGTTCTCTGTTCCAAGCTTACAGCAGCACTCCGCAAGGCCCTTCAAAGCGGCAACATTATTTTTGTTTTCTTCCAGGATATTCGCAAAGTCTGTTTTAGCCAATGCGAACTGTAAAATGAATTCGTAGTTATTGAAATAATAAACACTGAAACAAAAAAATTTACCAGCTTGATGTTTGACAATTGGATCATAGAATAAAAAGACTCTGGGTTCAATTGACAGGCTCTTTCGTACGATCTCAATGCGGATAAGTGCGCGCCTCGAGCTAAATATGCGTCTGCAAGGAACTCCCAGCAATTACTGAAAATTAAAGATATCATTTACATCAACAGGTTTTTTTTTCTACTACACAAGGTGAGTTTTTTCTTTGCTACCTGTCACTTTGATCTAGTTTGACAGCATTTTTCAAAGTCGAAACTGCTTGGGATGGGTTGTTACAGTCAAGATACTGCAAACCAAGCTGAATAATTCCCCGTTTTGTTATAAACGTTAACAAGTTCAACCAAAGCCTCAGCATTGTCGTCCTGTTCGTCATAGTGGACAAGCAAGCCGTACCAAGCAAGTGGATTATCAAGCTGAATTTCAAAAGCTTTTACGACTGCAGTGGAGCTTGGCTTTTTAAGGTCGACATTTTGCGCATTCTAGGCATTAATTGCAGCTTCCATCCAAACAAAAGCATTGTATTTGCTCTTTTTCTCTTTCAGCGCTTTCCTGTGATATCTTATGGTTATATTTTTTTTCTAAGGTTTTTACCACTTTTTAAACAATAAACTTATAGTTTTTGTTCCACTTATTGTTTATTCTACATTTATATAAATATAATCAACATTTTTTTGTTGGTCCTATTATATAATACATTCTTATATCGGTAAAAATGTTGAAACAAATTTTCATCGAAGATTCAAAAGTCTTTCTAAACATGTAATACACTAAAAATAAATTATTTACATAAAATTCAAATAGGTCACTATTACTATGAAATTATATATTTCTTATTATTACCTTCAATCTATTTTTTTTCTGCCAGGTACTTCTGTAAAAACAATATTTATATCAGTAATTAGTGCAATATTATTAATTCAAAAGTTTTTTTTTAAAAAATACAATTTAATATTGTTTATACCATTCTAAAGCGCTCCATGTCAGCATAAAGTTGACGGTAAGGGTGAGTTACTTCATACTCCGCCCATTCTGCATCAGTGTATACACTAATACAAAAATTTAATTTACAATTAAAATTTCATTAACAACGACAGTCTCCATATTTTCTACATAATGATTCATTATAACACGAAAAAATATACCTGTTATTGCTCCACTGCTCATCAAACGCTTGCTCATTTTGATACTGCAGATTTTGATACTGCAGATTTTGAGCCATTATTCCTTGATTGACAGATGCCGGCATGTACAATTATTGGGCTGCAGGCTGCATGGCATTAGCTTGACATTGATTTTGCACTTCATTTAGTTGCCCGTTTTTCTGACCAAAATTTTGAAGCCATTGCTGCTGATGCAGTAATTGTTGCTGCCATAACGAATACTGCATTTGATGTAATGGGCAAGGTTGTTAGGGTGTTGGGATCATCTGCTGAATGTTGTTTCCATCAAGTGGTATCTGCCCCACGGTAGCTTGATAGGGTACCTGACTTCCACAATATTGGCTTGTTCCAACGTGTTAATTGTTACACCCGTTCATTTTTTCTGCAATCAAAAATACGACCTACATATATTTTGTATTTATATCGAAAATTAGTAAAAAGATATATAAACATGTAATAAGAATATCCATGTTCCCCTTTCAAAAAAATTTACTTATTCTGGGCAAGTAAAAGGAAATTTAATAACTCAACTTCTCGTATACATATAATGTGCACGAAGATTGAATTGGGAGCCGGTACAGCGGCATTTCATTAATGTTGGTGCATCGAAAAATCATTTATTGATAAATAATAATATGCACTGTGCAAGGGTTTATGTTATTGTTATTATGACTGTGAATATGTTTGCACTAACCTGAATTTATTGAATCCTTTGTTCCTCGTGACAACTGCCTTTAGCAAAACTGTAACCAGAAATACGTCGAAAATTATTTCTCAGGCCGCAGCCACATAGACGCATTTGATTGTGTCCAACGTCCGTCAAAAACGTGCCTAGTTCCTTGCTACCAACCTCAAATAAATTAACTCGCAAACACATCTCTTACACACTTCTTTGTAGTTGGTACATTGGCACTGAAGAACTAGGCACGAACCTGACGGATGTCGGACGCGGTCGGACGCCGTCGAACGTGTCTATGTAGCCGCGGCCTCAATCAGTCAGCATTACCGAGAAAACGTGGGAGAGAGAGACATAAAGAGATTTGTCTGTTTGCGGGTCTCGGATACAAGCCATGTGAGATCTGATATTTGGTAAACAAAAAAATTGGCCTGCATGCATCTAAGGCATCTTCTATGCCTTTCATGATGTTGAGGCGCTTGGAACTGTCTTCTCAAAAAGATCTAGTGTACATTATGTACGTATGGACATAAACTCTTTGTTTGCCGGCGTCCGAACTC
Source organism: Copidosoma floridanum (assembly GCF_000648655.2). The sequence goes on along the minus strand of NW_019384282.1, from coordinate 215,292 downwards.
AATATCTAGCCATTGTCCAGGAAGTTATTACTGCAGGACGTGATATAGAAACATATTTACTATATCCTACAAACTATTCGGAAAGTGGCGAAGGAGAGACAGCGTGTCGAAAGTAGGAATACAGGAAGGTTTTTATATTATTCAGGTATGTTTTTAATATTATAAAGTCGAACGAAAGGTTTTACTCCTTCATTTGATTTTGATTCTTTCAAAAAAATTGATTTGACACAAACTGCTTTGCTTCTCTGCAGAGAAATGTTAGTTATAATCAGTGCACTAAACAATTTGCTTCATAATTGTACGTGTTAAATTCATGGTGTGTCAGAGTATACATAATTTAGCATAATTTAATTGCGTATTTACATACAATTATTTTACTTCCGTATACTCTCTGTCTGTATAAACTTATTTCAATCCCATGTATTAGTATGGGATTGAGGCAAGAAGAACGGCAGCAGCCGAGCAGGCATCCAGGCACTGCTGCATTGGATTTTTTTTCAGCTTACGGGCAGCGCCCAAGTTTTTTGTTTAAGTCCAAAAAAATCTTTTAACCATAAAATACAAGTCTTCGTGGGGACACGCTTTTTTTTTCGTTTTCCAAGATTTCGTAACGATTGGGCATAGTCTTCTTTTTTGTATGCCATTTTTAATTTTTTTTTTTTTTTCATTCTATTGTATTTTTTCATGTGTTTTTGTCTTTGTTTCTTGTTGTTTTTTTAATGCATTTCGTTTTATATATTTTTCAAATTTTATTTGCTATATCTTTATTTCATTTCCTTTTTCNTATTGTTTAATTTGTGTTTCTTATTTTTTTCTTTTTTTTTCTTTTGATTAAGAAATGAAAATATTTTTTTAATTCTTTAAAATACCCAATGTCTACACTGAATAATCACCCAAAAAAATTTTATTTAAAACTTTTTTCTCAAACCCCAATAGCCTTTGAGATAATGCATAATATCTGAAGAGAAAGCCGAAAAAAATATAGCGGAAATCATAACATCGATTGATGCAAAAAATACTGAGTAAGACATGCTAGGGTTTCGTAAATTTTTTCGTTTACCGCGTTACATTTATGATTAATAATTGTGTACTACTAGTATTCCAATCCTGTATTTCAGTATCGCGGGTATTAAAAACTATTGTTTTATTATTTTTAGTTATGTACCGCATGAAAACCAACTAATTCGACTGACTTCATTAATGAAAAAAAAAATAGTAATAAATAAATAAACCGTAATTAAAGACTATGCCCAATCGTTACGAAATCTTGGAAAACGAAAAAAAAAGCTTGTCCCTATGAAGACTTGTATTTTATGGTTAAAAGATTTTTTTGGACTTAAACAAAAACTTAGGCGCTGCCCGTAAGCTGAAAAAAAATCCAATCCAGCAGTGCCTGGATGCCTGCTCGGCTGCTGCCGTTCTTCTTGCCTGGATCTCACACTAATACATATACTCTGCCTACCTGTTGCAGCATGTGGGTGGAGCATAGAAGGGGTGTAGCTTGCCTTATTCGTCGCCACTGCTCGCAGTGGCCGCTCTCTCCTTATCACTTAAACTTACAGTAAATGTTAAAAATACCTTTCTGAATTTTGTTCACAAAATTTTTTGTGTGTCGCAAGATAAGTCCGAAACTTTATTGATAAGAAATTTTTCTACCTACACGCTTCTATTTTTATTTTTTTGATATCTGATACACTTTACGAGATATTAATAAAATAAAGTTTTAGTTGCAATTTCAACATTGATCCAACACTGTAAGCCCAAAAGAGTAAAAATGGACCTATGTAGACCAAGAGCTGAAGCCCGAGGGTTGTTGAATATTGAAACCAGCCGCGACTCACAACAGTATTGAAAAACCTTATGGTTCGTGAAGATCCGGAATATTTTAGTCATATTTCGGTCTGGTAAAGAGTTATACGGTACTTAAAGTAGTGCCGTGTGGTTGATTTTATAAATCAGCCGCATTTTTGACTGTCGATTAAGAGAAATTTGAATTGTAAAGTGTAATTTGCGGCAAGATGAAAATTTATCTTCTACTTGAAAATCGACCATGGATACATTTTTTTAAAGGTTGATTTTTGAGTAGAAAATAAATTGTAATTGTGCCGCAAAATCGTTCAGATGTTGTTTAAGAGAACTTTCTGCTTTAACTTCAAAAAGTATTTTGCATACTTATTCGTATTTGTTTCTGTTTAAAAAATAGAGCGTATTTTATTATTTAAAAGTACAAATTTTAATAAAATAAGGATTTTCAGCTTCCTTTTTTAAAAGTAGTAATTATAGCTTTTTACTCTTTTTAAAACAGTAATATTCGAAAATTACTTTTTTGAAAAGAGGGAATCTTCAAAACTACCATTTATAAAGAGTCACTTTGCGATTTTACTAATTTGAAAAGAGTAACATCGAGATGGAGCTGAAACTAGCCCCACGCCGGAGCAGCCTCACTATGGACGAATCAGACCTGAGGGGCCCCGAGGCTAAAAAATTTTTTTTTGTCCTGATCCATTCGAAAAACGCTACATATAGTTGCAATTCTCCCGTCCGCAATCCCTGCAACTTTTTAAAGCCGTAAAAAGTCGTCAGCCTGGGAAACCGAAGAGTTTTCCGTAGATACGTACATACGCGTATGCAAAAAAAATTAAATAAAAAATTATAACTTATTTTTCGGCTCTTGTGCCACCTTTGAAAATGATAGAATATGTTTCCATCACTACTATATACGATCCCAATAAGTTTTCCAAGCCTTGTGAGGCCGCCAGGCTTGGAAAATGATAAGTTTTCCGCCGATACGCAAATACGCGTATACAAAAAAATCAGAAAAAAATTTATTACTTTTTTTTGGGCTCTTGTGCCACCTTGGAAATTGATAATATATGTTTCCATCACTACTATACAAGATTCCAATGAGTTTTCCAAGCGTTGTAAGGCCACCAGGCTTCGAAAATGATGAGTTTTCCGTCGATACTCGAATACACGTAAACAACACTTATAATTTTATAAGCTTAGCGGCCTTGCACAGCTAAAAAATCGAAAGAAATAGTAAGTGTATATAATAGAAATATATTTCATCAATTTTCATGATAGCACAAGAGCCCCAACAAAAGTTATGATTTTTTTCCTATTTTTTCTGTGTATGCAGATACGCGTATCAGCGGAAAACTCTTAACTTTGCATGACCAAAACCCATAGAAAGTGTATACAGAAGGGGTGAAAACGTATTCTATTCATTTTTATCGTGGCACAATAGCTCTAAAAGAGGATATTAATTTTTCCCTATTTTTTCCCTAAACGCGTACATGCGTATTGGCGGAAAACTCTTAATTTTTCATGTTTGGCTATCCGTAAAGGCTTAGCAAACAAGTTAATACCGTGTATTAAAGTAATAAATACATATTTTATTAATTTTCACGGTGGCACAAGAGCCCAAAAAAAAGTGATAAATTTTTTTCTGATTTTTTTGTACACGCGTATTTGAGTATCGGCGGGAAACTCATCATTTTCCAAGCCTGGCAGCCTTACAAGGCTTGGAAAACTTGTAGGTATCGAGTATAGAAGTGATAGAAACATATTCTATGAATTTCCAAGGTGGCACAGGAGCCGAAAAATAAATTATAATTTTTTATTTTATACACGTATGTACGTATCTACAGAAAAATCTTCGTTTTCCCAGCCTGACGACTTTTTACAGCTTTAAAAAGTTTCAGGGATTGCGAATGGGAGAATCGTAACTATATGTAGCGTTTTTCGAATAAGTTAAGACAAAAAAAAATTTTTTTGGCTTCAGAGCCGCTCAGGTCTTATTCGTCCCTGGTGAGGCTGCTCCATACATCGAGGAACTACTCTTTCTAGCTTCTATTTTTACTATTTTGGGCATATAGTGAACAATTTCAGAAAATGTATAATTAATTGTTTTTTCCGTAATAAGTGTACTACATACATACATACATACATTCATACATACCTACATTATCAAAAAAGCCACCTCGCTCATCAAATTCCTAATTCATCAAAGGTCGGCAAATAGTCTACGCACCATCGTCTACAAATAGCATTATCGTACGATGTACAGTGACTATAGATTAAGTGAATCTAGTTTAAAAGTGGTTTCATGTTGGTTAACAACATATTTTGGGTTATTTTTCAGTGGAACTTTTTTTTCGTTTTTTCAGAGGTTTCTGTAACGTTTTCATCCAATCGTACTGAAGGTTGGTGTGTGTGTTAATAAAAAAAATACCTTCTTTGTATTCAGATTGCAGCTCTTACTACTGATCACAACACCAGTTATTAATTAACTTAAGATAGAGTGTATATATGTATGACGGCGATTTTTGGCACTTACCAAAAAAATGGCTGAGCCCATTTCAGCCCTATGTGTCTCTTGTTGTTTATCGTAAAATTATAAATTGTTTTTATAATGTAAATTTTTTTTGTGCAATCCTTTGGTTTACCACTAAAAGTAAAAAATCGGTTTTAGCAATTTTTTTTATTTAGTTTAGAACCTTGCATGACCTTTTTAACAGCAAAAAAGTAGTTCAATGTGGAATTGGCATTATGAGTCTACCACGTGACCTCAGTATATGAATGACTAATGTAGAGGGAAAATAATACAGATCTTATGGGAGGAATCTTATTTTTATTTTTTTTCGCACTTAAAAAGATATTGAGCTTAAAAAAGTTGTTAATTCCATGTTAATGACATAATAAGAGTTACGTAGTTATTTTTTTCCTTTGGTGAACTCGTTTATGAAGGTTGAAACAGCGTTTTGAACGTATACGGAGTCCCGTTTAACCCTACTTTAAGCTGTTTGTTTATCTCTGAGCATCAGCAGCAGTAGCACAGCAGCAGCACCAGCCGAAACAAACAGCTCGAAGTAGAGTTAACGGCACTTTGTATACATTCAAAACGCTGTTTCAACCTTCATGAACGAATTCATCAAAGGAAAAAAATAACTACGTAACTCTCATTACGTCAGCAACATGAAATTAACAATTCTTTTTTAAGCTCAATATCTTTTTAAGTGCGAGAAAAAATAAAAACAAGATTCGCGGTCCCATAAGACCTGCGTTATTTTCCCTCTAGATTAGTCATATATACTGAGGTCACGTGGTAGAGGCATAATGCCAATACAATTTCAAGCGTTTTTTTTTTTTTGTCATAATAATATTACAATATAATTGACAACATACTCCTTTTTGGAAATTAACAATCAAACATATGTTCAAAGTCCGAATTTTCAATTTATAATACATAACGCAACTTATGAATTACGTATTTATTGTCCCCTCGTTGACAGATTTTAAACTTTACATTTTTTCTGCCTGGTAATAATATATTGTTCTTTGTTAACAATATCAGTGCTGTATTTATTAAGGCAGACCATTTCACGACCGGAACATTCAGCGGCTTATAGTTCCAAGTATTGTATTAACTAATTCTCATGTGGGCCATAAAAAAATATTTGAACTACGATAATACTAATGTGAATATCTATTCAGATTGCCAATCTTTACCTGACACACCATGAAAAATTTTCTTTGACATTGTATGATTATTTTAGGTCAACTTAGTCAAAAAAAAAAAAACTAAAAATTTAACGCATATTAACAAGTTTTTTTTGTTGATATTATTCCCTTATATGTCTTAGAGAAAGTTCAAAGATGTTTAATATTAGTAAAAATTTATGTAAAACAAAGGCTGAATATTATTAAAAATGTTTATTGTTCTTTTAATTTTTTTAGATAATCTTCCTGTTTTCAGATAGATTGTAGTATGGTAATCTAGGTTGTAATTATTTTTTCAATATATATTAAGATTAATTTTTTATAATATGAGTGCTTCAAAAAGATGGAAAATAAAATAACACATGGTATCCATATACGTGAAGCAAAACGACGTGTATAAGAATTCGCTATTTAAGAGAATACAGTAATTTAAAATGCGAAATACAGGTTTTAATCCTAAATGGAAGAGACATCCATTACTTCCAGATTTTATAGACCAAGATCCCAACAGTACGAAAGCTTACTGTAAATCATGTAAAATAGTTTTATCGCCTGATCTAACGAATTTAAAAAGGCATGCACTTATGAGCGACGAACACAAGAAAAAATGGCAAGAATATATTTTAGTTAACAAGGTTTCGAAACTGGTTGAACCAGAGGTTAATGTTTCATCTACACGTATTGTCAGTCGGCCACACAATTCTCATGCATTAGTAAACAGTGTATGTGATGATCCCGACAAAGAATGTAATAGTGATATCATCGATCACAAAGCAGATATTCATTCAGACATTTCTATTAAACATTTTGATACTGAAAAGGCTGCGTTAGAAATCAAATGGTGTGATTTCTTTGCATACAAACGATTGCCATTTTTACTAAATAACAGCTTACTGCCCTTTCTATTGAGCATTGCAGATGATTCTACCAAATTGAAGAAACTGGAGAATTTCGACAGAAAGAATATAGTTCTGGTGATACGAAACGTTATTGCACCGAGCCAATATGAAAGACTATCACGTATGTTACAAAAGAGTCCATTTACTTTAATGATTGACGAAAGTACAGATATAACTCAACATAAATCTTTTTGTGTCATCGTCCGATACTTTGACGACGCAACCGGTCGTGTAACAGACAGTGTATGGGATATTGTTCCAATTTATGATAGAGATGAAACTCGAAAAGCAGATTCTGAAAGACTGACACAAAAGTTGTTGTTATCTTCAACTTCAAAAGGCATTCCACTTGCAAATATCGATGCATTTTGCTCGGACACAGCTAGTGTCATGGTTGGAATTAGAAATTCCGTAGCACAAAGATTATTAGAACTTATTCCTGGATTAATTATAATTAAGTGTGGATGCCACATCCAACATTTATGCGCACAAAACGCCATGATGCAACTTCCTAAGATTTTTGAAGATATTCCTCATCTCGTGTACAACTACATTCAGGGAGCTGCTCGAATTAATCGATTTAGCGTTTGTAAGGATAAATCTAACGTTAAGGATCTAACGGTATTGAAGCCATGTCCAATACGATGGTTGACATATTTTGAGAGTATGCTACGTTTATTCCGATTATGGTCGTGCCTTACTTTTTTTTTCAAAGAAGAACCAAAATTTTACGAAAAAAACGAAAGCGCTTATACTGCCAACAAAACTCCAAGAAGGTTGAGATTACATTTTGAAAATGTGAAAGCTATTCTATTATCTGCTGATTATGTCAAAGGTGTTGGAGGAATGGCGGCCTTTGAACCAACGCTGGAAATGTTAGCTCGTATGGAAAAAAGTCGAACAAAAAAATTAAATGAAAAAAGGAAAATCGATGATAGCACCTCGTACAATGGAACAACAATAACTGAAGAACACTTGATAAATTGTTTCGATGAGGATCTGATTTGTAGACGATTGAACGAAGAAAAAAAATTATTGCAATCGTATCGGAGAAAGAGACCCTAAATTAGTTAAATTAAGTGAAACGAATGTTGGTAGTCTCGTAAATTCGGTGAATCAGTACACTATTTCACAAATTTACAAAAATTTGGACCAGAATGACGTTGAAGTCGAAACATCGGAGATGAATACTTTACCAAAATCAAACATGAAGTATCAAATTTATGCACTTCTTGATGACGGATTAATTTATAATCCGGAGTATTACTTTTTGAAAATTGTATACAGTGACACCGAAAATAAAATTCAAGAAAAATTTTTCACAGTTGGACATTACTCGAGGGAAATCATTTTTAAAGAAAAATTGCAGTTATTTTCAAATGAATATCGTACATTACGTGGTACAACTTATGTCGGTGGCGATGTTATTGATGCTTGTTGTGTAATAAACGAGAGAAATTGGGAAAATACTATTTTTGTTTCGACTCAACAGACTACTATAATATTTAATCAGCAATTGACTGAAGATTTAGTCCACCGTGAGTGGAAAATGTTCACAACAGATTTTCCTAGAAGTGGAAAATTTTAATGCCACTTCTACGAAGATCGCATTGGGAAATATTCGAAGTAAATGTCGATAAAAAAACTGTTACATTTATAGATCCAATGAAGCGCAGTTTCGAGTACTTGTATGCTCAATGTAAAATATTATTTGAAAAATTTGTCAACTACATAAATATATTTAAAAAATTTGGTGTTGTAAACGTTTTTACCGAAAATCAATGGACTTTAGTTTGGCTTGCAGCATTACATCCATATCAACAAGATGGCTTTAACTGTGGGCCAATTGTAATATACCTAATAGATGTTATTGGAAAAAACGAGCTGTTTGATGTGTCCTTCAATGCAAATGATAACAGAAAAACAATGGCAAAATTATTGCTAAAAGAGTCGATCATTATAAGTGACACGTGTCAATTTTGTTTCAGACAAAGAGAAGCTGAAATTGTCTTATGTAACTTATGTAACAGATTTTCTCATGCAGCATGCTTACGTACTTTTAATAACTCAATGCAAAATAACATTTGCTTATTGTGTGACCTTCACTACTTCCAACATGAAAACGAAAGACATTCAGAATCGACCACTTCATAAAGTAGCTGCTACTACGCCATTAAACAAGAAACAATAAATTTATCTCTGGGTTTAGAAGATGTAATGATACGTAAGATATACGATGAGACACACTTATACCCATTAAGTCGAAAAATAAAATAAGACAAAAAAGTCGGTTTACATGTATCTAAGACAGCCCGTACATAATAAGCAAATGTTAGACTTATCAACGTCACTAGACAAATCAAAAGCGTAATTATTGTTAACTTACAATTTTCATTCTGTAAACATGTAAAAAGTGTAGTAAATTACGTATTTACAGTTAATACTTTAGCATGTATAAGTTTTGACTTTGCATAGTGTAATGCCTGATTTTAAAATCGGAAAATATCATTAAAAAATACGCATTTCACGATCACAAATATAGTTGTATCTAATAACAAAACATTTCATTTTCAGCATCTACGTGGTGATTGAATTTATTAATGTAGAAAAATGACATTATTTTGCACTTACAGTTGTATCTCCAGTACCTTGCTAAATTACAGATGTTGTGTATTCTAAACAACTGTTTATCGTGTATAGTTGGACGAGGAGCAGTGGATGTTCATGCAACTTGGATCAATTGATAATCCTTAGATGATAGCCAACATGGAATGCTTGTGCTTATATACTAATTTGAAAATAATTGTCGGGGAAATTTTCACCTACAGGTGTTGACGACTATTCACGTAATCACTTTCGGCTGTCACATCGGCATCGGCATCTCATACATTAAACACTTTTTACTGTAATAGCTGTATGTAAGATAAACAATAACAGTATCTGCCTGAAAAATGTGTTGACATGAATAAAAGTCAGTTGACAAGCAATTAATAAAAATGTAAAGCAAAAAACGAAACTTAAAGATGTCTGTTGACATGAATGCAAATTAGTTGACAAGCAATTAATAAAGATGTAAAGCAAAAAACGAAACTTAAAGATGTCTGTTGACATGAATGCAAGTCAGTTGACAAGCAATTAATAAAAATGTAAAGCAAAAAACGAAACTTAAAGATGTCTGTTGACATGAATGCAAGTCAGTTGACAAGCAATTATTAAAAATGTAAAGTAAAAAACGAAACTTAAAGATGTCCGTTGACATGAATGCAAATCAGTTGACAAGCAATTAATAAAAATGTAAAGCAAAAAACGAAGCTTAAAGATGTCTGTTGACATGAATGCAAATCAGTTGACAAGCAATCGATAAAAATGTAAAGCAAAAAACGAAACTTAAAGATGTCTATTGACATGAATGCAAGTCAGTTGACTAGCAATTAATAAAAAGTAAAGTAAAAAACGAAACTTAAAGATGTCTGTTGACATGAATGCAAATCAGTTGACAAGCAATTAATAAAAATGTAAAGCAAAAAACGAAACTTAAAGATGTCTGTTGACATGAATGCATCAGTTGACAAGCAATTAATAAAAATGTAAAGCAAAAAACGAAACTTAAAGATGTCTGTTGACATGAATGCAAGTCAGTTTACAAGCAATTAATAAAAAGTAAAACAAAAAATATAACATGAAGATGTTAGCAGCAAGTCTGGAATTTTATTTACATATGGTATATGACAGTTGTCTCATTATCATAAATAATATCAGTAGCTACGAGGTAGCATATGTATATACTTTTGATAGTATAAAACAGTAAGAGAGGTACCGTGTCATGATGCACGAGCGTTTCACACAACCATTATTATTAAGTTGTATGGCCGGAATTGATACCATACACAATTCGTATTTATCTTGCGTTTGATAAACTGTGATCTCAAAATAAGTCTATTCCTTCTCGTAATAACTTGGTAAATTAATGCCTAATTTAAAAATCAAAAAATGTCATAAAACAACGCATTTCACGATCACAAAAATAGTTGTATCTACTAACAAAACATTTAATTTTCAGCATCCACGTGGTGATTGAATTTATTAATGTACAAAAATGACATTATTTTAAACTTACAGTTGTATCTCCAGTACCTTGCTAAATTACAGTTGTTGTGTATTCTAATAACTGTTTATCGTGTATAGTTGGACGAGGAGCAGTGGATGTTCATGCAACTTGGGTCAATTGATAATTCTGAGATGATAGCCAACATGGAATGCATGAGCTTATATACTAATTTGAAAATAATTGTCGGGAAATTTTCGCCTACAGGTGTTGATGAGTATTCACGTAATCACTTTTGGCTGTCACATCGGAATCAGCATCTCATACATTTAACACTTTTTACTGTAATATCTGTATGTAAGATAAACAAGATAGTATCTGCCTGAAAAATGTCTGTTGACATGAATATAAGTCAGTTGACAAGCAATTAATAACAAGTGATGTTACGTAAGGGTATCACTAGAAAACGACAAATGGTGTCAAGAATCAAGTGTTGGAGGTTGATGAAATTTACAAATTTAGTACCAAATAATGAAGAATAATTGAAATTTTTTTTTATCATTAAAATCACTTTTACTAAGCAGACAACTGATATGTTATGATCTTTTAACCATACTCAGCCAAAAGTAGGAACTTCGCGGGACGAAAATCCCTTCTATTGGTGCAGGATTGGTGAAAAATAGAATACGCACCACGTTCGGAGGTTAAGAATTGCATTAGATTTCATGTTAACCACCCTCGGCTCTACCTCGGGCGTTAATTCACGTAAAATCTGCGACATTCTTAACCTTGCTGACTAGGTGCGTAATATAATATTAGTAAATGTTAAATACGAAGTATGGACTGATGTATGAAGTTAATGCCTCACAAAATTGTCTGAGGCATGGGACTGCCCCTGACAGAGATCGATAGAATTAATGTGACAGAAAGTACTTGTGTTGAAGTATCATATGACCAATGGTCATCTAATCATTGCTGATTCTCGAATAGAATATAAATTTATGTATGGTTTGTCTTGGAAAGAAATATTCTAGTAAAAATCATCTCAAAGTATTCTTGAATTTTTAATGCGGCCGTATTAACAATATTGACCACCATCGATAGCAATATTAGATGCTGATAATAATTTCTTGAAAATTGTAAATTTTAGTACAAAATTAATTACTTAAAAGTAATTCGTCAACATATTGTTAATTTGTCGGTCTCAAGCCCGAATAAACGCAGAGAGGAAATTCAATTGAAGATGGCTTATTGAAGTTGTCTTGGGGTACCAAAGATTGGTTTTATTATACATAAATAATTGCAATATTATTACACAAGTTTGTAGGATTTCACTAGGTATAGTAAATGATATTGGTACGAAATATCTACGACACAACAAGGTTTTGCAGTGAGAAGACGTATTTTTCTTTTCGAGGACGCAATGTCATACTTTGTACACATAGATTTACTTTGCGCCCTATGACGGACACGTATACTGTCTTCCTGGCGCAAAATACTGTACCTACTAGCAGCCAGAAACGAAGTACTTTCTGTGCACTACGCGAACAGAAAAAGTCACTACCTGGTTACGAGCCTGATAATCATAAATGCGCCATAGCCAATAAAAGAAGGAAGCCTCAAAGCACCCGATTACCGTCGTATAACTATACCTATAATATTCGGGTGATCTAATAATCATCGGCTGTGTTCGCGAAAGGCTCCATTAGTTAAGTCAGTTAAGGTCACGTGATCATTACTGATGACTGCGAGACGGTGACATCATTTTGTCTCCCTTGCACTCATGATAAATTATCACGTGACCTTAACTGACTGAACTAACGGAGCCTTATGCAAACACAGCCATGATTTAACTTTTTAAAAAGTTTGTTCATTTCTTCACCTGCACTGAGAGAAAGATTTGTAAGTAATTAACTTAATATGTTAAGTATTAACTTACGTGCAATGTGGATCCCGAAACCATACGGATTAAAAGAGTAAAAATGTCAATATTTCATTCCATTATTTTGCCGTGATAAGTAATGAATTGTAAACTTCTTTTACGTTTTTATTACATTTAATAGAGGACTGCACGTAATCTTGTTGTATTGTCACTGCATAATGTATTGTTTTAATGATAGAGTAGTTAAAATTATTAAATATGGCATGTTAACTATGAGCATGCTGTCTGTGTGCAGTTAAAATGTGAAAAAGTTGTAAGGAACATGTAAACTAATTTTCTCTTAACATACTTGTACGTTGATTGTAATCAAATCCTTCTCTCAGTGTGGGAGCGTTCGGAGGCCTCCGAACGATTTAGTCAGAGCAATGACGCGTTAATTATCTAAAAAGTGTTAATCGTATGGCGTTTGATTTTGAATGTTCCTTGCATTAATCCCAAACTTTCGTACATGTGAACATAGGGATTGATAAAAAATACGTTTGTTTTTTCACTTGTAAACCGAACAATATACAGTTTTATTGAAAGTTAATATGCAATTTGTTCGTCAAAATTTTTATGCCATACAAAGTGTCCCGGCAGCTTTTGGTGAGTAAAAAAAAAAAAATGTTACCACCTGTAAACCGCTTGAAATTCATAGGAATTATCATTTACCGTCACCTTATTGCACAAAAAAATTTCCATACCAATTTATTTAACCAATTTTTAGAAATTAATTGTTTAAGCCATCGGGTAATGACATTTTCGTACTCTTCTCAACAAAATCCTGCAAAATATATTAAACGTCGTTAAAAACATCTACAAACGTCGGATCTTGATGAGCAACTCATGTCGATGCCATACGTTTTAAATAAATTACAATTATACTATTGTAGGAAGAAGTCAAGCTCGTCGTTCGCGGATTTTGGCGTCGTATCGTAGACTAATAAGATGATGCATGAGTACAAGTATAACGTGGTCGATGACAGCGAGTACGTCATGGTTTAAAAACCCAAGCGAGTTTAACGACGATAAATTTGTACTTCCCTTTTTATCTATTCAATGCCTTGAGTTCAACCATGTCCCTTACTTGTATGTGGTACATGGTGAAAAATGTGCATTCTACCATTCTACGGATTTTTGGAGATATTTACGTCTTGACGACGTATTTAAATTTTTGTTAATGAATTGAATAGTGAATTAAAGGTGACTTTTCGCTGTGATTATAAAAAAAAAAAAAAAAAAAAAAAAAAAAAAAAAAAAAAAAAAAAAAAAAACAACTTGTAACCGTTTATTTTTATAGTATTCAAAGTTTTACATAGAAGCGTAAGTGCCTCTCATCCCTTTGAGAGCGAGACGACCTCTGAAAGTCGCCGTTATTTTCTTTTTTCTTATTCTCTTAAGCCTTTTTGTCTTATAGGGGAGTGGTCCCGACATATCTGTCCCATACGGGGAGGTAAGTTATTAGTCGGTATGCACAGCGGGTGAATCCGACACTGCTACCGGAATAGCCGGGGTGTCTCTGTAGATTTTTCCTTCCTCGCTCAAAAAATAATGTACAAAAATGACATTATTTTAAACTTACAGTTGTATCTCCAGTACCTTGCTAAATTACAGTTGTTGTGTATTCTAATAACTGTTTATCGTGTATAGTTGGACGAGGAGCAGTGGATGTTCATGCAACTTGGGTCAATTGATAATTCTGAGATGATAGCCAACATGGAATGCATGAGCTTATATACTAATTTGAAAATAATTGTCGGGAAATTTTCGCCTACAGGTGTTGATGAGTATNTTCTTCTTTTATTTTTACCGTCTCATTAACTTTTCCAGAAATATGTGTACTTACTATTACTTTGTCAAATAATTGTTGTTATTGTTACGAATCGTTATTGAATCAAGATTTTTAATAAAACGACACAATATACGAATATATTTTTGAAATATATACATACGAACATACATACGTATACGTATAAGTACTGCAACAATTTTTTATGTTAACGGAATGTTAGAGTTTAAGGTACCTTCAGTCTCGAAAATCGTGGTATGTCTCTTAAGAGCAACCAAAGAATGATGTTCGAGACAATGAGCATAAGTTTTCAATCACGATTTGCCATGAAAAATTGAGTAATGAAAATAATTTCTGGGTCAATCATGCTAATCTCCTCGTGTGTGCCTTGCGCTACTATATAAGAATGGATCAATTGTCTAATGTAAAATTATATTATTCTAAACTATTTTATGAATTTTTTTTGTCCATCCAATTCAACAATTTTTAATTGCATTTTGTGAAAATTTTAGCCTTTTAACAAGTTAACTCATCAGTGGATCCGTTTTAACTTTTTGATAGACATCATACCGTAATATGAATGAATTAAAACATGAAATTTGTATTTGGTATATAATACATGTAGAAAAAAAAACTGTTTTTATCAGTAATACTTTTTGAAATAAACTTTCAAAAATCATGTACCAAATGTTCCACTTACATAAAATCTATCTTATTATAAGAAACGTTTCGCGTTTCAACAATTGAAACCAAATTCAACCTTATTTGCAAGAGATACTTGCCTGTATGAATAGGCAGCTACAAACAATGAATCCAAAAAATCTATCTACGAAACAATCTAACCTTATTTATTGTTTTGCTTGATATTTCCATAAGTCTTTCCTTGGCGGTTGAGCGTGTCTCTTGCAGCTGATCAACTGAAACACGCGACTGAAGCGTTTGTCGTTGCACCCACGGCAAGCTATGTCGTAAATGGGCGTCGAGGCTCGCACCTTCGAGCACGTCCCCGCTGATGATCCCCTGGATCTTAGTGATGTTATTCACGGTAGGTCGGAAATCCGTACTTATGATGAGGATTTTGGCATCCTTGCGAAGCAACCGCAACGCGGCAAACAGAGTGTTGGAGGATACGCTCGTGGATTGCTCTTCATCCACGTACGCGACATCCTCAGCGTTCTAACCCTCTGCGCTGTCGTCATCAATTGTATCACCTAGAGATGAGAAAAGCACGAAAACTGCTGCTGTTAGGACTGCTATCTCTCTTTGGGCTGGCAGGAGGAAAAAGAGCTTGCATTAATCGGCCCTTGCCCTTATCCCATATCGTACTGTAAAAGCGAGTACGAATGAGCAAATACAGTCCATAACGCGTACATATTAATGTCTTTATTTTAGCTGACATGCTAATTTCTTTCTTCAATGCTCATTTATTATGAGTTTGTATGAAAAAAAAACCAATGACAGTGTCAGACGTCGATACACCTTCAGTTCTGTGTGTCGTGAAAGACATGCCTCTCTCCTTTAGGCTCGCATAAACATCAGAGATATCGTTGATAATGTATGGTATGTCATCGTGTGCGACAAAAGTAATCTCATCATGGTAAACTGAATTAAATTATTTAGTCTGTATTTAAAAACTCTACAACTAATTCTTATGACAATTACTTTGTGCCTTTCAATGTATCACCGGACCAGCATGAAAGTTTGTATAACTCGTAATTGTAGTAATAGCTTTAAAACGATGTAAGGTTCTTACATGTAACCTAGTGCTTAAATTGTAGGCTTGATTTTTGTGGACCTAGGAAACGTGGGCGGCAGTAATTTTTGTTCAATCATAAAATCAAAAACTATTACTTTGGAATGAATATCTAAAAAGCATTGCATAAATTTTCAGTGATCTTTTTAACGCCAACAAATATTTTATGTACTACTTTACTTAAAACGAGCACTTACTAACTTTATCAGCTTTTACTCCTTGGTTTACCATTTTTCATCATATCTCAGCAGTCGGATACAAGATGTTGACAACCCATGAGATTAAGCTGCAACTGGTTTTTTTTCCCATCAATGTTAAAGCTTGATAAGACATTTTTATAAATCTTATTATAGCTTTAAAAGCTTACCCTTACTTATATTAAAAAATTATGAAACTAGTGGATCTGTGTATGAGATGATGATCATTACAAAATATATTTAAAATGTAAATGTTACCTCTATTTCGGTCTCATCATCGGTCGTTTTCGTGTCGAACTGTTTTATGTAACTCCTTCTCAACTTCTCTCATTGGAGAAATAGTTTTTTTGCTCTGTGATTTCAACCTGAAGCTTGTAACCTCCATACATGGCTCCTTGAAAGTCTTCCTCTTCGCAGACAGAAGCTTTCAATATGCACTCCCTAAGTTCATCCACTATTTTGTTGACAGTATAGCAAAATGTCTTCAAAGTCGTGCTGAGACTTGTAACCTCCATACATGGCTCCTTGAAAGTCTTCCTCTTCGCAGACAGAAGCTTTTAATATGCACTCCAACCACGAAATTAGGCAAGCATAAGTTGAAACAATTATTCCAATGATCTCTGCAGGTGTGAGACCATCCAACTTGATAACTCCAGTTGATGTTGCTTGTGAAAACGTATGTGGCTGATTGCTACCACTATTGCACAACATTCTAGCATGCCTTTTTGGGCCCATCATTTTAATGGAAATCATAAATAATGTAAATAAATAAAATTAACTTAAAAAATATACTTGAAAGAATATATAAAGTACCTATGAATCATGTAGATTTGATGAGTGACACTGTGAAAAAGTGAGAGTCCATATCACTTTCCAACTTAGCGTATATGCACCATACAGCAGTGCACAAACACAATTTATACCACTTTTCCAGAAAAATATGCAGCTACAGTAGGAACTGAAACAAATCGAGTCAGGATTGTCGGGAAGCTGGAGCAGCTATCTCGATATCGGGTAACCATCCTGGCAAGGCTCAGGTTTGCAAACACTATCGTACCTACATCACGTTTTGAGGAAGAGCTTGGTGACAATCCGGCGTCCTGACATCGTAATCAGCTGATGTAGGTGTACATATGCATATACTTTTTTTTTTATTAAAGTGTACTAAGTTACTACTAACCAACTATAGTACCTACCGGCTATAGCCGCCAACCACAAGGGTATGTACACTAATACTAATATATGCATATACTTATGTGTGAAGTTCACACTGTGAACATATCGCTCGTAATAGTCGTAATGGCAAATGTGAGAACCACTGTCTCAGCAGACGACGCTTTTGGCTGTCTAGCAGCCGCGACCAAAAAGCAGTCCCCCACTACTCTTCTTAGACGGGAGAGTGGTGAGGGGACCACTTTTCGACATCTTGAAGCCAACACTAGTAAAAATACTTCATGCGCATGCTTAAGAATGTAACTTATGAGAGAAAGTCTTTCAATTTCTCGAAGAATTTTTTTTTCTTTGTAGTGTTTTTAAATGTATGGGAATCAATAAAGTTGGAAGATTTATTAACCCGAAAGAATATGCAACACTTGCTATGAAATGTAGTTTAAACGTAAGATTTAAGACAGGGACAACTTGTGACTTATTTAGTTTAAGAAGTAAGAATTCATCACCTTGTAACTCTTTAAGGTCTTAAAATCATCACGAATTTATTATTGTTCAGAGGTACGTCAACACAGTATTTTCAAATTTTTATCACTGCACCTCTTTCTATCACATCAAATGGATATATACTGTACATTAATTGAAAAGTCGATGCAATATTCCAATACACAGGCAGGTTAACTATGATACACGAGACACGCGAGAACAATGATGGTATTAAGAAAGAATTAATTAATCAGCTTGTGTAGTCCTAACTGCACTTATTATAAGTGCGTTTACTTACAGTCATACACAAAACTTTCTTGTTTGAAGATGCCGATGCGATGAAAAGCGTAACTCTCGTTACTATCGATCAGTAACTTTATGGGGAGAACGACTTTATACTCAGTATACTGTGAAACATATTTTCCACTGTGCAATATAGTGAAGTAATTAACTATTATTTAGAAGTTGGACATCTAGAGAGCAGCTGACTTCAAAATAGTCAATTTTTCGCTTTACATAGGTAAAAAAAAAGTTCACTATTAAAATAGTAAAAAAATTTACCTTTATTGAGTGAAAAATAATGACTACCAAAATAGTAAATATTTTCACTGACTTAAATTAAGAATAGTACACTTTTTTATGTAAGGAATTCTAAATTTTCTACGAATTTCATGCTTTCTGATAATTCTCTACAGATTCTTTATTGACAGCATGTACCATTCTATGCATTGTAGAGGAGATATTAGGGAAAAACTTGAAAAAAATCCAATCTTTTTACTTAACCGTTGACAAAAAAAATAAGGCTAAGGGATCAGTTTTTAGCAAATTCTATGAACGCAAATAAACCGATTTTTTTAGAGACACTAGATTGAGGTGAAAAAAGCCATTTCACCTCCTTTTTCCGACTGACTTCTATGTAGGATATCATTATAAAGAGAGAAAGCGTATATAATTGTGTGTTGGTAATATCTCAAAGACTACCCATAACAAATTCATCCAAACTCTTGACACAAAGTTTATTACACGTTCTTATATGCCATAGGCTATTTAAAAATCACGATAACTTTCATGAAAAAATTGTTATGCTACTTTTAAATACTTACTCTAAAACGGCTTTGCTTCGCTGCTTTACCTTTCGACTTCTAGAGAGCGATTGGTTACATTTTTTCATGTTACTTTACGTTGAGTGAGACACACTTACAATTAATATTATGACGCTAAGTTCATAAGTAAAAGCTTACAGACTGATTATTACTATGCTACCATACACGGAGAGGGAATTCACAGGTTAAACGCATTGAGGTTAGCTGGCTTTCAGCGCATGCGGATTTCCTTGCGTTGAAAGCACGAAGTTGTAGCACCGAAAGCATCGAGTATACCTGAGCGGTAAACGCAAGGAGCGTGATGGGTTTGACGCTCGGAATCTGTTGCGTTTGATTGGTGCTCATCTGACGATTATGTATATATATACCAGCTGAGCACCAATCAAACGCAACAGATTCCGAGCGTCAAACTCATCACGCTCCTTGCGTTTACCGCTCAGGTATACTCGATGCTTTCAGTGCTACAACTTCGTGCTTTCAACGCAAGGAAATCCGCATGCGCTGAAAGCCAGCTAACCTCCGTGCGTTTAACCTGTGAGTTCTCTCTCCGTGTACATAACATATGTACAAGCATTGATTGCGTGTGAGGCAATTCCATAATTCAATCAATTTTGATAATTTTTCTTGAGTAATAGACTAAACTTTAAATAATTTCTTATACGACCATGAAATCAAAAGAACCAATTTGACTGTACATTTGAAATTATTTCACTAATTAATGATGCAGTATTTCCAAAACTGGGCAGAAGATTAATTATTTGATTTAAATTCTTTTATATTATGTGTTGTGTATTAGACTAAGACAAATAGCAATAACGCGATAACCATTACAGATGTATTAAATTAGAGTGAAAAATTTAACCTATTGCTAATTTGAAATCCCTGTAGTGATCCAATTTGGTGACTGAATCCCCCTAAAAGTTTGTTTGTTTATGAAAATACATGCTAAATAAAAAGCAAATATTATCGAATGGGAAAATTTCTGATCACCTCAATTTGTTAAGGGTAGTATTTTTCACTCCGTGCACTACATTTCATATACTCGACAAATGATATTCACACATGCTCCCCAATAAAACACGACATTTTTTCTTATGCCTTGGAACTACTTTTTATGTTAACAGATTGTAGTCTTATCGTGTTCTTTAACACTCATCAAAATTAAAATATTTCATTGAACTCTAATAATAGTTTATTATAAAAACTTTAAATATTGACGAAAAATAAGAACAAGCAAGATCTAATACTTAAAACATTATTTTATAGAAAGTGGACAAAGATGTAGAGATTTCTAGTAATCTTATAAAGGGCTTATCTCACAGCATCAATTGGCTCTGATCCACCTAAACGTATGAAAAATAAGCAATCACAATATGCGTAACTGTGTTTAATATTTAACAAGTATTCTACACATTTTAACATCAGTTGTGTCTTTCTAACAAACTTATAAGAGTTAGTTCAGTGGTTAAGCTGTGTGACAAGAGCCCAAACAAACTAGGATACTGTACGTTGACTCAGATTCTGACGTTAAAAACAGCACCTTTAGGAGGAGACTGGGTACAATTGTGCCAATTTTTACTTGAGAGCCCGTAACTTTGAAAGTATGACACTCAGTGAGATAAAAATTGCTAAGCATGATGAATTAAAGACTCCTTACATGCATGTACAAAAACTATGACTGCAGGTACAGCCGTTTACACGTACCAGCTGTTAAAAAAAAAAATATGTCACAACCGACCACACCCTAGAGGCGGTTATGATAATGCCTCGGGACGGTTGCGACAGGTTCAAAAAAATACATTAAAACCATTTTAAATCAGTTAAATTGTATCTTATGTTTAACTTAATCTTTCCAACTTAGCGTATATGCACCATACAGCAGTGCACAAACACAATTTATACCACTTTTCCAGAAAAATATGCAGCTACAGTAGGAACTGAAAAAGTATATATCCGCACAATGTTGTAGATATTTTGACAACCGCTGCTCATGCTCCTTGGAAAAGACTTTGCTGTGAGCAACGCAACATATACAGACGCTGCCTCTGTCATTGCCATTTGCATCGGCTGCATCACGTATACGAACGGATCGCAATAATTTCATGTGATTTATTTAGTGCATTTTTGTAGTCAAACTTTTCGTATGGAAATCCCCTGCTTTGTATCATCGTTTGCCTTTCAACATTACACGCACCTTTTTCCGTTCTCCTGAAACGTTTACGAGGCATCTAAAAAGAAAAAAACTAATTTTTCTTGTGTCACAACCGTACCCAGGCAGTATGTCACACCTGTACCCATCACACTCATTCGAAAAGAAAAATTATCATGTAAACACAACATAACTTATATAAAAAGTAACCACTGCTCTTTATGTACTAATGCGTATCTTATAACAAGAAAAAATACTCATTGCTCGATCTGTACAAATACAGCGATAGTTGCAAAAAAGAATTTGATAAAAATACTTACATTTTACTCCTCAAAAGTAATGAAGGCCTCCGCTATCGTTGATATCACACGACAGCTGATGATATACCGTGATGCACAAGTGACCCAGCACTCCACTCCTCCCCCCTCTTGTATTTGGTGGTTCTCTCTTACAATTTTGCCAACATGACCCCTGTAACAACCGTCTTATGGCACAACCGTACCCAGTCTCCTTCTACAACGCTTTATGCTCGAAAGATTAATATTTCAGGCATAATTAGGGTTACAGGGTTATCAGACGAACAAACTTGAAAAAATCTTATGAAACTCATTTTGACGCTGAGTTTTCTATGGTATTCTAAAAAAAATAGTGTTTTTTACACAGACAACGGCTTTATTATTTTATTGTGCATAGTTCTTGAAAAAGTCTAATAATGCAGTCTGAGAGAAAATTACATTTACGTGCTATCATATTTAATCAAACGAACACAAGACGCCATAACATGCAACGACTGACAACGATAGCTTACAGTGGATGTATGTACTTGAATATTGAAATACTAAAGATCCGTGCGATTTTCCGAAATCTCTGTTTACTGCTCGTTTTCCTCTACCCCACAAATACTTCCTCACCGTTAACCGTATGGAACGTCCTGAAATCTTTTTGGCCAAAGTACACACATTTATAAAAAGTACTTTTGATTATCAGGCGTTTCTCTACACCATCAAAAAATACCGTATCATTTGACCTACGACGTATAAACAACATTAATTGCAAAAGAAAAGAGCTTCTAAAGTCAGGTGGTGGAGAGTCCCCGAGATCAAAATACAGCGATAGGTAAAATTTCATCCATATTCACTCACAAAATTTTAATGTTTCAAAACATATGACAATGGCAAAGAATCACGTTCTAAATAAAACAAAAATGTATTAACATACAATTATGCAGCTGTATAACACTCAGTTGTTATAGGTGTTAATCCAAAAGCACTAAAAAAACAAAGCTAGGGTTAATACAGCTGCATAACTGTATGTCGACATATTATTTTGTTATCATTGGTTATTAAAACCATTGCATTATTTCTAAACTATAATAAAATTTAAAAAAAAGTAAGTTAGTACGCGCGGAATTTTGCTTACAGCTGTATTTAGCCCTCTACCACTAAACTTCGGAAATTCGTTTTTCTTGTAATCATTTTTTCATACTTCTAGTAAATTAAATAGTAGGGCATTGTAAAATGGTGTAAGGCCACTACTGATGAACAGATGCCCTGTTACAAACTTTGTGAAAATTGAACAAGAAAGTCCGAAAAGCCTCATATCCGCTGAGCAGACAGTTTATAATCATAAGTGTTCTAAACTTTTTTTAGAAACAATTATAAATAATATAGCAACTGTTGTGTAAGTTGTACAATTACGGCTTTTATATTCTGTTAAATTTTCAAGTCAAAATATTTGTAATATAGCCTGTCATTGCAAAAAAACATGAGCTTCTCATATTTTTTCTCCCAATGAACATACTGCAGTTTTTTGTAATGTGCTTACTTTTTTTTTACTGTGATTTTCAATTCAATTAAACAATTTTATTTCAACAATAAATTGTGGAGTTTTTTAATTAGTTTTAATTCCAAAATTTTTTTTTCTGAAGAACTATATTTGCATTTAAAAATTGAGTTTTTTTACATTACCAAAAATAGGCTGTTTCATGATTAAATAGGTAAGGTNAAAATTAAATAAAAAACTTGATTTAACAAGCGAAAATTGGTTTTTTCTTAGCATTAAAGTTCTTTTTAAATTTTTTATGATTTCTCACTAACATTCTGAAACGTTAAGATTGACTATTTTATCTTAAACCATTTTTGTTAGCATGGCTTAGCTAATGTTAATCTAGAACTAATTTATTGATATCTCAGTGCTGAAGCAACTAATTAACTTAGTGTTTTTACGCGTGCTATTACAACCGCTTTGATTGGGAGTCATTACCAAATGATAAGTGCAACGTATCACATGTGATAAAATGACCCCTCTCTTGATACTTTAGAAAACAGTTTTTAGTATTGAATTGTAGCTTCAAACAGGGCAGTGTTTGTGTTTTTTCGACACTTTTTAAGAAATAAGTAATGGATGGCTTAAAAAACCATGACAGTTGACCTGAGGTGCGTTATTAACGTTCCAATTTTTAAGTGAAGAGTAGGACTCTGTGCTATAAGCAAATAAATTTGATTTATGTTCGTCAGGAACTATCCGTCGTGCCCAAGGCCTTGCTCTCACTGGCAGTATATAGTATGATAGAATTAGCTTCAAATCCATTGAAATTTCAGGAAATTAATAGTGGCATGAAAAAATAATTACCGCTAGTTTTTTGTGTTTATTACAAATTGTACTACTTTTAAATACCTAAAAAGTTCAGCAAAGGCCCCAAAAAAATTGTAAAAGTGGCTTGAACAGATTTTTTGCACCTAGAAAAAAAACTAAAAATCGTACAAAAAAAAATTTTGTACAAAAAAGTTGCACGATTTTAAGATGATAAGAATAAGCCGCGTTGAGCTCTAATCGGTTGAGCCGTTTTCTCGAAAATTGTAAAAAACTGTCATTTTCGGCCATTTTTGAAAATTTAATAACTAGGCTTAAAATTTATTTTATATTGAAAATATAAGCATTGAGTAAAAACTTTGTTATGGTTTTGCTTTGACAGAAAAAGTGAAAATGGTTTTCGAAAAATATTTATGAAAATCAAGCCTTGCTCTCCATTCCATATAAAAACCGAGTTTACATAGACCTTCTATAATGAAACGTTTAGAAAAGGTTTCAAAAATATCATGGTCTCGTTCTTCGTATTTCGTCTTTTATTTAGTCCAGTAATTCACCTTTCATCGCAATCTTCTAAGCGGCATCATGGTGCAAATTGTGAGACGATTTCTATACATATAAGAACGTTAATATCATTTTTTATATCCACTTACGTTATCATTTGATTTGTATCTTTGTGTAAGTATTATTTGATTCGTATTCAGATATTTTGACTTAAAATTTTGCGCTGGGTTAGGTATCACATTTTTTATATCCACTTACGTTATCATTTGATTTGTATCTTTGTGTAAGTATTATTTGATTCGTATTCATAATAAAATCTTAAAATTTAATTTTAATGAATGTAGAGTAATTAGTGTTTGCTCTCAGACACGGCTTAATACAATGATGGAAAAGATTTTTTACAATCGAGCCACAGTCATAAACTGTTATGAAATATTGATTAAAAAATACGCAAGTTTTTGATCCTTAAGAGTTACTCAATCAATTATTTTATAGTTAGTGTTGAAGGTTACCAAAAAAAAGTAAAAGTGGTTATAAAATATATATTTTCATACTTGGTTTAATTATACAACTCATTGTGTGCCAATAGTCAATAAATATTATTTAACATAGATCCAAAAACTTAAACTACTATTCATGAGTCATTGATTACCATCAAGTTGTTCAGTCTATCAATGTTTAATATACTTGAAAGATGATACAACAAAATCCATAGGTCGTTTACAAACAAAGCAAAAGAAAAAATAATTTTTTCATAGGTGAAATCAAATGTTCTTTAAGTGCATTATTCTACTGTCTAAGCATGTACAATTAAAACACTTCCATCGTGCATGTGTGATCAACATATGCTTTTCAAAAGCCAATGTACAATGGAAAAATGCACGCTTGTGTTACAACTGATGTTCATTATTTCAAAAATTGTAATGAAGAAAGAAAGTTGAACAATGAAAAAAAAAAAAAAAAATAGTAGAAAACTAACTTTTAAAAAAATAAAAAGGCCATTGCATGGGGAAAACATAAATAGGAGGGTATAGAAACAGTAAAAGTCAATTAAGGCACGTCACTACTTTAGTCACAACATTGAATAAAGATAGTGTTTTTTGATGAGCTACGTGTGACCTTTTTTTAACACCTAGAACCAAGTCTACTGAAGTAGAGAGTAGTAGAAATGAAAAGACGAAGAAAGAACCAATACCATGAATATAGCTCTTGGAAAGTCAATTAGCTACGTGTGGCTTACACAAGTGCGATATAACTGGAATATACAGTACGCCTGGTTGCTAGAGAGTGAGACCGCATGGAACGCTTACGCGGGAAAATTAGAAGCAAGCGTATAATGTATATCTGAAGCGCAACTAATCCACATAAACGTGACTTTCAAAACTGCGTTCTTTGCGACCGATCAATCTGGCCAGAAAACGCACTGTCATACCCGGATAGCTCTTGCTGTGCTTTGCTGTTCTCAGTTGTGATAGTTGTGATAGGAAATATTTCTGTGATAAAATGATGCACTGAGTGAAAAAAAACTATGAATTTCATCGTGATTGTCCTTACAAAAATTACCGTGCTGACGGTAATAATCGTGGGACAAAGCGTCATCGCAGGACTTTTTGACCTTACTTGGATAATTTTTACAGTTATGCACAGTAAAAATTGATGAGTGACAAAAGAAATTTCCCTTTATCGCTTACATGTATAAATAGATTCTTGCAATGTGGCATCAATATGTTCAACTCATACGTACTTGGAGGTAAAATCATCAAATGATGGGAAAAAATTACACATTTTTCTTGTTGTGTCTATATAGTACAACAGTGTTGATCCCATAATTAAAAACATTATCTTTCATACAAAAATATTTCTAACTTAAAAACATGCAACACGCACGGTGAGTCGAAGGAAGTCCGTTATGAATTTCGAAATTTACATTTTTTTTCGTATGATATTGTTCAATCAGGCCTCAAAAATACGTGTATGAATTTTCAGGTTATGATATTGAACAAAAAATATTTGGGGAGCTATTTTTCTAAAGATATAAACATCGGAGTCAGTGTATTTTACTAAATAGCTTCGCAAATGTGAAAAGATAAAATCAGTGAATACAAACAAACATATTTTTAAATCTACAATTTTTGTATAAAAATGCGATGGAAAAATTAGATAGCGTGAAACGATTTTTCGGTCTTATCTCAATGATTTTTGCTGATTGAACAATTAAGAGGGCTTAAGAGAAAAACCTTATAAGAAAATACTTTTGTTTGAATAAGTTTTTGTATATATTTTTCTTTACAAGGCACGTGCATTGCAATTAACAGCAAAGTGCATGGAACAAAAAAGTTTTTTAACGAGATCTTCATCTCTGTCTTTGAACACAAACATGTAAAATGTATGTGAAAAAAAATATCGTTAAAAAACTGGTTTATAGTCTTAGAGTGCTGCACCAAAAGTGCTGTAAAAATTTTTTCTTTTCATGAAACTTATAAAAATTTAAACCATCAGCTGAGATATCTAGCTTACAGCTACGAACGAAATTTAGGACGACTTGAATAGTAACTATGTAAGTTAGTAGAAAAACTTGATAACGTACATACCTACCACATTCACACATACGGCATGTGACTAACTCAGGCATACTTAAAATAGGCTTAAAATTTATTTTATATTGAAAATATACGATTTAAAAGTGGTTACACTTTCTGCTCTGACAAAATTATATAAGGTACTTCCATTTATTGATCATGACTAATAATACTATAAAACAGTTGGGTTGATTGCTAATCACCAATATTTTTTTACTTTAGGGTAAATTTTAATAATGAATAATTTAAAAAACAGTTTGGTTGCTAATGGGCAATGCTTAATCGAGAATATGTTTTGTTAACTAAGTATTCTAAAAATCGTTTAGTTGGTGATCGCTGATACTTGCTTGCCTAAGGGCACATTTTATTTATAAATAATAGTAAATTGCAATTAGGTTATTGATCACCGATGCTTTCTCAGCTAAAGGACAATTTTATTAATATAAACAGTACTACTAACAGTACTAATTTTTTTATGTTAAGGAAGAAATCCACGTTCCTAAGCTTTTAGCTCGTTAGGTTATTAGATCTTAACTGTTCAAACTTAATGTATCTGATATTTTGACTTAAAATTTTGCGCTGGGTTAGGTATCATTGCACCAATTTCTACAGTAACATTCAGTTACATACATTTTAAGCGTCCTGTACAGTTTTATACAACCATACAATGTAGAACCTCTGGCTACTGTCATAAATCCGTCCTTGACCAGTAAACATGGGCTAAGTTGGGTCAACAAGTCATGTAAATGTCACTTTGTCCTACGATTACCGTAAGCAGGATAATTTTTGTGGGAACAATCACGGTAAAACTTTTGTTTTCTTTGGTTTTAAAAGAAATAAAAATAAATCTATTTGGTTCCATTAGTTATGCTTGTGCCTTTTTTTTAAGGTTAAAAAACAGTATTACTTTTAATGATTCATCCAAGTTATGACATTAAAAAATTTTTTTCCATGAAAACACTAGAATTGCAAAGAATAAAGTTAGTAGCAAAAAGTAACATTAGTATTACTTAATAAAGATCTAGGAATAGTTAAATTCAACATTTTACTTAACATTTTAAGTTAATTAGAGTGCATACTAAATTTCCCAATTAGTTAAATTAAGAAGTCAAAAATTATAAATCCTAGCTTTATTGTTGTTGGAAGTACTGAGCAATCAGGCTACAATCACACGACAAACATTAAAAAATATGTAAGCAGCTGAAGGAATAAATGCTGCACAATATAATGTAGATAAACAGTAAAAAATTTTACTCACTTAAATTGTGCAAAATTAACTTTGAAATTTGAAAACTGATTTTCCTGTTTCTATATACGAGTACAAAGTAATTTTTTTATCTAATAGGTATGCTAGGCTTAAGACTGCAATGTAAGTAAATAAACATTAATATTATGTTGGTTAGTTAATACCTGTTTTATAATTATGACATTTGAAGGCACTAAGTTTCTCACTCGTTTTTTTTGAGTTTGACTTTCAGGGCAGTGCAACGTTTTCTAGTGAATACCTTTGAGAATTTTTACATGTGCTTTTTCACACTGCTCTTCGTGAAGGGGATAGGCGACCTCCTCACAGGTACATTGCCTTATTAGAATAAAATTTCCTTACTCCACTTGATTGGATTCCTGTATCTTTTCTTGTTATTTTTCGAAGAGTCAAGTGCGCTGATTAGTGGACCTTTGTGTACTCGAACATATAGCACTATAATATAAAAAAATAAAATTAAATAAAAAACTTGATTTAACAAGCGAAAATTGGTTTTTTCTTAGCATTAAAGTTCTTTTTAAATTTTTTATGATTTCTCACTAACATTCTGAAACGTTAAGATTGACTATTTTATCTTAAACCATTTTTGTTAGCATGGCTTAGCTAATGTTAATCTAGAACTAATTTATTGATATCTCAGTGCTGAAGCAACTAATTAACTTAGTGTTTTTACGCGTGCTATTACAACCGCTTTGATTGGGAGTCATTACCAAATGATAAGTGCAACGTATCACATGTGATAAAATGACCCCTCTCTTGATACTTTAGAAAACAGTTTTTAGTATTGAATTGTAGCTTCAAACAGGGCAGTGTTTGTGTTTTTTCGACACTTTTTAAGAAATAAGTAATGGATGGCTTAAAAAACCATGACAGTTGACCTGAGGTGCGTTATTAACGTTCCAATTTTTAAGTGAAGAGTAGGACTCTGTGCTATAAGCAAATAAATTTGATTTATGTTCGTCAGGAACTATCCGTCGTGCCCAAGGCCTTGCTCTCACTGGCAGTATATAGTATGATAGAATTAGCTTCAAATCCATTGAAATTTCAGGAAATTAATAGTGGCATGAAAAAATAATTACCGCTAGTTTTTTGTGTTTATTACAAATTGTACTACTTTTAAATACCTAAAAAGTTCAGCAAAGGCCCCAAAAAAATTGTAAAAGTGGCTTGAACAGATTTTTTGCACCTAGAAAAAAAACTAAAAATCGTACAAAAAAAAATTTTGTACAAAAAAGTTGCACGATTTTAAGATGATAAGAATAAGCCGCGTTGAGCTCTAATCGGTTGAGCCGTTTTCTCGAAAATTGTAAAAAACTGTCATTTTCGGCCATTTTTGAAAATTTAATAACTCACGTTTTAATGAATATTTAAGGCTCAAATTTTAACACAGAGTAGAAATCAGGTTTCCAAACATATACTAAATTTTGCGTAACATCAGTTGTAAGCTTCTCACGAACCACTAAGAAAACTAAAAAAAAGTCCTTTCGTAAAACGGTCATAAAAAAGTTTTGGCACAACGTAACTTCAATTTTCAAAAACGCTCTTGTTCGTCGAGAGCTCATTAATAAGATCTACGTTTATAAGATCACCTAAGCGGCTCAGGTGACCCTACTACCCAGCTAAGTGCACCGAGCTCGAAGGACCGCTTTTTTACCATTAATGTTTAATATACCTGCTCGTGGTAAAATTAAATGGCATTTGGAGATCTTATAGATGAACTCTTGATGAGCGTTTTTCAGAAAAGCAATTTTGAAAAGTACAGGTATATAGCTACGTTGTGCCAAAACTTTTATATAGCCATTTTACGAAAAGACCTTTTTTTAGTCTTCTTAGTGGTTTTACGAAAAGTTTACAACCATTCTTGCTAAAATTTGGAATGTATGTTAAAGGCATTGATGCCATCTTTATGTCTAAATATCAGCTCTGAATATTTATTAGAACGCGAGTTATTGAGTTTTCAAATATGGCCGAAAATAACAGTTTCTTGCAATTCTCGAAAAAACGGCTTAACCGATTGGAGCTCAAGGCGGCTTACTTTTTTTGTCTTTGAATCGCACAACTTTTTTATACTTTACTTTTTTTTACGACTTTCAGTTGTTTTTTTATAGACCAAAAAACCTGTAGTGGACACTTTTAACATTTTTTGGGAAGCCTTTGCTAAACGTTTTAGGTGTTTGAAAGTAGTACAATTTGTTATGCATACAAAGAACTAGCGATGATAATTTTTTCATGCTACTATTAATTTTCCGATCCAAAAAGCTTATTCTATCAAACTTATATGCTTTTTTTCTAATCGGTTGACTCAGTGTTGTGGTGTTACACTTACTTAATAATATGTATGAAGAAGTATTAGGGTGTCATACGGCAACCAACGTCCAACCGACTGTATAAAATTATTTGTGACATAATGCAGTAGTTAGATATTTTTATTTGACATCCGTAGATTTGACTAATTTTTGCTTTGTATTTACTTTATCAGTCAATGCTAAAGATTTTTCTGCATTAATTAGAATTTTTAATTTTAAATAATCGTTAAATTTACAGAGAATTCTCTTGAACAACTAGGATATTTTTTATTTGATGTAATAAAATTTGGTAAAATATGTAAAGTATGAATTTTACAAAAATGTAAATTATAAATTTCGTAGATTTAAGTTGAAAATTTCTTTAACAAGTCTAATTATTCTTACCTTTACTAACTTATGAAATCACTGGTTAGCTATTGTTTGTGAACAAACAGTTGCAAGATTTTCTACGATTGATCGAAATGACTTTCCTTACCCTACACGAAGATACTTACGGTAATAATACTAGTAGGGAGAGACTGGGTGC
Source organism: Copidosoma floridanum (assembly GCF_000648655.2). The sequence goes on along the minus strand of NW_019384282.1, from coordinate 184,513 downwards.
TGTTGTGCCAAAGGACGGTTGTTACAGGGGTCATGTTGGCAAAACTGTAACAGAGAACCACCAAATACAAGAGGGGGAGGAGTGGAGTGCTGGGTCACTTGTGCTTCACGGTATAGCATCAGCTGTCGTGTGATATCAACGATAGCAGAGGCCTACATTACTTTTGGGGAGTGAAATGCAAGTATTTTTATCAAATTTTTTTTTGCAACTATCGCTGTGTTTGTACAGATCGAGCAATGAGTATTTTTTCTTGTTATAAGATACGCATTAGTACATAAAGAGCAGTGGTTACTTTTTATATAAGTTATGTTGTGTTTACATGATAATTTTTCTTTTCGAATGAGTGTGATGGGTACAGGTGTGACATACTGCCTGGGTACGGTTGTGACACAAGAAAAATTAGTTTTTTTCTTTTTAGATGCCTCGTAAACGTTTCAGGAGAACGGAAAAAGGTGCGTGTAATGTTGAAAGGCAAACGATGATACAAAGCAGGGGATTTTTATACGAAAAGTTTGACTACAAAAATGCACTAAATAAATCACATGAAATTATTGCGATCCGTTTGTATACGTGATGCAGCCGATGCAAATGGCAATGACAGAGGCAGCGTCTGTATATGTTGCGTTGCTCACAGCAAAGTCTTTTCCAAGGAGCATGAGCAGCGGTTGTCAAAATATCTACAACATTGTGCGGATATATACTTTGGATGTATAATATCTATAAAAATAAATTATACTATTAAAAAGTAGATATAAGCCATAAAATGTTCTAAATTTGATTTCTTTAATTGAAAATTTATGTTGAACTTTTAAAAAAAAGGTGCTGTTACAATAAATTAAACATAAGATACAATTTAACTGATTTAAAATGGTTATAATGTATTTTTTTGAACCTGTCGCAACCGTCCCGAGGCATTGTCATAACCGCCTCTAGGGTGTGGTCGATTGTGACATATTTTTTTTTTAACACCTCGTACGTGTAAACGGCTGTACCTGCAGTCATAGTTTTTGTACATGCATGCAAAGGAGTCTTCAATAACAATTCTTTGAAAGTTACAAACGTTATGTGCAAATTTTAATAAATTTATATAAGTTATATTTTCATTGGAAAATGGGAATTAGTATTAAAATGCGTAAATTTATTAATTTTGAACTAAAAGAAAAATTTTAACTATACTACAGAATGAGGGAAACTTTAATTCAGGTGCTCTCGAATATTGATATCTAGTTGTGCTATAAATTTTTAGGTTTTTAATATATTTATACTAAGTTTTTTTTGCCACCCAATTTCACCAATACAGTTTCCTAAATTATCTTTTCTGAATGTACTATTCAATAAATTAATTGTTTACTGAAATATTTTTCTTGTCATTTGATTTCTCAAGTTTATTTTGCTAAATGTACTTTTTACTGAATTATTTCTTTTACATCCACTTACGTTTATTTAAATGTGATCTTAAATATTAAAACGCCGTTTCTATGATTTCCTGTGCCTAAACATTTTGTTTCACAAGTTTTTATCTTGTTTATTTATTTAACTTTTGTTTATTTTTTTGACAAGCAAACATGGCTTAGTCGACGCAGCAGGCCCACTGGGGCTCGCTCTATCGTGACGATATATGTAGTCATACACTAGTACTGGGAGTCAGCTCAAGTGCGCGTGGAAATAGCTTAAATGTGTATTGTAAAAAAACAATGTTGCCATTACTTTTGTCAATTTTTGTATTTTTGGCATTTGTAGAGAAAGGTTAACACTTTATGTCAACGTGGTAAACCTTCCAAAAATGTATTATTTTCATTTCTCACCAACGCTCTAAAAATTGAAAAATTCGCATTTTTCAGATCTTCGGGAATTTTTTTCTCGAAAACTGTGGGGCTAAGGTATATACATCCCCATTAATTTTTTGTTTATAATGACACAAAGAAACTGAATAAATTTTTTTAGATCGAAAAAATCACTTTTACTTATTTGTTTAAAAAAAGTTAGTTTGTACAAATTGTGACCAGAATGCGCGGTGGCAACATGAAGTTTCTGAATCTGTGGGATCTAATGAACATACTTATGCACAAAATTTTCTTTGCCATTGATCAAGCACGACGCCGCCAATTTGACCCGTCTAACTACTAGCAAACAACTACATTACATATTAACTAAGACAAGCCTGGTGAACAACATTATTAACTTCCAAAGCATTACCGGATTTTTACCATTCAAGTTCGCAATCTCATGATTTACCGAGTAACCCTTTTTGCATCGCATTAATGATTTCATAAGCATACTGTTATAATCTTATTTGTAATCTAGTTAATTGCTAACAGTTTTTCCCAAATGTAAAGGAAAACAGATAGTTAACCCTTCTCCTTTTCTTGACTCGGAGATGTTGAGAGAAAGAGAGTCTGTACGCCTGCCTCCGATAGGGGTAACGTAGTTTCTGAGTCCCTAGGGTACCTCGAGATGACTCCTTCTCCAACGACTAGCAGCAGAAAAACATGTTGACTTAAATTGTACTAGAATTCCGTATTATTTTTGCAACATTATAAACATTCGAAACTACCAGTAAACCTAACCTACCGGTACTTCCAACAGGCAAAGCACTATTATTCTCATCATTATTCTAGCAACTGCTATTCTTATTATTATTACTACAATTATTATTATTGTTATTATTATTATTATTACTATTATTATTATAACTACCACCACTTATATTATAATTGTTAGTTATTACGGCAGTAGCCACCATTTAGGGGTTTCAGTAGTAGTATTAATTAATAAATCGTAACACACCAGTCGTTTATTCACCTAAGCATTATTTAAATTGTAAAGCGATTTTCACCGCTCTTTTTGCAACACTAGTTTAATTGAACAAACGACTGGTATTAAGCATTACTAAATATTAATTACATTTTGTCTTAATATTGATGTTGAGTCATATTGAAATCCTGTCAAATTTGTATGTAAAAGGAAAAGGAAGGGCATGAGTAAGTGAATCTCCTTCCCTTCTCTTAGCTCAAAGAGAAGAGTGAACTGGATGTGGGAAGTGCCAATTTCTGAGTGGCTTAACTGGAGAAGTTCTAGGCAATTGGATTTTCGGCTATTGTCATTTTTGCAAGATTTTTCCCCAGCAAACTCTCCTGCATTGTTATCGAACCAGCGTGCGACCGAGGTCCGCCACTCCTTATAAAAAGGCCTGGAGGCCCGGAAAAGGCAGTTAATTTTGTTTTTTATCTCAAACGGTCGATTGAATAGTTTGTGTCCACCTCTACTATCACTCAGTCCTCCACGAGCGCGTAACACTTCTAATACTTCACTCGCACTGGTTCGCCGTGTACTTCTGTTTTATATTTAAATAAAAGTAAGGGTTAAAGTTTATATGACAAATTTTTCGTATTCCTTCTTTTTCTGTTTTTACTCTTTTTCAGCCGGGTCCGTAACTAAATTTGTTTTACGGGCACACTATTATCCACCACGGTATTGGTACCTGTGGATCATCGGGAATTATTAAGTTTGTTTTACGCGCACACCATTACCCGCCACGGTAGTGGTACCATCGGAGCAATAATTAAACGGATTAAAACGAAAATCAGTACTAGCGACGATATTAGTACATTCGAGTCAGGTCACAAGTCAAATTACCATTTACCACCACGTAACCTCTAGAAATAATACTTTTTCCGTAACAGTGCCGGTATCATCTAGATCGCGGACGGGAGACCCTTTGTTATGCTGCTCTGGGTAAAGTCAAACAACCTTAGACGAGCCGTGAGCAAGTGCTTTGGAATATTGCACAGCAGTCAGTTCTAGTCGGGTGAAACAGTCGTAGCCCCTTTGCAAATACCGTGTCGTTAATTAGAACTACCCCTTTAGCCCCGTGTCCCATTTATGTGCCCAGCGTGTGTCCCGAGTTATTAAGCGAAAGTTTAAACTCAAATAGTACGTCACGCCAACGTGACAGTATATATCTGGTTAAATTTCAATGAGTTTGAAATCTCCAAAAAAAATGCTCTAAAAATTTTGTCTAGTCTTTTGGTTGAATTTATTTCTTAAACATTGTGGACAGTGTACTTCTGTTAATGTTAAATTAATTTTTTTTAGGCGTTTTTATTTCAAAATAAAAATTTTTCCCTCACTCGGATTTGACTCTAGGTCTCCAGGGTGATAGACAGGTATGCTACCGACTGAGCTATCAGATAGTGGGAAGCTTCGTGTACTAATACAGATATATTTGGAAGATGGGATTACACTATCTCATCGACATAAAGTGTAGATGTCTTAACAATAACTTGAAAATGATTTTAGGATCATATGGTACTGTCTTAAAGGTAATTTAAAAATAACTAAAATACCACTTTTTAGATGACTCAAAAGTTACTTAAGAATAACTTAACTATGACTCTTATACTGTTTACACCCATATTACGATTTAAAGAAGTTTTACTTTATTATAATGTTTATTTTGTAAGCTTAATAAGAGCCCCGACCAAACGTTCTTATCCGTGAGGTGCAACCATCGAATCTTACTTCTCCAAAAGAAGTGTAGCCAAATATTTTAGCTCGTACACTGAAAAAGTCTTGTCATAAACATATTAAATAGATTAATTACACACTGAAAGCAATGGTTACATCCATTCCATGGACTCAGGCAAATCAAGGAGAAACTTCTTGTACAGTCTAACGTTATGATGTGCACAGTTGGCTTTGTAAGTTCCATTATAATGAGGGCAAACAGTGGCTAGTTTTATTTTATCAGTTGGAGGATATCCCAAATCACTAATACCATAAACAATAAATTTAAATCTCTCCAACCATTATTTTCTGAGCCAAACAGACGCACTTTTCTTGCATTGTGTAGATGTTTTCGAAGAGTTGTTTCTATAGCATTGTACGGAAAATTTTTCGACTCCCACGGTATACCATGGAAACAGCGTTCTAACAATAATTTTTCTCTTTTGTATTTGTCTGAGAGTCGTTGCCATGAAAATGGCTTTTTGAAGAGAAATACTGTAGGTTCATCATCAAAATGGAGTGGTAATGTAGCTTATTCCCTGAGAACTAAATCGTTGACAGGCTGTTTAAAGCCTTGCATATTAATTATGTAATCCATTATTAGCTTATAAACCTCTCACTATCATATTTTTAGATACTTTCCTACCCAATCTTTAATTTTAATTACTTTTTTCTGATTATTTTTTCTTCTATTCAGTCCACTTGACAAACCTGTCAATTAACTTTTCACACTCTTTGTATTTTTTATCGTACTCTTGCTTCTTTGCGCTCTGACCTTGTCTAATGACGATTGATAGACCAATGATGTTAGCATACTTATGCATCAGCCTTCATAGCTGTACCCCCAAAACCATGATATCAACTATGTAATTCGTTAATTACAATCTCTCCTAACCCTTTCGTTGAGGAAATGATGATGTATTTGTTGAAAACTTTTCTGTTGAATTATTCAATCAAGATTTTTTCTCGTGATCATCCATAGAAAAAAGTTTTCGATACTTCACATCGCTGGTAAATTTGCTAATGGTCGGATTATGCGACATGTCAGTAAATGTTTTTTGAAAAATGAACTTTCGGAATAATTCATACTTTTTATCTTTCTCCTTTGAATTTTTTTTTGGCCCATTTCTTTGCGTGTCTCTACTTAAATTTTTCCCACTTTTCTTATCATCGTTTATTATCTTCTTCTTTTTTACTCTGCGGACCTTTCTTCATGATGGTTGAACGACAAATGATGTTAGCTGAACCATGCACATGATTTTATAGCTTTACATGAGTTTCTAAACATCTCCACTCATTGGACTGTATTGAACAATACGATAGTGCAGAATTAAGCAGTAGGCTGATGTATTGGCGAAAAAATTAGAGGGAGATTCAAATTCTAATCGTACATCTACTGGGGCATTTTTTAATAACTCGTTTTGCTTGGAGCAATCAATCACAATCAAGGGCGTGACATTTTCAAAATCATGTCTGTTTAACAAAGGTGCGGGATCTTTACTACAATATGAATTTTAAAAATTAGCATACATGTCATACAATAATGCATACTGATTGTTCGTCATATAGAGATTGAGTTCACCATAAGGGTAATATTGTGAATTCAAATAGAGTCTCACATTTCTTATGTTACAGTGATCGAACTTATTAGCATTATCAGTTCTCTGATTCTTTTGGTTTGTTTGAAAAGCCAGTATAATGTAACGTGGCTTTTCCAGCTGATTAGTTGTCTTGACTGTCCAGATATGCTTCGATGTGGTAGATAATAGTGGATATTCAAAGAGCTTCCAAGTACGGAAGCTCATAGATATCATTTTTTTTTGCAAATAATTAAATAGACGAATTTTATGAGAATCTGACATCACTACATAGGACACAAGCCATTAAAGCTTCAGTATTACTATTTTAAACTTTTCCCAAGTCAGCAGTTCATTAGCATTTGCAGCAGGATTAGCATCTTGAATAACTGCGTTTACATCATTTCTTGATCTCGTAAGTATAAGTTCATGTTTTAAATTGACCACAATCTTTGGATCATTTTCAGCAAAATCTAAATTAAATGATGCTGAGGGGAATCAAGACATTAAAGTAGCTACCCTATGTTGGACTTAAAGCATGGGTACCCTTCCAACCTGCATTCTTGATCTGAACTGAGTGTTAACCAATTTTTCATGAGGATTGTTAGACCCACATTTTTATACTCATCTATTGTAATAGCATTCATATCATACCTAATATCTTCAAATTAGTGGAAGATGGCGTTATTTACCAGCTTAGTATTCGTAGTTGCTGTATTTCCATTATCTTTAACTAATTTTCCATAAATAAGTAACGAGATGCGAGATGGTAGCAGACATAGGTCCAAATGTTGAATTGATATACGGATTTCATCGTTATTACCGTAAGTTGCGGATGCATATGGCTGATGAGCACAAATCTCATAGGGTGCTATGGATTCATCAAAGTTGACAGGAGACTGAATGTTTAGAATTTCTTCCATGTTTTACGCAACAACACAAGAATATGCAAGTTAGTTTCCACCATGGCCTTTTATTTTTAATCCTTAGCTTTTTAGACACTGAATGTTTTCATGTGTTAGTTGTCATTGATGTGTTGACAGTTTGATTGTTCGTTGTCGACTAACTGTTGGAGCACATGTTGAACTTCTTATATAGCTTTTACTGTTGTACGATCCCCATTATGATGAAGGTTTAATATATAACCTCACGGTTGTGACTTCTTGAAAATTGACTAAATTACAGTCCTGATCAACAATGTATAGCTGCATATAGTCAACAGTGCGTCCACCAATTGGTAAATTGATATTTTGTGATGATACTTCAATGATTTTATAACCTGGTGGTACAGCTGGAAAAAATTCGTGAAAGGTAAAAACTTTTTCTCCATTTATAGAGGCTTGAGTAGTGATATTACACTCAACTCTCAGTACAATGACTTTAAAAATAGCTACAGGTAAATCTGAGCAGTGGGTTGTGCTATCTTCAAGAACACGTTTAGTGAAACCTAAGAGACGGCCTATGGAATCTTTCGGTCTAAAATGAATTTGATGACTGCAAGTGATTACATTACGAAGTATATTATTGTTAGGTTTGATATCAATAGTTATATCGTTCGACTGTAATACGTCAACTAAAAATGACTCGATATCTCGAATTCTGTAGCTGTCTGTTGGAAAGATGACCACTTGATTAGCCACGTAAAATTTATTACTACCTACATCAATATTTGGAATCAAATTAAATGTTAGGAGTTCTACTAAGCCAACAACGTAATTATGTTTTGATGATAACTCGATAGGTGGAATATATTTTATTTCTAATACAGAAGAAGTTACAGACAAACTACTTAGTGTCAATGTTTCTTCCATGATTTTTCAAAAGCGAATGAATGATTTTGCGCTATGACATTATCGTATATACTTTTTGAGACAAATTTGAAGCACAGTTGACCAAAATTATGAGAATCATAATCTTGATATTTGACATGGTTATACTTGATATTGGCAATTCCTAAGTACAGCATTAAATTAATGGGTGGTTGTAGATCACCAAAACTGTCAAAATAGACAACATCATTACCGTGTTTTTGATACGCCACCCAGTGTGTTCTAGGACCATCTTTATCATCAAGATTAATTATAGCAGTTTCACGATGACACGGTCCATCAACTAGTAAGTCATTTCGCATGAATACTTCCCGGAAATTGAGGGTTTTTATCTTTTTAGCATATTTTAATAAATCAACATTCGTCAGAGCTCCAGTGGGTAGTCTTACTTCGAGTTTTTTTTCAAACCTTTTTTCAGCATATGGCTTCAAGTAGACACCTCATCCAGTTTTATATGGTTAAAATTTTAGACATTTCCCAAGTACAATGGCCTCCATTGTTTTATTTTGTCTTTGGCTTTTTTGCAGTTGCTGTTTAGCAGCCTTACTTGCATTTATACTTTTTAATATTCCAGCTACACCATTAGATAGTGCACTGGTTGTACTCAAGCCAGCAAATAAGGGTATTAGAGGTAGAGCATCATTAGTTCAAGCAGGGAGAGGGAAGATACGTGGTATTTTTACACTTTTCTTACCACCTGCTTTCTTAACTGCACAATGTGCCCTCTTTAAAGCTGAAGTAATAAGTGGTATGTGTAACTATACAGGTAAAGTATTTTTAACCTTATTTAAAAGACCACATCCTCTTGCATGATGAATGATTTTCACTTTTCGGTGGTTGAATAACGACTGAGCTCCTTCGTCTGAAAGCATTGTATTTATAGGGTGTAAAAGCACTGCGCATCCACATCAGTCGATATCTAGCCATCATACCATGCAGACATGCAGTTTAAAAAGCGAACTGAAAAATTGCAAGTTCCAAACTTTGACGCTGTTGTAAAACAGGAAAAACGTTTGAACCGACATGGTGAATTACTTCCAGACAATATTCAAGCCGTATTCTGTAGCCCATCTAATTGTGGTAATACAAACAGTCTACTAGCACTAATTGTAGATCCCAATGGACTAAGGTTTAAAAACGTTAATTTATACTCAAAGTCGCTTGATCAGCCAAAGTACACGTTTTTGCAAGAGTTGTTGGAGCCCATAAATGACGTAAAATGTTTTACATTTAGTGAACATGAAGCACTTGTATCCCCAGATATTGCACTACCCAACTCTATCATGATTTTCGACCACATAACTTGTGAAACGCAGAACAATGTAAGAGCTTTCTTCTGTATGGGAATACACAAAAATGTGGACTGTTTTTATCTATGCCAGTAATACGCACAAGTACCAAAATACCTTGTGAGAGAGAATGTTTATCTTTTAGCTCTATTTCATTAAGATAAGCTGAATTGGAAACATGTGTATGATGATCATGTTAACTCTGACATATCATATACCTCAAAATGAACTGCGGTCGATATCGCAAAGGTTTTGACAATTTTGCTATAAACATAGGTCACACATAGTGTACTACATTCATGACGATGACGATGACGATGACGATGACGATGATGATGATGATGATGATGATGATGATGATGATGATGTGAAAGTGTGTATTGACCTTTTTAAGCTCGGTCAACATGTATTTCCGCGTTTTCTCCAGCTGCGACAACCTCATTGTTGGGAGGTAGTTATTGTTGGTGATACGGTTCAATGCAGCAAAATCCATTTCACTGAAACAAAAATAAATAAATATTAGTACATAACATATAAGAGTAAAAATAAATAGTAATTAACTCCAAAGAATTCTTGTTTTCTTGATTGAAGGTGTATATTACCAGGGAGTAAGTAAGCTCTCTTACTCGTCAAGTGACAGAATGAGCTCTGCTGGACGATGTAGCTCTATTTGTAGGAATTCTCTCTCCTCAATTTTTTCTCCTACTACTTCCCCCTCCACTTTCTTATCATCTAGATGAACGAGCATATCTAATAGCTGGAGATCGTTATTGTCGAGACTGATGTAGGCCGATGATAGTGTATTTGTACTGTTTGGAAGAAACTGACGATCATCATCTTGTGGACTAACAGCTATTTTTCTCTGTTGCTCCGTACGGATGATGTGTAGTTTAAAGCGGATATTATTTTGCTCGCACATGACTGTAGACTTGTTGAAGAGGCAGTTCCAGTAGCCATCAAAGCCGATTTTGGTCTTTACGACACCCATTTTGACACCCTTTGCCTTCTTAATTAACTTCCTGTTTTGTACTTGGATACAATACATCTTACTTCGTAGTCCAATAAATTCCGTCATAATGTTACCACAAAACTCATCTTTTATCAACCCAATGACCTTCTTATTCACCAGAGGCAGATTAAACTGAATGTTTGGTGTGTAATATGATGTATCAAATCTCTCGATGTCATTTCTTATGATTACGTAGACATTTTGACCAGATATCTCATATATCAAGCTGTCAGTGTTGGTATACAACAATTTATACTATTCGAAATGGTGGCATATGAGCATCTCTGATATATCTAATACACTGAAACCCACATATATTGGTTTTCTTACACTGATCTCTGTACGTGCTAGCTGTACAGCCACAAGATTTTCCGCAAAATACTTTCATGGGATATCTTGGGACTCAGGAAGTACATCTTCCTCTAGAGTTACTTTCGTTGTTCAGAATTTCTTGAAAGACGCCAATATCATTTACTTCAATGGATTGGAAAAAAAGAGGTGGCTAAAAGAAATGCTGTCAGAGAAGTAAGTACTTCAAGCAATAATTTACAATATTTCAATTAATACTAACTCTATCATATGTTTCAGACACATCTGCGATGCTGAAGACTTGGGTTGTCCTACTATCAGGAAAATAAATAAGGAGTGTGAAGTATGCTTTGTTTATCAGTTATGCACAAAACCTGTTTGTGCTATAAAAACTCAAGAGAGATTTGCTTCAAGGGTATGAGTTTTTTTATTTTTTCCCTTTTTTTTAATTGACTATCAGCAGCCATCTTTAGCATATTTTCTTTTTGCTGAGTGAAGGATAAATGTTCATCTTCATTACCAGAGATTTGCTTTGAAGGAGCCAATTTTCTCTGGATGGATGTCTTAATGGTATTTCTTGAAGTTTTCATACATGGTTCTTGTTGCATCAACTAAAAAGCAGTTGTCATCAGGATGGTTATGAGTTACATGGAAATTTAGAGAAAAATCAAAAACTAACAGTACAAACCTTAATGTTACCCAAATTTGTCGAAGCAGTAAAAATTTTCGAAGGGATAGAGCAGGTAACTGCTAGACACGTATTTTTGTTTACCTGGAAAGAATTCAGATAAATTCAAGTGCAATTATAATTGAGCCTTAATAAATGAAATGCACACCTCAAAGTTACATAAAATAGCCGGAGCTGTAGAGATTTCTTTGACATTACTACTTGACGATTGCTCACGATTTTTCTTTGCTTCTGCTAACCACTGTCAAAGTAAATAACTATATAAAAAAGAGCTAAGACTTTTAAATTGCTTTGTGAGATTTAAGATTATTAATATAATAAATTCCAACTAACTTTTACACCAAATAAAGGAAGTCGAAGATCACAGAACCGCCTTGGATCTGACTCATACCTCTCACAAATCCAAGTTGGTTCAGTTATAGTAGATGTTGGTATTATGCAATAAGTATCCCTGGATAAACCTGGGTTATCAATTTCTGAAATTGAGGCAATATCTTTATTTGACAGGACTACTGGCTCTGTTAATTTACATTCCACTTTTGTAAGTTTTTGTTGATTTGGTTCGAGTACTTGATGTTGATTTGGCTCGAGTAATTGATGTTGATTTTATTCAAGTAGTTTCTGATGATCGTAATAAAAAAAAGTTTTTTATTTCATGATAGTAATTTATCATACTTTATTCACTTTCTAGTGTTGCTGCTCTTTGAGTAAAGAAACATCCTTTATACCACGAAGACCAACATCTCTATTCGGTTGTTCACCATGCAAAGGAAGATCTTCTACAGGTTGGTTTTGCTCAAGGGATTAATGCTGAAAGTACTCCATTTGTTTCTTAAATAAAAAATACATCTTACAATTTGTATATTCCATTTGATAATACTTAAAACTTACTTGAGACAGGATAAAGTATTGTTTATTACTATGAAGATACAGTTATTTAGTATCAGTAATGTCCCCGGTATCATACGTAGTGAGATCAATTACAGATGATTGAAGGTTAGCTTGCTGTTGATAAGCAGTATTATTAGATGAATTTTATTCGATACCCTTAGCTTCAAAATTATGTGACTGTAGTTGATAAGCTGCTTCAATAAAAAGTTTCTCACTGATCTCAACACTTTGAAACTTTTTTTTATCAGGCTTCTTTTTCACAGGTAAGTGTATGTCCGAAATCTTAAGCACTCTTGCAGCATTACCAAAGTCTTTTTCTTTATCATTATCGTCATCATTGGCTAATGAGCGAACAGCTGCAGATGTTGAACTCAACTAGATTGTTTTTTGTTGTTGAGGAGATGAGTTTGAGGATGATGATACTGAAAGCATCAAGTCATTTTCTACACTATTAAAAGCTGCAGGTATAGCGGCAGTAGAAAAAAGAGAGTTCACTGAGGCTGATGAATCTGGCAGCACGCCCATGAACTCTTCCTCAAAAATTTTTGATGACGATGATGAGGAGGTCAAATGCGATGACGATAACAACAAAGTCGATGACGATGAAGGAGCGTCAGTGAAGGGGTTAGAGAGCATACTCTTGAGCTACTGAGATATGTGTAAAATATGAGAGCGCATACTCTTAAGCTAGATGTGTGATATGATGTATCGCACTTCACGTACATAAAAAAAAATTATGGAAAACGATGATGAACAGAAGCAGTGGCAAAAAAATCTCGCACTTCACAATGTTGATTTACACTTACAGTCGTCGATAAGAAAGTATACATGCACGTGCTTATTTGAATTTTCCTCAGTAAAATATTTTTAATAGTAATTAATATAATCTCTTACACAAATTTTTTTAACAATCTGGTGCTTCCAACTATGGTGAGGTTGCCAGATTAAGACCCTAACAGGGTCGGTGGGTATGAGCACATCCATCTGACAGCTTCCGTGGGGAGGGGCTGAAGGGGCGTGCAATAGCACGAAACTCTGATAGAGGGGGGAGGTGGCCCCATACCTGCCTAGTTACAAGGCTATGGCTGGCCTTGGAGCGTGACCAGGGGGGGGGGAGTCGGAACCGTACCCACCTAGTTTACTTACTGAGAACCTCAAAATCTTACCTGCGAAGATAGTGTTTGGTACAAAACTCCGTATTCTAAGACAATTCTTCGTTACTATTGTAATTCAGGACGAATACACATCAGTTTTGTGCATAGTCTCAGATGATTGTTGTTATCTCTCAGGTTGATGCCTGCTTGAAGACATTCCAGCAGTTAGCGTTTCACTTTTAGAGCATCCCAACGTAGACCAACACAAGGTCCTCAGCCAAACAGATCACCGGACCTGCATGATTAAGTGTGTAGGAGGCCCCAAATAGGTCACAGTGGACCAAATCAAGCCAATTTATTTGGAGGCTGGCATTGAGTGAGGAGAAATCAAAAACAAAATTTTAGCCATGGACAATGTATGTAGTTAGAATGTCTCCTACATCATCTTTTACGTTAAAATAAAATTTTAGAATTAGTAAAGAAATGTTGTAGAAATTTCACGCTACTCATTTTACACAATATTTAATGAGATATAAGAAACAATACTCATAAACTTTAATCAAATACAAAAGTGATTAATAATCCATATAATAAATAGAACAAAACAAAAAAAATAGGGCTATTTTTTGAAGCTGTAAAGATTTAAAACTCACAAAAAATATATAATAAAAAAATATTTCTTCTCTTATCTCACAACTTTATTACTACAGCAACAAAGTCATAGAGTCTAATCTCTACATTTCTACAATCTATGCACTACAAAAATACAAATACATAATCTACCTATTTAAAAGTCTGGAAGATTCAAGAGATTCCTGAGGGTTATAGTGATAAGCTTATGTTTCACTCAACAAATTCTTTATTTATCAAATTTGATGCTGCTGTAATCTTGATAAATGTTCAGCATCATTTTCTTGACGCAGAAAATTGTATTCGTTAGATGCATATGAAGGTTTTCTCCTAATCCGACTTCTTGCGAGTTCAAGCACAGTTAAGTCTTTTGTGAACCCTGAAGGATATATTTTTTTTTTTTTATTAATTTATCAAATATTTGTTGGCAAGATACTTCGACGTCCAATGACCCTAAGAAGGACTAGTAAGCTAAAGTCTTTCTTGACTAAAGTTTCTAGCAAACGTGACTGCCTGGATACCTCAGGGTAATCTTCTCCAGCCTGCTGTTTTATCACACGACTGATTGAGAGAAGAACTACATTGTCTGAAGCCTTCAAGCTAGTTGCAGAGCTCTTTCCGGAAATGGTAGTAAGCATGTATTTGTTGGCCAGGTAGTTCAAACTTCAATGGCCCTTTAAAGAATCGACGAGATTGATGGTTAAATACAAAACGTAAATACTTTTAATGGCCCTGAAAAGGGCCAGTGGTGAAGTTTTTAGTTATTTCTTATTATTGTTCTTGATGATGGAGAGCCATCATCGCTATTGTAATTAACTTTTGTAAATCTTTTGTCTCCTGGAAATATTTTTTTAAGAAACTAACTCTGTTAGCACGCTTGGTAGCAGATCAGTGCTATAATCTAGTGGTGAAATGAGGTTACTCTGAGGTTCCCGATCAATTGTCTTTAGGTGAGCTTCGCTAGTGCAATGCATGTGCGATAAGCTTGACATTGTTTGCACTAGTACAAGGGCAATGATTGGTTGATGTGTATGCGAGGAACCTGCGCTAATATTTTTCTATTTGTTTAAATAATTAAATGTGACAGTAAAATTTTGATGCATGATGATTAAAAAAAGTACCAACAACTTGCATAAACTTTTATTACTATCGGCAGCTGAAACTGGAGCTAAACTATTCGTTTATGTAAAATTTTTGACGCATAACAAACATTTTACTAGATAATAAAATTTGAAACTTTTAACAGAAAATATTAATTGTGATAACCATGAATTTAAATAAATATTTTTAAAAACTTTTAAAAACTGTTAATGAATACTAAGTAAGTTGACTCAAACGAAACAAAGACAGATGTAACTGTTACTAAGTTTACATGTGTTGTCTCCATCTTACTTTCTAAAGATATGAATTACAGAAAAACAAAGCTTATTTTTTAAGATTCAAACTGATAAGAAAAAATTAAGGAAAGAAAATTCAATTTAACAGGATGGGGCATGAATAACTCAAAGGACAGCATCAGAAGTTATTAATAGAAATCCATAAGATGTATGCAATAATGAGCAACCATTTGGGAATAAACTATTAGTTTTTGGTAAAGATTTTTGTCATATTTTACAAGTGCTTCAAAATAGTAGCAGAAGTATAATAATATCTGAATCAATTAAATTATTACATTTATAGACATTTTAATACTTTTTTTAGTAATCAATAAAATCTTAAATAAAATCTTAAGTCAACAAATTTTTAACATATAATACGGATAACAGAATAAAATTCGTGAGGGGGGTGGTGTGCGTGTAGGGAATCTTTGTAAAGTACGAAAAATACTCAGTTCATGTAAAGGGTGAGAATTGCGTGGAGCTTATGGGAGAGGGGGCTTTTAACATGAAAAAAATTTTTTGTACGTAAAAAATGGATACAACAATCGAATTCATGCAGGGAGTATCGTTTGGTTGGTTGGAGGGCTATGAGATCAGGCGCAGGCGGCTGAAATACAAATGAGAACTCTTTAAAATAGGTAAATTTCAACTAATTCACTGTGAGTAAGGTGTGGGGAGCACGGGAGACCAAAAAAATATGTCCTTACAACCTTACACATAAAGAAAGATACTTTTTAATAAAGTATATACGTAGAGTATACATGCATGCGTTGACAAATCAAGTCGTGCGGGAGCGCGATAAGGTAAGTTTGAAAAAGCAGACGAAGCCTCGGCGACCGCACTACTCTTTACTTCATATTTGCATACTCGAACTTTCAAATACCGAAAAATAAGTATTTTTACCGGTATGCCTGATGTATTTTGGATTAATTAAGTCTCTTTAATTCGAATCTACAACTTTACCAAAAAATATAGGTCAAAAAGTCGTTAGAACAACGAAAACGAGACATGTAAGAAGATATAAAAACGAGATATAACTCTCTCATAAGTAGAATCGTCCCCTAAATGATCAGTAATACAAATAATAGAATATGTGTGGCAAATCGAAGTCGAATATGTATGTATGCACTTATAAGCATGTAAAATATATCCAACCATTTAAACAACGAGAGACAAGATGTAGTGTTGCTAAGCTAGGATAACTACTTGGTAGCAAATTTGAAATATAAATGAAAATTTAAAGATCTGGAATGCTTTAATATCCTATTGTCCTAACCCTAAATTTCATATGCCTTAAATGTGATCATCTTAATTTCAGTGTCTAAATTAAAATTTACAATAAAAAAGTAAAAAAAAAAAAAAAAAATTTTTTAATTTTCTTGATCCCAAATTAGGGCTTATTTCGCTCTTTCTCTATTATTTACGGAGAAACGGTCGTTTTAAGTTTTGGCTATCTTTAAACACCAAAAACTTAGATTTTAAGCGTTTTAACGGGTTAGTGTCTATCTGCTTTGATGTTTTAGACAGCCTGGACTTCTATTTTCTACAATTTTATCANAATGTGATCATCTTAATTTCAGTGTCTAAATTAAAATTTGCAATAAATAAGTTAATTACTAGCAAAAAAATTTTTTAATTTTCTTACTATACTTTTTTTAGCTATTTAATATAAATCATGTAACGCAGCTGCAACAGTATCATTATAATCTGATCGAGTAGATAGGAAACTCTAGTTATTTCCTGGAATTCTCTGAATAACTAAATGTAAATTTAAGCCTCATTTAACTTAGTAGGAAAGTTAATAGTCATACATTAACAATCAATTTTTTAAGTAGTAGTAAAATAAGAAATCGTTGATAAAAACATTTGTTTTAGTAACTTATTATCACTTTCACGATTTTCGTATGTATTTTCCTAATAAATAATATTTTATTGTAAAAATTTCTTAGGTATTAAATAGCTGTTATTTGTAATGTTTGGATTTAATCGATACGTAAAAAAGACATACTGATAAAAGCTTGTTAAATAAATAACAAATTAGAGATTCTTTATGTGTATAATGACTAAGTATTTTATCTGAAAATTTTGTTGGGAAAAGTAATTTATTCCATGTAATTAGCTTAAAGAATACATTGCTGAGGATTATAAGATTAAGTTGTTAAATAGAAGAAAATATAAGACAAAAGCATTGTAGATAAAGACTCTGAAACTCTTTTTTTTAAGACAATTTATTTTATTTGGTGAATTTATGAACTATTTGTATAAATTAACCTCTGCACTCATTAACATACTCAAAACATCTTTTAGTGAGCAAATTTGAGTCGAAATTTAGTGAGATCGTTGTAGATCACAGTAGTTCTGTGGCACAGACTTCGTTTCTATGCAATTCTTTCTAATATGAGCGATATCTAATGTGATTAGGTTTTTTTTAATAAACTTTTGAAGATGGTGTTTTCCGGAAAAGTTATGATATCCCCTTAAAAATAGCGTTTAACAAAACTGAGATGTTAGGTAAGTTTGATGTGTTGAGTTCATATTTTGTAAGGAATTTCTAAAGCCTTCATACACTGGCAGTGAATAGTTTTCTTTCTTATGAATCTGTAGCCTTGAAAAGTTCTGAAATAAAAATCTAAAAACGGTATAGTTTTTATTTTTTATTTTTGGTGCATCATACGTTTTGTTTGACATTTGTAGTATAATACTGTTTAATACTAGTTCTCTAACAATATCAAGCTAAGTAATATTGACTTTTGACTGGTACATTATGCAAACCTCACATCAAATACATTCGTGCCTTGCTATGTCGAAAGTATACAAAAGTGTTAGGACAAAAGTCAATAATACTTCATTTGATTTTGTTAAAGTACAAGAACTAAACAGTATTACACTACGGATGTCATACAAAGTGTATGCTGCACCAAAAATAAAGAAAAAAACCTTACTGTTTTTACATCTTTATTTCAGAGCTTTTTTAAGTTACAGATTTATAAGGAAGAAAGCTGTCCACAGCCAGTGTATGAAAGCTTCAGAAATTCATCACAAAATGTGAACTTAACACACCAAACTTACCTAACATTTATTTTTGTTAAAAGCTATTTTTAAGTGGTAAATAAACTACTTTACGGAGATGCAGGACATGAGTTTAAATGTATTATGCAATCGACAGATCAGTGTCAAAAACTGTTTTATTTGATGTCTTTTTTTAACTAACTTAATTATGTAGATGATAGTAGGAAGAAGTTTACTGCAGGACAAAATATTTTAAATGCAGGTTGTCTTAGTAATAAATGAAGCAAAGTGAAAAAAAAACATTGTAATTTCTAACCACGAAAAATATTCAACCAGTTTTGCTGAAATTTTGCAGACTGATTCTTGACACGTCTTAGATGGTTTTAATATAGTTTTTTGTTATCAATTTTAAAAAATTACGCAAAAAATATGCTAAATTTTCACTTTAGCTCAGTAGAATCTCCTAGGTGACCTAGAAGTAAAAACGAAGCTACCTGCCATTAAAGTGAGTATGTCTGGTTATAATACCTCAAAACAAACTACTGTTTACCATAATCGTTCATGTCAGTGCATCTAAAATGTAGATGTAAGTCGTGCAGCTGGGTATCCCAGCTACCGACAATACTCTTCTGTCATAACATCAGGGGACGTTGCGGAAGAGCTCTACGACTAGCTCTAACGCTTCAGACAATGTAGTTTTTCTCCCAATCAAAATAAACTTGAGCGAACGGGACTGTCTTCAAAGCTAGCATTAAGAACCAATCTCTTTATCTTAGATCACCAAAACAACTGACTCTGCAAAAAAAGGTGCTTTAGACATCAACGTCTTCGACGTGACACCAGGAGATGTTGGAAAAGAGCTCTACAACTATTTTCAAGGCTTCAGATAATGTAGTTTTTCTCTCAATCAGTTGGGTGATAAAACAGTAGGCCAGAGAAGATTACCCTGAGGTATCCAGGCAGTCACGTTTGCTAGAAACTTTAGTCAAGAAAGACTTTAGCTCACCAATCTTTCTTAGGGTCATTTAAAGTCGAACCTCTTTGCCAACAAATATACTACGATTTAACAAAGTTGACAAAAAACAGCCTTTAGAGCTTATAGAAGTTTTAGCTATGCCTCTGGTCGCAATGAGACGAATTGGAATGAAAACCTTAAATGCTTCAAATCTATACAATTTCAGGCATCAAGAAATTGACGCACAACATTTACCGAGATTGAAACAGTAGCGTCAAAATTAAGCAATAAAGAATCCATTACGTAGGAGATCTGCTTTTTTTTATAACCCTGACAGTAATCACTTAAATCATCCAGACTTTCTTAATAGGTAGAATAATATGTATTTGTATCCATTGTAGCGATAAAAAAAAGATTATACACTACTGTCTTATATTATAGCATTACCTCCAAAACTGAAAACAAGATTTCAATAATATTTCTTGTTTCAACACTCACTGATATATTTGGAGCTCATCATGTATTCTGTTAACTTGTTTTTGTCTGAAATGCTATGCTCGCTTTTGTTTTGGTTAATTACATCTTCTGTATTACAGGATCAAATCAAACATTAAAAAATTATGCGTGTAAAATTTTTGCGAAAACATCAATAGTTGGAAGTCATACATAAGAATTCGTCAACATTAAATTGATTGTTTTGCATTAAATATTAATGAGGAATGCATTTGGCAAATTAAATGTGTGTTCCTGAAAAATGTTTCCAGTACACTTAAGGGAAAGTGGGCTGAACAAGGGTCTGATTTTTTTAAATACTTCTTTGATATACCTACTATTTTTCTTTTACAAATTTTCTTTCACACAGTTGAGATCAACGAATTTTTCAAACAATTTTTTTTAGTTTAAAGCAGAAAAAAATGACCGTACCTAATTTTTTAATAGCTGACCATATAAAAAGTATGTAAACTCTATCTATTCTACAATATGCATTTTACAGTTTAATTCTTCAGCTTTAATTTGCAAGGTCTTAAGCTTTTGTTCGAGCTACTAAAAAGAAGTTATGATTAAAATAATCAAAATCTTCACATAGGGCAGAGCGTGGCCGCTGGGGTGGGGCACAGTGTAGCACGGAATGTGCAATTGTGCCATTTGAAATCTATAGTAAACAAGTCTGAAGTTTCGAGCGCTTGCCCAGAGGATTTGTGAGAAACTTACAAACAAAATTTAACAACTATAAAATGACGTTGGTTGAGTCTTTCCAGTTTAAAAGTAATAAAATAACTTTTTCAACGATTTTTTCACATTTAGTAGTTCTTTTACAGTTACTTCAATGGTATTATAGAAGTTTTTAGTCGTTAAATGATCTGGGTGAGCGCTCGAAATTTTAGGCTCGTCTCAAGTTAGCTAGTGAAAAAATTTTAATTGATGGTAAGACCGTTGCTAGTACTACCAAAGATTTACAAAATGTTACGCCAAGTATAGTATTAAACTAACCAAGTTATAATTGTATGAATAACTTTTCTTTCACTGTTACTTCCAATTAGAAGTGTCTAATAAAAATTTATAAAAATTTTGTCTGTTTCTAGTTGGCTTTTGCACTTGGAAAACCAGATAAAAAACAATAAAGATCAAAAATTAATTTTTTTCATACCTTTTTTTTCCAGCACACGATTAAACATAAGTAAATCGACTAAATTCAGTCCCACCATCCGGATGGTAACGTCAAAACTGTCTGGTTCAGATATTTTACATGAAATTTTGATAATAAATCTTTTTAAATTATTTGTTAGTTTCATTTACACTAGTCAAAATCATCACGTCACGCATGCCCACCCCTATGCTATGCTGTGCCCTACCCTGGTACATGACATAACAGATTAGTGAGTTTCAATATCGATTTTTCGGAGAGTTACATAACTTAAATAATTTTTTCATAGCCAGGCAATACTTTCCCAAGCGATTTTCATACACAATGGTATTTTTTTTTTTTATTTCATAACTCTACGTATACGCCTCACAATCTCCAAATAAAGTTACAGTGCTATGGATGCCTTACCTTCTCTTATATTGACCAAATGAATCAGTGATTTGAGTGTGTCTTATGTTAGTGTACAGTAATAAATTTTGTTTGGTGTTGCCATGTGTACTACAAGATTGGAAAAAATGAAAATATGGATTTCTGCTATGAGAACACAGCATATTTGAGTGCATATACATGCTTACACTTGTGTTAAGCTAAAAAAATACAAGTAATCCGTGGAAACGTAGTGTAAATGTGTAAAAGTTGACCTAACCTGTCATTAGTATTAATTTTTATTGAACACTGTATTGTGAGAAATAGATAAATGTAAGCAGTACTTGTGTTTCTCAAGCTCCATACAAGTGCAAGCATTTGTATACACATATATATGTTGTGTCAGCACAGTCACAATCCATGTTTTTATTTTTTCCAATCTTGTAGTACGTATGATAACACCAACCAAAACTTATTACTGTAAATTAACATAATACACACTTAAATCACAGATTTATGTGGTCAATCTATTTTTAATAAGCTTTTTTTTAACTTATTAAAAAGTTTTCCTATAAGGCTCGATGCATTCTGGCGATTTTAGCGAGGGACAATTTCTCTCATTCGACGGCGCCACCTGATATAGGCGCATAGCGAATAATATTTCTTGTAAAAAATATTTACAGTGTAGCCTATGTAAAACAAATTTTTTATTCCTATTTTTATCGTAAATAGTTGCCACAGACATTTTCCAAACGCCAGCCAATTTTTTCGATTGTACTACCGTTTACTTTATCAATTTTCACTTAGTATATAAGTCTAATTGAAAAGTGGTATATTACACTTTTAATGTTTATTCTTAATATATTACGAAAATTCATTATATTCACGTAAAAATTAATACTCAGGTACAAAATGACTGCCACAATAACAAATTTTTTTTAAAGAAGAGGTTGTTTACCACGTGCTTGTAACTACTTTTTACCGATAAGTGTTGATCAAGGTAGTTTGTACATGATTATATTCTTCTTGGTAGATTGTTGACCCCAACCATTAATATTGCATTCGTATTCATAAACTCGTTTTGTGACAATTATTCATTGAAAAACTAAAATTTACTTTCCAAACATTTCAAACTCAAAATATGCAGGCCATTAAAATTTCACTTAAATCCAGGGTGGCACTAGAAGAGAACTAACATGCTAAAGAGTGGCAAAGCTGATGCTTTACTGTATTTGGTGTTTAAATTTATGTAGGAATTTTTCTAATATATTATATTCAACAAAATGCAGTGGTTTTCAATCCTAGGAATGCAATAATTGCACTGAAACAGCTGTATCTAGGGGAGACCAGGGAATGACAGACACTTTTTCTTCAACAGCTAATTACAGCTTTAATTTTAAAGTAAGATTAACCGAAAGAATCGATTTTTAAAGAAAAGAAAATGTAGTTATCACAACACAAGCAAATTTTATAAAAATAACAAAACTTTTTGCTTAAGAACGGCACAAACCAAACCTCAGAAAACTGCTAGTAGTGCCTCATAGTAACGTACTTCTAGCAGGGGGTGGGGTACCACGAGCCTGATAAATCACGATGATTTGTTAGGATAACTCGTAAAATGAATGACAAAAAAGAAGTTTTTTTTTTTTTTTTTTTGAATACACTGCAATGTTGGTAAATTAAAAATTACCAATAATTGCTCCTCGCTCATTCGTAAGGAAATCTCCATGAAGATTTGAAAGCAATTCGAGCAAGGATCCACGTGCATCCAAAAAGAGGCACGAATCACCTGCAAGTTACTCGTAGCTGCAGCACGATAACCAACTATGATTCATGCACATGCACGAGGGCCTATGCTGACCGGAAACGATGAGCAAAGTAAAAACGAAATAATTATGAAAACCAATTGATACAATAGTTCAACTGGGAACAGCTGCGCTGAGGTTTAATATTAGATATAAGTACATAAAGATTGAGTTTAAAAGACGCGATGTTAAAAACTAGGATAACATATAGTTAAGACCTATAGACTAAGCGAGAGTATTAGTAAATGCTAGAATTATTACATATGGCTAATACAACCTGTACACGCTACACCATTAGCCAGCAACAATATTACATAAACCTACGAAAGTAATCTTATTGACTTATTTCAAAGAATTATCCGATTTTTACCATTCATGTTCGCAGACTCATGGTTTACTGTACAACCCTTTCGTATCGCGTTAACAATTTCATAAACATACTGCAATAGCCCAAATTGTAATCTTTTTAAAAACTGTCACTGTTCCAAATGTAAAGGAAAACGGGAAAGTCATGGCACTTCCTCCTTTTCCTAACACAGAGATGTTGAGAAAGAGTCTGCACTCTTTCCCCCAACAGGGGTAACGGAATTTCCGATTTCCCAGGGCACCCTGAGCCGATTTACTCTTCTACGACAACCATAGTTTACCAAATGCTACTAACATTTTGAAATACATTTACAACTAACAATGAATGGAAACTATCGGTAAATCTAAGTAAGTTAACAATATAATAGTTCGCGACGAGCACCCCACTACTGTTTCTATATATATACTTGTTTTAACCAGAGAAACTGCTGTTGTTAATTAATCATTCATGATTATTTATTAGTCCGATCAATGCTCACGTGTGCAGGTGTAAGTAGCGGAAAATCTAGCAATTATTATAGTTATTAATATTTAAAATTAACTACTTCTAAGACTATTATTAATATCACGAGGTACTGAACATCTATTCAATCAAACCTAAATATTAAGCGATTTTCACCGCTCTTTTTGCATTGGGCTCGATTGAATGGGTGAACAATGTTTGCTATTCGTTAATAATGATAATACCACCTCTTAACGTTAATATGAAGTTATGATAAAATCTTGTAACTTTTTGATGTAAAAGAGGAAGGAAGGGAATGATTAAGTGAATCACCTTCCCTTCTCTTGACGCATAGAGGAGAACAAGTCAGATGTGGGATGTGCCAATTTCTGAGTGGCTAAACTAGAGAAGTTCTAGCCAATTAGATTTTCCGCTATTGTTTTTTCTTCAAGATCTTCCCCTGGCAAGTTTTCCTGCTTTTTTCGAGCCAGCGCGTGACCAAGGTCCGCTTATCGCAATAAAAAGGCCCGGAGGACCAGAGAAAAATGAGTTTGGCACACGACATTCGACGGTACCCTTCCAAGTAGACTAAGTAGTGAGAGTCCACCTCTGCTACAACCTAGTCTACTACGAAGCGAGGACACAGTCGAATTTCGTTTGTCACCCTCGAACGATCAACTGGTAAACAGAGTTCGCCTTTACTGCCACTTGATCTTCTTCGAGAGCGGTCTCCGTTCTACGCTGGTTCACCGCCTGTACCAAGTTTTTCTTTTTAAATAAAAGTAAGTGGAAAGTTATCGAATTTCTAAAATTTTCTTCTTCCTATTAAGTTGTTTTGCGCGAACACCATTACTTGCCATAGTATTGATACCCGTGGATCACCGAGAAATATCAAGTTGTTTTACGCAAACACCATTACTCGCCATTGTATTGATACCCGTGGATCACCGGGAAATATCAAGTTGTTTTGCTCAAACACCATTACTCGGCATAGTATTGGTACCCGTGGATCACCGGGAATATTAATTTAGCCACGCATATACCATTGCTCTCTGCGGTAGTAATACCATCAGAATTACAAGGACCGATCGGATTAAAGCAAATATCTCTTCCCCACGTAAAGCCGAGAAACGATACTCTTACTCGTGACGTTGCTGACAGTTTTTAGATCGCGAACAGGATACCCTTCGATAAGCCGCTCCTGGTAAAATTGACAAACCTTAAGAGAGCCGCGAGCAAGCACATCGGAATATTGCACAGCAGTCGGTCCTAGTCGCATGAAAGCAATCGTAGCCCCTTTGCGAGTACCATGTCGTTAAGTTGAACTACCCCTTTTAGCCCTGCGCCCCACCTACGCCCCCAGTGCGAGTCCCAAGTTATTAAGCGAAAGCTTAGACTCAAATCATACTTCGTGCCGACGTAACAACACATCAAATTAAATTTAAAATATGACGAGAGCATCTATACATGTATACATATTACAAATATTTTAAATTACATTGAATTTGTAACTTTGGAATTATAGTTTTGATTTTTGAGTGACATTTGGTTCTCTCCCAGTTTCCTTGGTTACTTTTTTTTTTATAGTAACGCACCATTTTTAAAATTTGCTTAAACAATAAAAAATTTTAAAACCTAGTCACCTTATGTATTACAGTGTTTCACTGTGTATCACAATGTTTACATGTACGGATAAGGTTAGGAAATCTGTTTACGGTCGGAGCTCACCGATAATATAGAGAACTCTCGTGCTAGTAGTGCCCCGCCCTAAGGTGCCAGTCATTCCCAATATAGAACACGCGATTATTTTTTTTACAACTTCTTTCCATGCCTCCTAGAGCAAATTTAAAAAAGCATGTTGAAGCTCAATGTTTAATCTACAAAATAGACATCATAAGATAGTTTAAAACAGGTTCGTTTGTATCGAGTGTGTGTGATCAAAAATGCGAGAGCAGGCACTCTATTAGATAAAACTTTACATGTTTTTAATCAGACTTACGCTACATTGTTTAGTGTTTTACTTGGAGAGGAAAAAAGTAATTGTATCAGTAATTTTTATTTACAAGGTTTGAATTGAAAATATTTCATTATTCGGAAGAAACTGAGGTGCTAGAGTTACCTAGTAAGCTTGTCATTCATCGGTCTTGTGGATTGGCACGTGGGAGACCGTGGTTCGATTCCCGGCCAGTGCGACTGTTCGTGCAAGTACCTCCGTGATTTTTCACATGTGCTTTTTCACCATGCAAAGCTCCTCGAAGAGGATTTTAGGCAACCTTCTGGCAGCAAAAATTGCCTCATTTCCCCTCACCCCTCTCCTGTAATGGGTGGCCTCCCATCCCTTTTCTTATCCCTTTTTCAAGTGCTAAGTGCCAATAATAGTGCCCTTATTAAAAGGAGCTGGACGTAGAGCAAGATAATATATAAAAAAAGATCTACATAGATATACATTTTAAATATAGTGATATACATCTGGTTGTATCCTAAATGCACTACTTAAGATACCTAGCACTTTGGAATAGGAAAGGAAGAAGAATGAAATGGGATAGGGGATAACACTTAAAAATAATTGGTGTACTGTCTGAGTCCAAACCAGATGTATACTTATAAACTGTAGGTCTACCTCCTGCACTCCTTTCAATCTCATTTATGAAGCGTTATACCAGCAGTTAATAAGCCTTTGAAAATCAACAGCACAACCAAAACAGCGAGATTCAAACGGCCATCACCTATCCAACACTAACAGTATCTAATGCTGCTCAACTTCAGTGATCGATGGAACTGCATTCCTACCACTATGTCACTCTGTCAATGTATATCTATATTAACAACTGTAAGTGATTCGTACTATTGTATAATTCCTTTGTCAGTTTTAATTATATAATAAAAGCCAGTTGCTTACTATTTAATAACAAAACTTATTACACAGGTCTCTAGCATTTACAGTTGTTTGGATAATGGTAATTATTTTTTAATTAACAATGTCACTATTCAAAACGCAGGACCTCTAACTTTGTGCTTGTTTATTCATTAACAATCTAGTAAGCTGACAGTAAAAGTCTTCTAGCACTGGTAATTACATGCATGATTAAAAGTGCTTTATAAATAACTAGCGGCCTCGTATTATACCTCAGAGTGATCTTCTCTAGCCTGCTGTTTTAGCACCAGACTAGTTGGGAGAAAAACCACACCTTTTGGAAGCATTGGGGCTGCTTATAGTGCTGTTTGCCAACGCCTTGTGGTGTTTTGTGAGAGTCGTTGGCGTCAAAAGCATCATCTTTTTTCTTGAAACTCAGTCATTTTGGTGGTTCAAGGTAGAGATGGGTTCGTGTCACTTACCTGTTAAAGTTCCGTTTACTCAAGTTTGTTTCTCCTTTACAGCTTCACTATGTAAGATTCACCGAGTACGTACCTTAAAGCGGATCAGTGGATCCTGGTTAACTAAGACGGTAGTTGGTGAATGGGGCTCCCAGCCTTGCAACGAACAGTTTTACTCATGACGTGTGCCAGAGAATGACTGATTTAGTTAAAGAAGGCTTGAAATGTATTAAAGAACCTTTAAAATGAATGACATTGAAAACCATGATTAATAAGTATGCATTTTTGTTTAGAAGTACTGTTAAAATTGCATCGAAAAACAGTGATTTTCGCAGGAGGCCGTCGGCGGCGCATGGTGAGGCAAGCCGCCGAATTAGGCCACGCCCACTTCCTCGCTGAGCGCTCGGCGCACTTTTAAGCGTGTAGGTTTAAAATGACTACGCGTTGTAAAACCAACGAAATCTCCGGAACTAAGCATCAGAAATTGATGTTTTTTTTTTAATCTGGGGTAGCTTTCAATAATATTGAGATTACGCGTATCAACATATTAAAAATAATAATAGTCATGGAAAAACGGTACTTCTGAAAATTATTTTACTATTTGTTGCAAATTTTAGTACTTTTGTTATAGATATTACATATTTTCATTTCCTGACTGTATGTATGTCATAATTATTGTCAGCATTGCAATAAATAACAATAATTATTATTGTTATTATCATTATTATTATCATTATTATAATTGTTATTTATTGCAATTTTGCAATTATTGCTCTTTCGATGCAATTTTAACAGTACTTCTAAACAAGATAAGATTATGAACTTTCAGCATGTTGACCACTAACTCTTGACGAAGAGCAGCGCGTTTGAAAAATGGCCGTAAGTGGTCTCAAAACTTTTTTAGAGCCATTTTTCGAAGGGGCCATTTTATCTTCTACACGACGGTTTGCAAAAACTATTAATTGTATCATCTTGAAATTTGGAGCATATGTTAAAGACTACGAAAGGAACATTATTCAAAATTTTCAGCTCTTCATATCCAAATGGGACTGAGTTATGAATTTTTCAAAAAACGGCCAAATTTGCGATTTCTTGCAATTTGCAAAAAAACTATTAAATGAAATTAATTTTAACAAGGCTACTTTTGTGCAGCTTGGAAGGGCGCATCTTTTTTGTATTTAACTTTTTTTTTCATCTATCACTGTTTTCGATTTATTCGCGATTTAGGTGATTTTGGCACTTTTACCATTTTTTTGGGCACTTTGCTGACATTCAGAGGTTCGTTTTTGGTTGCAGCAATTTTTACCACTTTTATCTCGCTAATCCAATTTTTTATTCGCTTATAGGAATTAATTTTTTGAAAAGTCTAATTCTATCAGTCTATAGTGATTCACTAGTCACGTATGTACACTACAAATTGCCTCGCACGTATGCAACTACTTAGTTGAACATGCATGGGTAACTGTTACTATTGGATATACACTATACACTCATGCAGTAATACTGTAACATGCACTGTATACATTTTACAGTATACACATTGACAAGTGGCAAAAAGCGATATACGTAAGAAATACGAAAGAAATAGTACGGAAAAAATTTCAGCTGACAACTGCATGATATTATAATATAATAAAATTTTGTTGTATAAATGTAGCTGCCATAGTAATACTAAATACTGCGCATCTATTCAAAGTATGTTTCTGATTATATACTCAGAAAAATTATGTCAAAGAAAGTATTATTAGTGTACTAATAATTAATAAATTTTTTTTTAATGCTAAGACATACTCACCTTATGACGCAAATTCTTGTTTATAGCAGTTTTTATTATATTTCAAATAACTATTATGTAGCAACCCTACACTAATTAGTTTACAGCACAGTAAAACTTGAAATGTCTGACATAGTAAAAATTAGGATAGTATAATTTTTAGCATATAACATGGTAAATTATGTTGTAATCATTTTAGAGCGTCACAAATTTCAAAGTACAATTTTCTATGTGACAGTAAAATTTCTAATTCCACTGCATTGCTATTTAGTACAGTCAAAATTACTACGTTCGAAAGTAATTTTGTTTGATGTTTATAGGTATAGACACAAATTAGGTTTCAAATTAAAAGTTAAAATAACTTCTTCATAGTAAGAAACATATTTTCTAATTTATAAGGGTTAAAAATTAATACGTCCAAGTAATTTTTAATCGATTAATTACATCTGTGGTCAACACTGCGGTCTGCAGGAAACCCTTTGATTTTTAACTTTATTGTGTATAAACAGTACACATCCCCATATCTACTTCATCAATGCTATCATAGATATAGCAGACAGTGGTCTAGTGGTTACGGAACCTTTGGAAGCCAACGATGGAGATTCCACTCCCAGTCAAATCAGATGTTTTTAATGGTGCATTACGCGACTAGTAAGCGAGGTTACGAATGTCGCAGATTTCACGTGAACAAACAGTTAACGTGAAATCTAGGACATTTCTCAACCTCCGAACGTGGTGTATATACGATTTTTCGTACCTCTGTGGCCGTAAAACGGTTAATTACGTTTGCGTAGCAAACGTGTTTTGAGCGTTCTATTAATTTTTACTTTTTCTTGAGTAAAAATATTATTTCTGAACAAAGTAACAATTACTATGCTGAAAAACAAATTTCAACATTATCTGGTTTTACTATGTAGCATAGTAATTTTTATAAAATGTTGAGTAAGACTCAGCTTTTCTAAAAAATATGGTAACTTTTATGATAGTTATAATAGTTTTTTCAATACCACTTTTCTTATTGTGTACATAGAAGAGGAAATATACAATTTTTTATAATAAATACAATAGATATACATGCTTATGTAGATAATCGTTCTTAAAGCCCTGTGATAGCAACATAGAAATTGCAGGAGTTTTCTCTCTATGGACGAAGTCATTTTGTTTTAATTTACCAAAACATATTAAAAGTAAACAAAAATAGAACTCGGAAAAAACAATACATACAAAGCCATAAAAAACTTTGAGACAGCCATAATAGCTAAGTTCAAAATAAATAAAATCGATAGATTTGCTTAAAAAAGTTCGTTTTGTTATGTTCCAGAATAATTATGTTTTAATAAGGTAACGAAAACATAAATACAGTGAATAAGAGCTCAAATGGATCCAACCATAGGTTGACTCAATGAAGTGTTCACCAAGGACTCTTAGTGTTTTTTTTTTTTTTTTTTTTCAACTAATTCTGAATAACGTTTACATATCAGAATCTTTTGATACGTCAAAAAAAGTTAATAGAATGTATTATATACATTTGAAGACTCTTCTGCTGCTTTAGGTATAGTCGAACTCGATTTCCAAACTTATGAAGTTCTTAAAAAAGTATTAATATTATGCTACCGAGTATAGATATTACATATTTTCATTTCCTGACTGTATGTATGTCATAATTATTGTCAGCATTGCAATAAATAACAATAATTATTATTGTTATTATCATAATTTTAAACTTTGAAGGAAAATCATGCAAAAATCGTGGACCATGAAAGTCAACTATAACAATAATTAATTATTAAAGATAATAAAGAAAACGAGACAATTCTAAGTTTTGAAACAGATTTCAAAACTTTTTTTATTGAGCTAGATAGTGATTAAAAAGAACTTTTAAACGAAACAAAAGGAGACTTTAATAATGGTCCAGAAGGGTCTGGAAAACCATATCCATACTAATTATTAGCTTCTTATTTTTTCATGATGAAAAAAAAACCATAGTTATTATTCTAAGACTTGGACAGACATAGCTCCAATTTTATTATCCAAAGAAATGACAAATCACGGTATATTTCGATTGCAATTCAGTTTGACTTACATTGAAATTGTCTTTTTAGAGTAAAAAACTAATAGAAAACCAAGTGTGTGTCTCAAGCCACTCGGCATGAGTGTACCCACTAAACTGAGAAGACCTGTCTCATGGGACATCTGTCTCAAAATTTGCTTTCGCATTAATATTTCGAGCCCGGGGCCAGCTAGTGTTTATAATTAATGTGGCCTTTCATCGGAGTGTCGTTATTATCGTAATGTTGAATTCTCTTTATTTCGTTAGGCCGACTGCTGTTTTGCGAAAATATCGATTTTCATTGCTTTCCCTTGCTCATGGCTCGGGTAAGTCAGCATGACTTGGATCTGCAATGGTCATCTAGCTTTCATCCTCTTAAACTCTATCTACGTCTAGAGTACCTCTAGTAGGTACTTTAATTTTGGCATCTTCTACTGCGTTTCTAAATGCTGGGCAGCTGTCACTATCTGCTCCATGTTTGGCACCTTCTGTTCCACAAATAAAACATAGGGCTTTCTCCTTGCAATCTTTTTTTACGGTGATTACAGCTGCCACATTGAAAGCATAGCTTTGACCGGTCCTCCTTGTTGCAGTTCTGGGCTATGTGTCCATACCCCAGACACCAGTAGCATCTGAGGACTTCAACCCATCTCCTCACTTGGCAGCTTGTGAAGCCTATTCACAGCCTCTTGATTTCTTCTATATACCTGGCATAAGTCTCTTAAGTATTCACCAAAGCTACCTTCTGCCCTCTTTTACTCGCTCTTAGCAACGTCACTATTCTGATATGTGGCAAGCAACCAGGGATTCTATTTAATGCGAGTTTGACGTCAGCCTTCTCGGTAATCAGATCCAAATCCCGGATTTTGAGCGTTACCCTTTTCTCGCCTGTTTTAATGGATCCTAACCCTTTAATGGTCTTAGCTGTACTGTTAACCAAGGCTTCTTTGTCCTTTACTTCCTTAAATTTAAGAATAAGGTATCCTTTTTTAGTCATAGTGACTCGTTTGACCGTGATCTCATCCTCTTCCGGCTTCAAATCAGTCCTTATCTTCTTTATGACCTCGGCAGAGCTCTATCCTTCCGCGATCTTAACGAGAGTTTTCTCCTCATAATAACGTTTGCCACTGTCACTAGCATTAATTCGTATCCTAGGGATAAGCTCTTTATTTTCCTGTTTTTCTTCCTTTTCTAGAAGGGGGGTTAATGGTCTCCTTCGGGGCTTGCCTGTTAGTACGCTTTTCACAATACTAGATTGGATAGAGCGTGTGATTCTCTCCCTTTTTTCTGATCTCTACGTCTTTTGAATCAGATTTTCACATCTTTTTTCTAATCCCTTTACGGCTATCTTTGAACTTACGCAAAAGGTTTAACACACTTTCATACCTTCCTTTATTGGAATTGCTGTTTTTGTGTACGTCGATGTTGCTGCTTTCACCATAGCTTTGATTATTTCCTCAAGTTCTGTGAATATGGTGTCCTGCTTTGTCTGCTCCACAGTAAGTTTTGATCTTAAATTCGTGGTATATGGCTGAAAAAGGTGGCAGTACTGACATCACTCACTCCACTTCCAGTACTTTGCAGCCTGTTTCGTCCATGGCCGGGCAGGAATATGAAGCCCTTCTTTGAGTGTTTCTTATCAGAATTTATCCCCTTGCTACCGTTTGGATGCCTTTGTGACCTCCCCCAGAATTCGCGAGGCCAACACCAGTCATCCAGGATTTCACCAGGTCAGAATGGGCAGCAGATTTTCTCAGAGAGGTTACTACCTGGGGCACTAAGTTTTCATTAGCATCACCCATTGTAGGTTTTTTGGGAACCTACCCTAGATTTTTTTACGAAGGGTTCTCCTCGGCGTTTAAATCCACGGGAACTATTTTATTTCACTCCAACCACTCGTAGGTACGATCTTCGACCACTGCACCGCCTTGGAACTATACACCTGCGAAAAGCTTGCCTCCATCTGCCACCCGGAGGACGCGCCCCAAGGCTGATTGCCTCAGCCGAGGGCATCATTATTATTATTAGTATTATTAGTANGCAATTTTTACCGTGAACACTAAAAAACTTTTTTTTTATTGAACAGTCGTAGAAAAACTTTGACACTACTGGGATTGCTTTTTTACTATATTAAAGGTCTTACTTTTAAAGGTAAAGTAAAATATTTTTGATGAAAATAATAACTATCAAAGCTATGTCTGCGAGAGATACTTACTATCTCTGAACCTTTACTGTATTATTGAAAAATCTAAATTTTTTTGTTACTATCCAAATAACTTTACTTAAGGAATATTTCATTATGTAATGTGTTATGAGTGTTCTGTGAAAAGTATCAGGACGCTTTTTTTTTCAAGAAATAATTAGGAAATAATTTAATTACTAAAGAAGGACTGATTAAGCTACAACTTGAACAAAAATACGTTTAAAAATTGTAGTAACTATGAAGAGATTTATTAATAAATTAGCAGTTTTTAAAAATAAAGTTTGGCGTAACTCTGATTCAGTAATGGATTATTTTAGCTGTAATGCATTATTAGTACATAAATAAATTAATCGCTACGTTTCTTGGTAAGATTCACACATCCATCGATGACAATATGAATGTCTTAAATGTTAAGAATCCTCAAAAATACAGCAGTCATCATGAACTACTGCATGGTATAAGAAAAAGAAGCGCGACTATTGGCAGCACGAAAACAAAAGATGCGCGTAGAAATCAAGGCTTACTTGAAGCATTTGCGGAGGTTGTTTGTTTTCATTTTGCGACATGTGTTGTTCTTCAAGTGTAAATGCAATACTCTACTGCAGCGTGAAGTGCTTCTTTCTTTTAGCGTCTGCCTTTGGAGGAAGCAGATTTGGATATCACAAAGCAGTTAAGTAATACGTATGTATTTTTGATATATTACATTAGTAGCGTAGTATTAGTGTACTTTTGATGTTGTAAGAGCTTAATACTGTGTATCACGCTTGGTACGGAGGTAATTAACTGTTGGCACAGTATAAAATCTTGCAAGCTCGTAAAACAGTTTATTTTACTTCTTGATTAGACAGTTGTGTACAGTTTTCGTTTTCTTTATTCACGATTGCATTTATTATTGTACTGATTAAAAAATATTTTTATATTACACCAAAAATAATGTCTTCTAGTGCGAATAAAAATAGAAAGCGAAAATTTAAAAAAACAGTGATGTCGGCACATAAAAAAAAAGTACTTACATTTCTGTTTTAGCGTGGTAAGTAGATTCTTTGTTTCTAGATTAGTTTTTTCATAACTTTTTTTAAGTGGAGAAACCTGCTCATTGTTTTTTGTAGTATCAAAATCACGTGCTTTAACAGGCAAGATTTGGTCAAGCACGTTGCAACAGAAAAACATCAAACTAGGGTGAATAGTGAAATACAAAAAATTATTCCCTAACTTATTCTTCGCTGTTTTTATGATTAAGTGAAAGTTGATAAGTCGAATTTAATGTTTATTTGTTTTTTTAAAGATATAAATAATTTTTAGTAATTAAAATTGGTGTAATGACTGCTTTGTTTTGTGTCGATTGCAATTTAATTTAAAAAGTTACATGTAGATCATAAATTACATTTATTTTAATCATATGTAATAAATTTCATTGATTCAATAATTTACTTACTCTCATACTATAAGTATATTTTAGCAGTTTCGAATTAGTCATTGAATTTTTGTCACTTTACTGTATTATTGAAAAATCTAAATTTTTTTGTTACTATCCAAATAACTTTACTTAAGGAATATTTCATTATGTAATGTGTTATGAGTGTTCCTATATAACAGTTGTTGTTTGTAAGAGTAACGTTGATAGTCACTTAAAAAAGACTGCTTAGTGATGTAGTTATCTATTTATTTATTAAAATTATTAATTTGATACTTATTTATGGTATTTATGTAGATTCTTTAATTGATGATTGCTTTAAAGTGGATTATAACTTTTTTGTTTTGAAATTAAGTTTAATTATTTTGTTCTCGTTTTTCTTGAATAAGTTGTTTTTCAAGACATTGATTCAGATATCATCATTAGTGGAATAGGCCTCTATGGGATACCATTGAAAAAACAAATAACAGTCATAACTAATACTTTTTTGTCAGTTCAGTTTATTAAACGTATATTATTTTTTCCGTACAACAAGTTTATTCAGAAAAAAATACTTATTTATTAATAAATCTTTCTATGGATAATTAATTTTTTCAACGGTTTTTTTGTTTAAGTCGTAGCTTAATCGCTCCTTCTTTAGTAATCAAATTTTTTCTTGATTTTTTCAAAAAAAAAGGCGCCCTGATACTTATCGCAAGGTAGTAAGGAGAGAGTATCTCCTTATTTTAGTGTTTTTAGTGCATATTGAACGACATGTCTGACAACTCATATTTACAATAGTAATAATAATAATAACAACAA
>NW_019384282.1:110513-149160 GCF_000648655.2 Copidosoma floridanum | reverse complement strand
TTATAAAATAATAATAATACTATGAACAATAATAATAACAGTAATAGTGATCATCATAATTATAATAGTCCTAAAAATCATAATAGAAAAAAGAAAAAAAAGTGCCGTGGTCAGGAATCGAAGAGTATTCGGCTGCGAGTCATGCGTTAGCAAAACAGCTAGTCCACGGTACTTCAGCGCTTGCGCTACTAGCTGAGAGTACCCAAGAGAAGTCTTGGGTATATCGCAATACTGATACATGATAGAGAATAGAAAATGAATTTATTTATAGGCAGGATATAAAGAATGTAGCTTGTCCTTTGAGATATGTCTTATTATTTTTAGAATAATTACTTTTGCACCTCAATAATTGTTTTCCATACAAGAAATTATTTTTGATCCATCTGGCTTCTTTTCTGAGATAAGAATGTTTAACTTATTTTGAGACGTTATGTTGTAATAAACCCTTTTCGAAGATTTTGTCAACGTCCATATCAATGTTCTAAACATGCTACACTAAAAGAAAATTTTTTTTTGCCTTGTTCTTTTCAAGATACTGTAAAAAAACGAGAAAATTGATGTTACGTTTCTGCATACTTAAACCCCTCTTTATTTGTGCGCATCAATCATATAGTTTCCCTTTAAAAATCCATTTCAAGGTTATTTTGCATAACCAAAAATTTTTCAAAAATTTGTTTTTCACTCCTTCTTTCCAAGGTACTGTCGAAAAAAGATAATTGAGGATATGTTTGTGCATAGTCCAATCCCTTTATATTCAAGCACCTTGATCATGTAGTTCCCTTTTAGGATGCCCGCAAAAATTGTTATTTATAGCCAATTTGGCTTTCCTATTGAGATACAGCGTTTTTTATTGTTTTTAAGGGTTTGGTTATCGTATTTTAAATATTTAATACTTTCTGCACGTTTTTCTACATAAATTTATACATAGAAAAGGATGAATAAGAAAGGAGAACGATTTTTACTATGTTTTTTTGAAGACTTCGAAGAGATTAAGCGACGTTTCGTGTCAGATGTTATTTACCTGATTGTACTTTTGCTGTAACAGAGGCTCAGCTTAGCCTGTATTACAGCTATGTTACGATTTTCACCATGCAGTAGTTAGTATAGAATACTATAGAGAGAGGCTGTATTATATGTAAAGATAGATTAACAGCGGCTCACCATTGTGCGCATGTGAGAGGGAGGGACAGCCAGGAAAAGAAACAGACAAACAGATCCTCTGAATTTTAGTCAGCAGTGGCTGGGATGTTTAGATGATATATATAGATATATGCACAGCAACGTTTGCTCGCTTTCTTGCTTGCTCGTTTCATGGGCTAACTCCCCATATAGGGAGTGGCTAAAAAAGTTTCATTTCAAAAACTACGTGAAGTAGATGTGGTTACTCAGCATAAAACTTCAACGATCCCTAAAAAATCTAAAAAAATTCTCGACAAAACGTTGAAAGATTTAAGTAGTAAGAACTTCTTTTTGATAGTGAATTGTTTATTTGAAAAAGTGACTTCAATCAAATAATTCCAGTGGTGAAACATGTGTATAAGACCTCCAGTATCAATAATCATAGATAATACTCATTAATATGCCAAAACTAAAAAGTTTCAAAATTAAAAGCTATTGTGTGTTACATAAATAAAGAACTTGCTTGTTGCTAAGTAGGATTTAAAATGAAACCATGAAATCATTAAATATTCCAGAGGACATAGAAAAATGACTATATTAGAAAAAAGTTCATGGAAATCGTATTAATAATGATTTTGACAAAGTAGTTTTAACAGCTCACGTTGAACTATCATGCATTTTAATCAAAATAATCTTATTTTTAGTGGAAGGAAGAAAACGTACCTATCACAGTATATGTTACACAATATAAAGGTGTAGTGATCGCACATATAATAACATAGACATAAGTTCTTCAGTAGAAACCAGCAATAGTATACGTGAAAACTTACCATTACATGTTTTAAATTTAAAAAAAGGTGCAATTGTTATGTTAGGAAGAAACTTAAGTACATTAGAAAGCTTGTATAATAGCACTAGACTTCGCATAATTAAGTTGTTAAAATATTTGCTACGTGCACAATTTTGAAGCAGCGCCAATCAGGGAAAAACGAGAACTATTGGCCTCGCATAGTAGAATATTTTATTGCATTTTAATCAAGATGTTTCAATAAACATGCATAAGTAAAATGTGTATTTACTTCTCATAATTGTAGTAAAAATTAAATCCTTAGAAATATTGTAGATGTATAAAAACACAGCTTTCTTGTGTTAGTAATGCTTAGCAGTGTGCTAGCAGAAGACAAACATATCTTTTAGTTTTACATATTAGCACAGGTATTGCTGTGATCGCTTTTTCAGATTGTGCATGTAGCGAATAACATTGAAGCAGAAGTAACAACTGGAGGAAAATCAGGCTATTGAGTTTTTATATACTAAGAATCACTTTAACTACGGATATTAAATTATTTTTACCATTTATACAACGAAAAAAAGTCATTTCCTCGGATTTTAGTTTTTTCTATGACATTTAATGAATTATAGGGTCAAAATTTGAATAAATAGAGATTTCACTATAACTTACCCTTATTTTCTGACAGTCAACATTTTGTATCACTTTGAAGATGTTAAAATTCTCCTAGTATATTAATACAAAATAGTTTTGAAAATAAACTAAACATTGAGGTTATTTGAGAGTTTCAAGGAGCAATTTTTACCGTGAACACTAAAAAACTTTTTTTTTATTGAACAGTCGTAGAAAAACTTTGACACTACTGGGATTGCTTTTTTACTATATTAAAGGTCTTACTTTTAAAGGTAAAGTAAAATATTTTTGATGAAAATAATAACTATCAAAGCTATGTCTGCGAGAGATACTTACTATCTCTGAACGCTTGTATATGTATACATATTTAAAAATGACGTCATGTAAAGCAGCCATAATGTAGTTCTAAAGCAGCTGACGTTTGTAAATATTTTTTCATATTAATGTTAGTTTTTTTACGTAACGCTTGAGCCATTATGGATTGAAAGTAATGCTGTAACTATCTAGGACTAGGTGGTTTGAAAGCGTAAAAAGTATATTTTTTACATACAACAAAAAGGCACAGGTAAACAATCAGTAAATAATATTCATTGTTTACAAATCAAAATTTCATTTAACAATATCCTCTTATGCATACAGCTTGTAACAAAAATTATTTAATTGTTTTTTTTATGGATCACTCATCCTTTTTCTCACTACCACTGTAGTCGTTATTTTCAGTGATTATAGACGAGTCAGCTTTACTGCTGACATTATCCTAACTAACATTATCCTACACCAATCATTGATCTTATCGACAATCACTTTATCAATGCCATCGTTGGGAATATATGTGACAATCGCAATTCGTTACATATAAGCGTGACTCTCATTATTACATGTGAAGTACATGTTTTAACATTTATATCCATGCTTTTTGCAGCTACTAATTTTGATTCTATAGCCACTTTCCCACCCGAATATTATCGTTTTTATCATCTGTTCATGAACCGTTTAATTTGAACTATATTTAAGAATACGATTATTATTAGAAGTATTCTTACTCAGGATTCAAGCAATATCTGTATGTGAAGCATATTTGTCATAAAAAATCTTGACAGTCGGTAGCACAACTTTTGTTTATCAAATACCTTGCAGATTTTATTTCTGTCCTTTATTAAATGGACAGGAGGTTCTATCACAGCCTGACGTAATATGCAGTGGTCCAGCGTAATGTTCTTGGTGAGAATATCTTAGGCTGTTTCCTCTTTCTATATTTGAAGCGAAGCTTCTTATGTAGGGCCCTTGCGAGATAGAAGTAAGAAAAAGCGCCTCACTTTTTCTTGTCCCCTTCGTTACTGGTTGTCCTCCTACCACCACATGCTTCCTCGACAAGGAGTAGTATACTACAGCGTAGGAAACATGCTTGCAGTAGTGCGTACACGCTTTCTTTCTCTTTCATTGTCTCACTCTCTCTGTCAACTATACATATGTAAAGGGGCACTTCGTATATCCACTGTATTTATGCAGCTAAAACCGAGTAACGCTATGGGGCAGTGGACTATAGTTACTTTCTAGGACCTACCTCCACTACTACTCTGACTGCCATTTCCAGTCTAACTGTCTCAAGTGCATTGCTTACAATTT
This sequence comes from Copidosoma floridanum, assembly GCF_000648655.2. The sequence continues at coordinate 144,992 of NW_019384282.1, read as the reverse complement.
GAATCAAGCTCATTTTCTATTTTAAATGTTTACAGACCCAAAATATTCATTAATATGCTTAAATATAAAATTGAATTAACAATTAGGGTGATTAGCTCTCGAATTTCAAAATAACAAGGGTTTTAGTTGAGAACGCGAGTGGAATAGAAAATGAAGTAGATTTAAACCGTGTGCCATATAATCGGGACTGTTTGGCTGAAGGTAATGGGTGGGGTAGTAGTGGGGGTAAGTGTCCAGACACTCTTAGAGTGTCACTAGTGATCCTCAAGGGAGTGATAGAAAAATGTGCTGCCATTTCTATCTAAATCGAATGGCAAATAACTCGACACTTAGAGAGATACCTAAATAAAATAAAATTTGTTAAAATCTGGCTGTTACTGTTTCCTTTTGTAATTATGTCAGTTATTTGTACAAATTACCTCATTGAATCAATTACTTCTTTAAGATATTTAAAAAACTATTAAAATGTGTTCTATATCTATCTCACAAGTGAGTTAATTTATTGTACTTCTCCAAAAATATTGCTTCCTCATTTGCTTTTTCAACAGAATAGTAGGAAACTACGAGTAAGGATTTAAGAGTAAACCAAGACACAAGAAACTCCAAAGTCAAACGGGTTAATCAGAAATTTTTTAGGTAAAATATCAAAATAATTTACGTATCTTTGTGACGCGTTACCAAGCGGTGCAAAAATTTGAGAGTTAAATTAAACAAGAAATATCCTCAGTTAAGGAGGATGTTTGAAAAATCATGACGGTAGATTAAGATGAAGTCTGGAAATCTGCCAGACTAGTATTGAAGCTGATAAAAGTGAGAGAAAGGTTCATCATGAAACCAAATCATGCTAATAATGATACTTTGAACATTGTCAGTGATCATATGAATTTACGCATTCCAAATTTAACAAGTGCTAATGTTGGTGAGAGTTCAAAGAGGTGATCGTTATAGCTACTTAAATATCACTTAGTACTTCAGTTAACAAAATAATTAAATTTATTATGCCCAAACTCCTATAAGTAAAGGGCAGAGCTCGTAGATTCATTCTAAAAACAAAAAAATTTAATCTTTGTTCATCAGGAACCAGCCGCCGTCCCAAAGGCCTTATTTTCTCTTACTTACAGTATACTTTTCTTTAAAATCGTTGAATCAGCAGTAGTAACGGAACTATATTTTCAAATGGACTCATAGATATATGCCATACGGCTTGCGCTGGAGGTAAGGGTCCTATTTTTCGCAGACGTCACGTGACCCGGCGAGCCGATTTCCCAATAACCATGAAAATTTGTAAATAATGGCGCCAGGTTTCGCGCGTAATTGAATATAATTACCGAAATTGTTTGGCTGGTAACAATTTTTTTCATAGACGTCACGTGACCCAGAGAACCAATAATCCAATACGTGGTGCGCAGAAGCATGAGACGTCCTGCGTAATTTAAATATAATTACCAATGTTACTTGGCCGGTAATAATTTTTTTCCTTTTTCCAGAGAAGGCAGAATTAAGGACCTTTTAATTACTAGCTGTGCTAGTCTGCAATCGTGAAAAATTAATAAATTTGAAAGTACACAAATTTTAACGCAACTGTGGTCAGTAAGCGTGCAAAATTTGAAATTCTGAAATTTGAAAATAATTTAAAACTTTTACGTATAAAAATGGTGTAAGTAACAAATACATTCACCACTACAACCAAAGTATTATTCATGATTTTCTCAAACATACAAAAGAGATGTCGCTCTATTCTGTAAAAAGATATTATTAATGCTTGTTACAACATGTTTTTTACTAAGTATTTCATGACGTTGACGAGTAGTTAAAAGAAAGCGGGTTGTATAGAATAGAAGACGTCTCTTCTTAACAGGGAGGACAAGGAGAAAAAAAGAAATCGCTATTTTCGTATTAATTCATAAGTTTAATACTAGCACGGGAGGTTCATGACTTATCGCGAATTCGTACCTCATTAAAAATGCATGAAAATAAAAAAAATGGTTTGCCCATTTGCCTGACGTATGCGCAAAAACATTTTGAAAACAAACAGTTATTTTCTGTACTGTATACAGCATGCATGTTAAAAAAATGGATCATCAAGACTTTATTTCTTAAAAAAGCATCAACGCAGGATAGTGAAGCATATTATAAAACCGTCCAGAATCTTAAACTTCAAAGCCCACTACCACCATTCTCCAGATGTCCAGACGTTTTGGATAGCATCAGTGATAATAAAAAAAAAGAAACAACTATTTTTTACTCCTCGTTTTCAAAAAAAAGTTATTGGAAAATAAAACCGTTCAACTAATATTTTTTCTTTTTTTTAAAGTGGTACCTTAACCGAAAATTTATTTTAAAAAATTCTGTGCTTATAAATATTAGGAATAGTAACAAATATAAAACAATAAAAAAAAAAAAAAATATTAATATGCAAGTCCTGAAGAGCTTGAATTTCATCAACGTTATATACCAATAAAATCATTAACCAACTGAGCCATTCAGGACTTACATCTTTGAGAATTCAAATAAGGTACCACAACTACCTTGTAAATGATAAAAATATACAATTGAATCATATGCGTCGTTAGATGCCAAGACAAATATTGGTTTTTTCTGTATGCTCGTTCCATTTACCCTAGGGATTAGCTGAGAAAAGGGGAGAGTGGTGCTTGACGTGTACAACGAGACAAATCAGCTGACACTCACACATCGAGCCAACCCATGCGTAGATTTATACATATATATGAGAGGATACATATACGTGTAAGCATTAGCTACAATACTGCAGCATGGCAGTCACCACCACCCAGGAGGTATGCTTTTGGAAAAGTATTTAACTTACAAGCTTTTTAAAATAAAATTAGTATGAAAAATATTGCCATAATGGATACCCCCTGGCAACACCCATGGACAAGCACGATTTGCGGTCCAACTGGCTGTGGAAAAACAGTTTTCGTTAAAAAATTTTAAAATAATTTAGAACAAATGGCAAACGTTTGATCGTATTTTATTTTATTCTGTAGAGTTACAGGATGTTTATAAAAGTAAAAGCTTTTTAAAAAATGGACTGCAAATTAAATTTCACAAGGGGTTGCCAAAGCCTTTGGATTACTCAAACGATCCTCATCTTAAAAATCTTTTAATCATCGACGATCTGATGTGGGAGCCGTCCAATCATGTTGTGGTAGATCTTTTTACAAAAAGGAGGCACTATTAAAACATTAGTGTAATGTTTATAACGCAAATTATTTTTTACAAGTCAACTCATTTGTAATACAGCGGCTAAAGGTCGTAGTTATCTTATGATTGATTGCAAGCAAGACACTTGGGATGAGTTAAGATTCCGTGCAAGTATATTTCCCGATGAGTATCAGTACGTTTACCTGCCGAAATATGTTACGAGTGCATTCATGCATCTGGATTGAAAGAACAGATAAAATTGTTAACAGTAACGCTCAGCTCTCAGTTTTCTTTTGACTATGCCACCAACATCGAAAAACGGGCGTTCTAAAAAATCCCCTCGTCGCGTAAACGAGTCTTGTAAAGTTCCGTTCGAGAAAAGGTACATTGCAATTTTAGAAGCTCTTGCTTATCTTAACAGAGAACAGAAAGCTGCATTGTTAAAAAAAGGAGACAAAAAATTAATCGGCTGCTTATGCGAGTGTGTTCTAAACGTTCTTGAAGGTGTTGTTTCTCTAAAAAATAGTAAGAAAAAAAGTTTAACCGTATTTCAAGACAACTTATTGCCAAAAGAAGTGGTAAACATTAGTGGGAAAAAAAAAGGAAAATTATTGTTTGAAAGGACAACGGTTGTTTACCATTAAAATTGCCAGTAAAATATCATCAAAAATATTGTGAAAAATAATAAAATGAAAAGAGGAAGAAAAAAGATTTTTTTCTCTAAAGACCAGCTCAAAAGAATAAAAAAAAAAAACACGACCATGGGCGCAAACCCTGGTCCTTCTACCCCAACAACCACAAATAATTTTTTTATGCAAACTTTTTCACAAACTACGCAGACAGTTGGATATAACTTGAGTCAGTTAGACGACTTGATAAAAAAAATTCGTGATTAGAATTCGTAAAGTAATAAATACGATAAACAAAATAAATTCTTGAGAGTATTACACTTATTCACACATTTACAGGTATTTATATTTTATTGATAAAAAGCGTGAGCCAATATACATTGCAGAAAACGAGGTTGAAAAAATAGCTACTACAGATTATTATAGAATAAATGATGAAATAATCGTCAGTACTGTACCCTAAATGTACCAACAAAAATATAAATTGCTTATAAAACATTTAAAAGGATAAAAAAAAAATATATAAAATGGGACGATGCAGGTACAGTAATTTATCAAAGTAAAAAAGTCGAAGGGTCGAATATTATCGACTTAATTAATGACGCACCAAGGCGAAGGAAAAATTTTAAATCGGTGGGGCGAAAAACATAACTTTGAGCAATAAAGACTCTTCAAGAACTCGTAGGAAGCACCAACCTCTTGAAAATCGTGGACTGCGACAGTTTGCTGTTGGATGGGACCAGTAATACAAAGTCGCTCGGTGAAGACGAAGAAACGTTTGAAAACGAGAGTTTCTCAGCACCTTTTGAAAAAACTGTACACCATAACAAATCTAATGATGATAAGCATACAGTGCAATCATCTCTCCCAAAATCAAGCGGTCTTAGAAATTGGCTACACTATTAATAAGTAATAAATACGTTAGAGAGACAATATTTCAATCCACACCACAAAGCAGCATTTTGTGGTGCACGCTATTTAAAGAGTTGATAAAAAAAAAATCTCTTCTGAGAAAATCAAAGAGTGGCTGCAAAAACATTATGCTTATACTTTACATAAACCTGTTCGATGAAAGTTTTCACTGTTGTTTTACGATGTTAATGCTAGAGATAAATTGTGGGAGGCCGATCTCATTCAACTGACATCGTTAAAAAAATACAATGATGGGGTGTCTTTTATTTTCATTGTAATTGATGTATTAAGCAAGTTTGTATAGGTGCAACTTTTAAAAGATAAAAGTTGCCGTAGTGTACCAGCAGTATTTTAAAAAATTCTTGAAAATAGTAAATCTCATTCTTCCTTTGTTATTGTTGTTCCTATGTTACAAACTGATCGAGGACCTGAATTTTCAGGCGGTGAATTTCAACGCTTTTTGAAAGACAATGCTATAATATTTTGAGTTGCGAAAAATCCTGATGTTAAAGCTGCCGTAGTAGAGCGTCTCATTCGAACGTTTAAAGAGCGTAGATACACATATTTTACAAACAAAAATATGTCTCTTTGCATAGAGGTTTTACAAGGTTTAAGTAATGGTTACAATTATACCCCCCACTCTATGACTAAGTTAGCACCAATCAGTGTAACAATATATTGTGCACATGCAGCAAGACAAAACTTAGTCAATTCGAGACAACTTCAAACAAAATAACGTTACAGTTAAATTGAAGATAAGCATAAAGTAGGTGATTATGTCCACATAAGCCGTGATAAAAGTGTGTTTGAAAAAGGTGCAGTAAAAACCTGAAGTAAAGGGATATTTGAAATTACTTAAATTTTGAAAAGACAAAATTTACATGCGTATGAGCTCAACGATTTAGACGGTGAAAAAATTGAGAAGTTTTTTTACTCTCAAGAACTTAACTCTGTTCACAAAAAGTGTGTCAGCAAGCGCAAGCATAAAACTAACAAGATCTTGAAAACCAGAGGAAAAAGAAAAAACAAACAACACGTTGGTGGTTGGGTAGGATACCCCAAAAAGTTTAACTCGTGGACAAATTCAAGAGATTTAGAATTATTAGTTCATATTCATAGAATTTAGATTATAACGAGCTTATGGTAACTCTATCTTGCAATTGTAGTATGAAATTTTTTCTAAACAACACTGCAACAAATTTTTCTACGTAGTTACCAAAAGAAATCGAGCTAAGCGGAAGATGGGACGTTGGAATTTCCGAGATTGACGTACTATTAACTATTTTACATATTCGACGAGAAGAGGCAGTGATAAGCAAACCAGGTGAAGAAAAAGAATGTTGCATTCAGCACGGTACCTATGACTCTGTACATAGTTAATGCGAGGACATAGATAGAAAATGGTTGGAATATTATCATAAACATAAGAAATATCAGCAGCTAATTAATGATCATCAAGGTAAATATGTATTTATAGGGTTTCCAATAACAGGACCAGGACGTACACGAACATGTGGAAGAACTCCGGTTATATCCACTACAGTGAAACGTGTTATTGGGTTTGAGGAATGTTGACAGAGATTGAACGTGCCCATGCCAAAATAAGAGGGGATTACAGGCTATTATTTCACGGTAAACAATCAGTAAGCTTATCAAGAGCGGTACCCAATCAATTTTTTATCTATTCTAACATATAGAGTCAAGTAATGTTGGTGATATATTTGCACCTTTGCAGAAGATAGTAAATTAAGCTGCTCAGGAAATTCATTTCGGAAGCACAATTTTTAAAAGGTATACACCACTAGCCTACGTACCCCTCTTCCATAATATATTTTATACGATCGATATAAGTATAAGAGATCAAGTTGATAAACCAATATCATTTGAGGGACACTAACCATGGTGTAACATTTTAGAAAAGTTTTTCTTGAAGCGAGTCGTTACAAAATGGTTTTTTACAAGGGGTATCATATACAGCATGGAGGAGGGAGAGGTGTCAAGCACGTGTTTGCAGGGTCATATCGACAGAGACAGCATAGATTAGGCTCTTTTTTTACTGGACTATTTCGGAATGCTATGCCTTACATTCAGAGGTGCTCGTGCTGTTGGAAGAAAAGCTTCACGATCAAGAGTGAATATTATTGACGATGTTACAGTGAGTAATATTCCGTTTGAAGACGCATTCAAAAATCGGATGAACAAATCCAGTTAACATTTAAAACGTAAAGCTACAGAAAAAATTATAAAGCTGATGGGAGCATCAGGATATAATGTTTTAACATATAAGAGAAGAGCACAGTCTTGGCGTTGAAGTGGTGGTGTAAGCATCTCGTTAAAAAGCATGAAAAAAAGGAAAAAGTTCAATTGAGCGTAGCCAAACGAAAAATAGTTGCGCGTAAGAAAAATGAAAAAAAATAGCAAGAATAAGAAATAACCAAATTCAAAAGTAAAAGAGTTGCTTGCAAAACGAAGAAAAAGGTGATAAGAAGTAAAAAATCAAATCTGTAGGTATTTTTGGATAGTCATGTCTTTCCTACATAGTCATACAGACCCTTGCTTAAATGGTGGATTTGACTCACTTTCCCTTTCTCTCACGTGGATAGCATTAGAAACTAACCGATGGGTGCATTACAAGCCTGTTTTGTCATTAAGTAATGAAAGTCCCATATAATTCACTAATTTTTCTTAAAACAAGGATTACATCGACTTGGCCCGTACGATGCTCAGAGTAAATGTCAAACTGATTCCTTACCACAAGAATAGGGATGCGTTTATAGCTCCAGTGAACAATTTTTTACTCTTGGTATTTAAACAGGATAATTTACATTTTAATCAAAAGCTCGTGAATTTTTAAAATAATGCTTACCCATACAGAGCATTCATTAAAACTCTTTTTAAAGTTCGTTTACGTCTAGTACGATCAAGAGATGTTTTTTATCTCATGGGTGCTCCAGTGAAAAATTATTCTGTCAGCATTACCGAGGCTACGCTACTCGTTTGGAAAGTAAAAGTTAGCCCTGCAGTTTTGATCACCCATGCAAAAACTCTGACAAACACTACGGCAAAATATCCATTTACACGCATTGAAGTCAAATATTTTACCCTACATAGAGGTATAAATGGTGTTTGTTTAGATACTGTTATCCTTGAACAACTTCCAAAAAGAATAATTTATGTTTTGTTGACAACAAAGCCTTCAATGGGGATCAAAAGATGAATCCTTTCAACTTTCAAAATTATTCTATAAATTTTTTGTCGTTATACGTTGACGGTGGACAAGTTGCTAGTAAACCGTTACAATTGACTTTTACAGGAAGTGCACCTATGTACGTGAAAGCACATCATACAATATATTTTGGTGACGGGATTTACTACATGAAAGAAGGAAATAGTATTCACAGAATAGACTATTCGAATGGGTACTGTGACTTTGCATTTGATATTATGCTTGATCTCTCGTTACATTTTGCAGGTCATTGAAATTTAGTAAATAATGGTACAGTCCGAATAAAAGTACGCTTAGAGACAGCTCTCACAAAAACTATAAATTACGTTTTCTGTACTAAGTTTGACAACATATTGGAAATAGACTTAAATCTTTACGTAGTTGTGGATTTTAACTCGTAATTTCAACTCGCAAAAATTCACAAATCTCTTATCATGGACTCTTTGCAATTTTTGTAGAGCTCTGTTGAACATATACATGCAGTAACAGCTGGAGTATTCCGTGCGGATCAGTTATCTTTTGTTTGGGTGAGACCGTGCGCTCCCACAGTTTTACACCGATGAAAGTTCTAAACTAGGCTCGCGTTGAATAGTTGTATGTGTTGATATTGAAGGTCACGGAGTATACTTTGACAGCAATGGCCTGCTACCCATGATTTCTCACCATATTGATAGACTCAAAAGAAACTGCATTACTTAGCATTGGAATGTATAACAGCTTCAAAATATTAATTTCACCGTTTGTGCACATTACTGTATGGATTTTTTATTTTTCATGTGCAACAACTATCCTTAAGACACGCTTCATTCATTTTTTTATCAAATACTCTCAGCAAAGATAAAATAGCTGTAACCTTTTTTAATTGTATCTCTAGGCATAAGAATTCTAGAAATAATCGTATTGTCAGCAATATTATATTGTATTGCTGACAATACGATTATAGGGGTGGCGATTCCACTATGGATGGTATGGAACGCTCCATACCATGGTGATGTGATGGTATGGAATTCCATACCTAAGCAAGTATCCCAAATTTTTGCGTGAATTCTCGCATAAAATCTGAGGACGTCAGTAAATAAAAATCGGATGGCTTTAATGGTGTATAAAAGCAAACAAAATGAGAAAACTCGTAATTTTCAAAGGATATCAAGTGAAATACTTACAGCACTTCATTTAAAATTAAAATTTTAAGGATCATCAAATACACAAACAATTTGAAATAAGTGTGATAAAATATTTTAATAAAAATGTTTATAATTATCATTACATTTAAAAAACAGATTGTCTCCTACTACAACGATATCGTATTGAATATCGCATTTTCAGCAAACGCTGCCAGTGTGTACCTGTGCGCGCAAAATACACTTCAAATCTAGTAAATAGTGAACATAAGTAATAGCGAGAAATGCGTGTTACTCTTTAGTTTAATAAATATAAATCCATATTTATATCACCGAAGGCCATATTTGAATAATTAAATTTTTACCAAAGTGATTTTTTGTAAAAATATTACTTTATACTTTGTACTAACCTTTATTAACAAACAATTTTTCAAGTATAACTAGGCTTTTTGGTTATGTGGGTTTAAGAACTTAGATTGATACACTTGTACTTAAATATTTTGATTATACAGTGGATTATACTGAAATTGATGAAAATCCCCCCCCCTCTCCACCCCATACTTATGTTGAAGCCCATTCCATACCATGAAAATTTAGGTTATGACGCCCCTGTCAGCAATATATGTACTCAAACTAGCAAGCCTAAGTGTAGTCGTAGAATATCACATTTCTAAAACTTATATGGGCTTATATCTAATCTTGCAGCATATGTTTCTTATACAATATATGTATTAAATAAATTTTGAATTGTTTTCATTCAAAAAACCGCACTCACCATCCACTCCTTTTACCTTCATAATAATTTCTAATTTTTCCACCCTTAAACTCTTCCTTCGACAATTTGAGGAAAAACTGTAGAGAATTAATGTATGGAAAAAGTATAAGGTAAGTATATACAGTTACGTCAAGGATTATTTTTATTATTTAAAAAATTTTTAAGCTATGGCATAGCTTTTATTGCAGGCTTTGAGCGTGGTGACTGAATCAAGAAATTCCGTAACATAAAAAAAAACCCCACTCCACCTACCACGTAGCTTGGACGAGCGTTCGCTTAACGTGTATGTATATGGTACGACTGTACGAAGCTTGCACGGATCAAGAAGAGCTGTTCCAAAATCGGACGAATATGTAAGCAGCTATTTGTGAGAAAGTATTTATAGGTATCCATCATATCTTTATAATGCCTCAGTGGCACACATTTGGTGTCGCAGTGTTCTCGACTGTAGATTTTGTGGAAGAAAATTAACATGACCGTGTCAGCTTACCGTCACTAAAACTAACGCTAGGTATCACTAAGTAGGTGGTCCGCTGAAATCGGAAGGCGCGAGATTGAAAAATAAAAATCCTCATAAATAGAATGTAAGCGTGATTAATTCCGTAATTCCGTAACCTTATTCATTAGAATATTAATATTTACGCTGATAATTATTTAATTAATCAGTTGTTAGTTAATATTCCGTTTAAGTAGTAAACATCATAAATTAGGAAACATTTTATAACATTGTGAGCAATAATTTGCTCTAAGTTTTTATAACGCAGCGAGTAAGAATTATTTTATCCAAACGTTCTTGTGGCTTAATAATATTTCTCAGCTAAAAAAAGTTAAGTTGCATGGTCTACTGATATACACGGCAAAAAGAGAATGCGCAAAAAATTAAGTATACTTTAAAAAGTAACTATTGAAAATATAAGTATACTTACCTGTATGTTTGGAACCATAAGATTTAATTTGATATTGGAAGTATACTTATGTTTAAGGTTAACTATCGAAATTATCAGAGTTATGATCTGTAGTGTAATAATATTTCGTAAAATTAACTCATTCATTATTATTATTATTTTTTATTATTAAACTAGGTACAAGTGTGCGATCTTTAATTCATGTAACTATTCGATTAAGATGTTACTGGTAAGGCAACAAGAAGAGATTTAAAACATTGAATCATACTTTTTACAATAAATCTCTAATGATATTAGATTTTGCTATTTTCTTATTCTTGTAGTATTGAAGTGTCAAATATTAATCGATAGTTCTCTCTGGTGGTTGAAATTGACCATATTTGACTGTTTCACTATAAAAACTTTTCTTATCGGTCACCACGCTCAAAAAATGTAACTTGAATTAATATCAAAGAATAAAAAATACTGCATAAATAAAATATATAAAAATAACTATAATTTCATAAGTTGATAAAAATGCTATGCAATAACTTTACCGCGGCAGTCCCCGAGTGCCACACGTCTGTTTTTTTTTAAATTCAGTACGTCTTATAATATTAATTGCTTCATTAATTAATTCTATTACAAAGTGCTTTTTGTTACGTTTTTAATAAATATGTCACCTAAGTATTGCAATCATTTGAATGATTCTAAAATGTTAATAATTACATGAGCTATTTAATTCAGCCAAAATATTTATATCGCTTATCACATTTTCCTCAACGATGTACAAAATTTCAAAAAAATATATGTATCTTGCTCTCTGACATGCTTTTGACACATAGTAAGGTTTAAAGTTAACAACTGTGTAAAGAATTAAAGTGTCCTGTAAAATCAACATGAAACAAAATATTTGTAAGTTTTCCAATTTTGTGTAAAAGATCGTACAGTACTCGGTAGGCGGATACTGTATACGGACACAATAAACGCAAATTAAGTTAAGTGTATGACATATCTCTGACTCTTACGAAAGGGATGTAAAATCGTAATGTAGTCAGAGTTTCAAGTTCAGTTAATTTTATACCCTGCACGTATACAAATGACTTAGTGCACACAAGTAATACAATCAAATAAGAATCGTTATTTTCCTAATACTTTAAATGAAAGGGGCCCTCAAATCATGTACATCAAGTTAGTCTCCTTTCCTAATTAACTTAACGACAGACTTATAACAATTTTTTAATTTCTCTGTATCTTGTTGTCTATTAAAATTATTGTTAGAGTAGTGTTTATTTAACATTTCGGAAAAAGGCACTTTTTTTAAAAAAGTATCGAAGTATTGTAGAAATAATTTGCCACTAAACGATGCACCGTTGCATCGAGCAATACCAAAATACCAAATAACATTTATTTTAATGATTCTGTAACCACATTCTATGAATTATTTTATTTTATCTGACACCCATGTACCCACCAAATCTCACGCATTTACAATATCGTGAGGACATTCCTCATCATTTACTTCTTTCATACATGTCCTGCATAAACCGAAAAGTAATCTACCATGAATTTTTGTGGGGAGCACTGGATGTAATACATTTTGCGGTGGTAAAACTACGCACTTTACTAAGCCTTCAACGTAGCTGGTAAAATTTTCATAATTTTTCTCTGTTAAAATAAAACAATCATCCCCTGTGTTGATCGCAGGATGTTTTAAAAAAAATTTCTTAGTCTTACATATAAGAGGGGTGTGAGAAGCATACATCCAAATAACTTATTTTTCAGAATCTTTAGCGTCGTACCTAGTGACTATATTACTTGTACGACCTCCGTGAAAAGCATCTCGTGGGTTCAATATAATCTCACAAGCAATATGGTGATCTCTTGCGTAATTTTGAAGCTCTCAATTTTTCAAAAAATTTTCACCAAAGTCATGTTATTACATTTCAATTAAATTATAAGGTAAAATGTGGTATAGTGGCATAATGCAGGAATTGCAGGGTATAGTGGGACAGGAGGAGACAATCATAACTGGTAAATTCATTTGTCATAAAATATACTAAAAAAAATTTCCTAATATTCCTTTATCTTTAAGCTAAATAAGACTCCCAAAATTGATTGTGGTAAACGTCCAAGGAAGAATAAAAAAAAATTATTTTATCAAGCTATCCAAGCACTCGTTTGATGCATACGTCTTAAACGAGGCATTTCGCCCATTTTATATGTGACCCTAAAGTTGACTATCAAGATGATATACCGAAAATAAATTTTTTTTTGTACGTTCAAACTATTTATACGTAATAATATGACACTCAAGAACGAAATTTATCAATAGAATCTTATAAATAATTACTTTGTCATAAGATATAGCTTGTCCTAGTACACCCTTATTTTCTGCAAACACCATGTAAAAGTGGGACGAGGCTTATCATTGCTGTCCCACGACTGCATCCTTTTTTTTTAATAAGTAGTAGTAGGACAAGTGCTTGCCAAGACAAAATTCTATTTTTAACGACTGTAATTTCATGCTTTTTACCATAGTAATCGTGCGAGTGTCATCAGTCTAGTCTTTAATAGTAAAATTAAACTCAAATATATTTGTAGGATTAGTAGTTACATGAATGAGAGCATTATTATTACCTGGTTAATAGACATAATCTGAAACCTACCCTCAATGCAATTTGTAGTAATCTATTCTACCCAACGTAAAAAAATCAACTTTGCAGAAAATGATATATATTTTCAATAATTTGTTAGTGATTTTCAATAAATGTTTCTTTAACGTTTATATCCTTTCCTTTCCAATAACCATTAACAAGAAATTCTTTTAAACGATGTTCTCGTGATCGTCCGGCTTGAAGAATCTCTGTTTTTCTTATTTTTTCCTCCCACAAAAGGCAATTGACATATTTTTTCGAAAATCGACTTGCACGAGTATACCCAGTTGTTGGTATAATACTAATAGTTTTATTTAAAAAAAGATATCCTATACAATACTGAATACGCGCTAGCTATAGCGATGCTTTCGTCAAAAGGATCCACTTTTCGAATTTGAATAAAGATTTTTTTAAAAGCTGTACCAGCTTGACCCAATATTTTCATGTCTTGCACGCAATAATCAATCAGTTTTTTATTCAAGTTGAACTCTTTATTCCCATCCCTCGAAACTTCGGAGTAGCATTCGAGAAAGTCTTGACGTTACTTAAAATTCATTGAATTCGGTGCGTGAAATTTGATAGAAGGATATGCACTTTTGTAATTTAAATTTCCTTCCGTTGTAAACAGGTGCGAAAAATATCCTTTTCTTGTATTCTCAGCTAAATTGAATGTTTTAGGGAAGTCTGCTAATCACATAAAAAAAAAGTTTAAACTATCTATTATTATTTTCTCTGCAGACGTACGTATAATATTTTGACCGTTAAGAATAACATCGGGAGTTATTTTATTATTATTTTCAAATATTTATTCTTATATAAATTGCACATATTGAACGATTTTGCATTATATGCTATAGAAACAAAGGAAGAAACAGTTTTACTTTTAAAACTAATAACAAAATCATCAAATTTTTTTAACTCTCCTCTCCTTTAGAAATAAATTGTTTAACTCCACAAAATGGGCAAAATAAGTTTTCTCTTCTTTGTACATCTTATTGGTACATACATCGCTACGTGTTTGAATTACGCAGAGAGTCAATGTATGTTAGTAAGCAGTAACAGAACCGTGTAAGGTTTCATCCTGTCTTGTTTCAAAATCATAAGAAATAACACAGTTTTTGATTTAATCTTTCTTTTTTTTTTTCCCTGGAATTAGTTACATACTATAAAGAGTGTTATACTTATGTAAAGTTTTACATTCTTTGCAATATTTCTTTCCACATTCGTGTTTACTTTTAGCTTAGTTCATAACTTTATCACATATTTTACAAATTTTAATTACATCACACATACTTTTTCTCGCCTTTTTATGATTTTTTGTTTGTGCAAATGATCCTATACTCTTATGGTAATCATAACATTGATCCCCGTAAAATTCTCTTCTACAATCCGTACATGATTTGCTTACTATATCTCCACTGTTATTACAATTTGGCGATCTATTGCATGCAGGGCAAACCGATTCGCAAAAATGCTTACCCACACGTCTGTAATTTTTATTACACGTCACACAAAAATACATTGATATAACGGCTAATTAATTTTTAATCAAATTATACTGCTGCACGTCATCATAGTACATAATATTTATAAATAGTGTGCAATATTCTGCTTCATCGTTAGCACCGTCGTATATAAGAGCTGCGTCATCTCCAAAAGACCCATTTTCCAATATACGAATACAAATACCATACCATTCGAAATATCTCTGGAATTTCGAAAATTTAGAAGGAGCAAACCCATTCACGTTATTTTAATCTATTTTATATGCTTGCATTAATTAACCACCTCACTCTTTTATTTTTTTTTTAGTTTTTATTTTAAACCATTTCTTCTGCCATGCAGTTGAGGAATCTTTTTCCGTCAAAACTTTACCGCATGGAAGTGTTCTAGCTAAACACAGATTGTCCTAATTATTAATACATAAGATTCCTTTATCACTTAAATTATTTAATACATTTTTCGGCACACCCCATATTGGAGGAGTTTGACATATGTAACCTTAACTACTAAAGTTTTCGCGATGTCAATGATTCGCTTACTATGAACAATTTTTTATACAAATTCCAGATATCGTTGAAACTAATTTGATTAATAAGTTTGTAATAAATACCTACCGATCCTTAAGTTAACACGTCCAACTGCAAGTCTATCTCCACAAGATACTTACTAGATGAGTAATTCTTTTTAGTAAGAGTTATAAGTTCATGAAGAGCGTTTTTAATCCAATCCAAAGTGTTTGCCATATCCGTAGGGTGTAGAAATATTAAGTTTTACAGTACGTCAAGTTGTTTTGAATGGTTTTATAAATTTTTTTTTATCACTTTCTAAAATGATATATTTTGTACCTCTTGATATGTCTGGTTCATCCTCAGTCTGCACAGCGATGCTTCCAACGCCTCTTCCATCTTGATGTTCGTGATAACACGAGGGATGCTCCTGGGGTTATTCCATAGGAGCACTCTTACTCCTATCGACTGTATTTGTAAAATAAAAAATAGTTGTGATTAGAATGCAATGCAAGGCTTTTGAGAATTATGAGTATAAAATTTATTAGTTACCCGCGTTGGTGTACCACGTCATAGTTTCTCCCAACGGAATGGGTGTCAGTTCGGATACCTCTCTCAGCTGGCAGTCAGGCTGGTTCTCTACACAATATTTTAAAGTAAATATCGTTTAAAAGTGAAAATAAATAATAGAAAAAAGACATATACGTAAAGATTTTAATTTACCTGGAGATACTTTTTTCTTGTAAGAAAGCTCCAGCTCTGATGGCCCAGACATACCATCGTTAAAGGGGTCCTCCTGCTTTTTTTTGAGTGTACTGTCAACGTTTGGAAGATTCTCAGAATTGAGTAAAATAATTTTTATAAGCAATTACTTAAAAATTAAATAATTTAAAAAACAGTCTTCTTTATGATAAACCTCATTGAAGCCTCGTTTCTTTCATGGGCTCCGTGACTCATAGTTTTTTTCCTTTTCTAGCGTTTTATTAGAAAACTATTTGCTCTTAATTTTTCTCAAAAAAAAAAAAAAATAAATTTGTTCTTGTTTTGTCAGTTGAAAGAAATTTTATTTTTAAATAAATCATAGTAGTATGTAAGTCAATTTCCAATCCAACAGTGAGCTTCTACAGTTGTTTACGCGTTTAACTAATTTCTTACCAATATCTTTTGGGTTACCATCAAGTATAAAAATATAACTTTGAGCAATATAATTTAATGTGTAGCTCATATCAAAAATTATGATTTCTACTACAGTCTCACTTAATGCCAACACAACTTCGTGAAGGAAAAATCCTCCATTTATAGCAAATACATAATTTTGACCACGATTCCAGAGTTTATAAACTTATACCTTTATTGGCGTGTTATGCATGAACGTAAATCTACGATTTCAGATTTCTGACCTGGAGAAAAAGTTTGACAGAAGTGGATTTTTTATGTTTCTCCCCCTTGGCTTCTCGCCTCTTGCCATGCCATCCCGCGCCGATCCCCTCTATACAACACAACGCCAAGCCACCATGCCACACATTTTGAATTTCATAAGTCTTATTTCTTTTCCGTTTAACCAATTTTATTTAAAAAAAAAATAGAAACACTATTTATGAGTTTTAAACTGCCAATCTGCTGCATATTAGCCAAGGCCATCACCCACTTTGCGGTCTCCACAATTAGATTACTTTGCGTTATGGTGTGGTTTGTAACTTTTTTTTATATAAATTTTTATTTACTTCTGCTTAATTCATTTAATTAGGTTATGAATTACATAAATTTAGAAATGACTTATTGAACGAGCTACTTTCTGAAGTTCAAAGTTTTTTTCGAAAATTAAAAAATAGCAGAACAGCTTTCCTATATTCATTTATTCACTCAAATGTTTATTCACTAATTAATAATGCGTTACTTAAACAGTAAATAAATGTTTGTATTTACAATTTTTCAAATTTTTTTTAAATTTTCAAGAATTAATAAGAAATTTTTTTCGTACTGTATACTGCATACGTTGATTTTTCTGTATTTTATTCTTTCTTAATTTTCCTTTTTATCATTGAGGTAATTTTTTGACTTAACGACGTTCTTTACATCCATGTTGCAGCTGTCCAATAAAAATCATTGTAAAATTTTTTTATTTTAAGGTGCTTTTGTACCCGTTAAACCTGATAAAAAACAATAACTTTCAAAAATGAATGTTTGGTTTTTTTTATTATAACCAGGACATTATTGAACGTAAATAAAACGACAAACTACAGTCGTGCCATCCAGATGAAAACATAAAAACAAGGGAACTAAAGTATTTTCTACATAGTCTTAATAAAAAATTTTAACCAATTTTTATTTTTCAATTTCCATGTAAAATACTTCAGTCTCACTGTTTTGGTCTTTCATCCACATGGTGCGAATCAAGTTCGTGGTTTTATTTATATTTAATCATGTCCCAGTCATAATTAAAAAAAATTAAATATTCATTTTCGAAAGTTATCGTTTTTTATTCAGTTTTACGGGTGCAAATGCACATTAGAAAACAATAGAAGAATGCTTAACTGGTGTTCATTAGAACCTGTAACAGCAATAGTTACCGAAGAAAAAATTCAGAGAGGTGAAAGGAGCGCTAATATAACGTATAATGGGGTATAATGGGACACTTGCTAAAGCAACAAATTTTTATTTCTTATTTTTTAAGTTCCAGCATTGCTAATTCACCAAAAATTTTTTTTAAATTAAGAATATAGGTCTTTACTTAGGAAAACAATATTTATTAACTGTGCTTATCATTATCCATTTAATTAAATAATTTCTTAATAAATCGTGAAATCTGCAGTAGTGGGACATAGTCTTTGAGGATAACGGCAGTAGTACGACACTGTATGTGGTAGTAGTGGGACAGTATATGACAGTGTTATTGGCATATGTAAGAAGAAAATTTTTTATTTATAAGAGGTGAATTATCACTTTTGAAAGTATAGAAATATTAAAAATAATAGATTAACAGAGATTTGTCTTGTATATGTTTTTTTTTTCAACGACATCACAAAATCTCTACTTACTATGCCCATTAATAATAAAGGAAAAAAAATTGTCTAATATAACATAAACTTAATAATATAATTACTAATAATACAAACTACGAAAATAATGATAATGTACACAAGTTTAAAATAAATATAAGTTTCAAAAGTCTTAAAATTTTTTTTTTTTCTTTTTATTTTGCTCTGTAATAAATAAACTTCACACACACTTAATGCTTTTTCATTGTCTTCTAGTTTTGATAAACATTTTTTTTTATCCTGTACTATCAAGTCATTACTCACATTCTGGTTGTCTTATTTGAAAATTTTTTTTAATTTTTAATTTTCAAGTTAATTTCTTTTTTTGTTCCTAACAAATTTTTTACTCTCCTGAAACTTCCTGTTTCAATTTTTTTCGTACTCTTTAACTTTTTTATTTCTTCTTTTTCTTGTTAACTAACTAACAACCTACTGCTTTTTGAATGTTTAATCTCTCTCTCAGTAATGTATCAAATTATTAATAACCGCCACGGGTCGGTTTTCCTTAGCTGCTTCTTTCTTTATCTTAAAATTAAGATTGGTTACAGAAAATATATTTTTTAAAGGAGAATTATTTGATTCTTCTGTAGAGGTAAGAAGCAAATTTTAAAGGCTAAAATACCAAATGAAAATATAATGTGAGTGAACTTATACCTGTATTTTTCTGTTAACGATTATCAGTATTAATTTTATTTAGCTCTTTTTTTCAATATTAGTATGATGAAAATTAATTAATGAAAATATAATCATTTTCTGCAAAGTTAATTTTTTTACATTGGGTAGAATAGATCAATACAGATTGCATTGAGGTTAGGTTTCTGATTATGTCTATTTACCAAGTAACAATGCTCTCATTCGCTTAACTACTAATCCTACAAATATATTGAGGTTTAATTTTACTATTAAAGATTAGACAGATGACACTCGCACGATTACTATGGTAAAAAGCATGAAATTACAGTCGTTGAAAATAGAATTTGGTCTTGGCGAATACTTGTCCCACTACTACTTAATTTAAAAAACAGGATGCAGTAGTGGGACAGCAATGATAAGCCTCGTCCCACTTTTACATGGTGTTTGCAGAAAATAAGGGTGTACTAGGACAAGCTATATCTTATGACAAAGTAATTATTTATAAGATTCTATTGATAAATTTCGTTCTTGAGTGTCATATTATTACGTATAAATAGTTTGAACGTACGAAAAAAGTTTTATTTTCGGTATATCATCTTGATAGTCAACTTTAGTGTCACATATAAAATGGGCAAAATGCCTTGTTTAAGACGTATGCATCAAACGAGTGCTTGGACGGCTTGATAAAATTTTTTTTTTATTCTTCCTTGAACGTTTACCACAATCAATTTTGGGATTCTTATTTAGCTTAAAGATAAAGGAATATAAGAAAATTTCTTCAAGGATATTTTTGGACGAATAAATTTACCAGTAGTAATTTTCTCCTACTATCCCACTTTACCCTGCAATATTTGCATTGTCCCTCTATATCGCATTTTACGTTATGCAGCAAGGCTGGCATTTATTTTTCTCATATGAATGTACTTACATACACGCTTTAACGCATACTTGACCCATGTTTTCTCGTGAAAACAAAAGAAAAACAACTTGTAGCTCCATTTGACAATGAAAAAGGTCTTTATCTTAAAGTAATCTTTCATACCAAAAAATTAAGAGATTTCTACTGATCATATTTATGAAAGTTTAAATGATTGTTTCATAATGTTACATGTAAAATTAAGATTTTTTAAAAGATAACATCTTGGGAAACATGTAATAGAAGGGTACAGTTGAACGAGATGTAACTTTTTGTGGATATTTTTTATGCTATTTTTAACATACGCTTGATGTTTGAACAAATCTGTCAAAAAAACCTATGAGTAATAAACATCATAATACTACTCTATTGAAGAAAGCGGTACAGCAGGATAGCTTTCCTTAATTTTTCAGATAAAATTAAATTTTAGGTATTTAATATAGACTACAAATAATCGTGTGAGCGTATGTGACAAATGTGAGCGTGACGTTAGAAATGTAATCAAGTTAGATGGTAGGAAATTATTTTGAAATCATTGGAAGATTGAAGTGCAGTATTTTACTGGCCAGCCTATATATATTGTTGGTATTGTATTGTACTGTAATATATTGTCTGTAATCGTTAATTTGTCAAATATTAAAATATTTTATGCAATCCCACTTCATGTATGTACGCAAACTCATTTTTACGAGAATTGCACCACCTTCGTACGCAATATTGTTTCAAAGAAGGTATTTTTATACTTATAATTACATTGTTTGCTACAGAATATTGTAGAAGTATAATTCTTACTTCCGATTTGTGAAAGAGAAAGAGACAGGTATCGAAGCATGTTCGTACTGTAAGCACTTTTGCATGTGATTTTGTTACTTGCCGTTCAAGGAGATTCTTTGAAAGATAAGGAGGGGATGTATGTTTACTTCTGTATCAAACACTTCAATGGATGGGTAAACAGACTGAAGCATTAGTACTTGATTTTTTTTCACTGTTTTCAGTAAAGCAAACGTTTTGCCAATGCAATTGCCTAGCAGTTTTATTCTAACTATGGTGGCATTGCAACAGTTAATTAAATTATTATCCATTCCTAAGTAAATTGATGAAATGCGAGCTGTATTGGAAAAACGGATCATAAATAATAAAATGGTATCTCGTAGTTTATGTAGATCAACCAAATTTCAATAGTCATTGCGGATTAAATACCAAACTCAGATCTGTCACGACGACGAACCGTAAAATAGCTTTTTTCAGTAAATATAATACATTTGCTATTAACTAATTTTTTCCATAGTTTCATAGCAGTCTGTGAATAAAAGTGAGTAGATTTGGCATACAGGTAATGGACAGATTCATGGAAGACGAGCAGGGCTTCACGATAGTCGAGACAAGACAATTTTTGGACAATTATTGAATTGTTCTTGAGAAATCTTCAAACTTTTATTCCTGTCTTGGTCTTGACACACGAAGTCTTGTATTGTCTCGATCTTGTCTTGAGATCTTGTCATTCAATTTTTTAATCATTGAAGCCATAGATATTCGTTGTAAAGCAATAAGAAGGCGACTAAATTTAACATTTTTGGAGATACTTACATATAAATCTTAGATTATGGTAATATTAAAATTACTTAATGTTGGATATTCAATATAAACACTAAATTTTATGTTTTTTTTATCCTGTACTATCAAGTCATTACTCACATTCTGGTTGTCTTATTTGAAAATTTTTTTTAATTTTTAATTTTCAAGTTAATTTCTTTTTTTGTTCCTAACAAATTTTTTACTCTCCTGAAACTTCCTGTTTCAATTTTTTTCGTACTCTTTAACTTTTTTATTTCTTCTTTTTCTTGTTAACTAACTAACAACCTACTGCTTTTTGAATGTTTAATCTCTCTCTCAGTAATGTATCAAATTATTAATAACCGCCACGGGTCGGTTTTCCTTAGCTGCTTCTTTCTTTATCTTAAAATTAAGATTGGTTACAGAAAATATATTTTTTAAAGGAGAATTATTTGATTCTTCTGTAGAGGTAAGAAGCAAATTTTAAAGGCTAAAATACCAAATGAAAATATAATGTGAGTGAACTTATACCTGTATTTTTCTGTTAACGNAGGCGATACTGTTGTGGGGACCTCGTCCCATCAGACTATAACTACTATATATGTACTAACATATATATGCGCAGCTCTCGCTCTTGCATCAGCAAGCTGCGCCACCGCACCAGACTTATTCCGCTCGTTGCCGGAGCAACATCGTTCAGGGCTATAACTGTAGCTCGTGCCGACTAGACACATGTTATTTTCTATGTTAAAGATTTATCGTTGTTAAGTTATTAACTGAGGCCTTTCATGTTCCTGCCTGCCTCCTCTCCTGGGTAACATCGTGAACACCGGCAGCAATGGGGACTGCCTAGCAACCTGTCTCGACTATCGGTCACATAACATTCCCCATATTGGTGACCCCGATGTTCACATCAAGATTCTCTGGAGAACAAAAAAGGAGGTAACAACGAGCGATCAACAACGGCTATTCTCGAGCATCACGTCTTCCCAACTCAAGTCTCCTGACGACCTTGCCTCTCCAAAAGCCTAGACAACGAGAGCAGCCTACACTGAGCCACCTGGCCATCAAGCAACGTTTTCGTCGCGCGCATGCAGTGCGCCTCATGTCAACGTCCACGCCAGCTCGTCTTAAGGCCTACACTTCCAACAACGGCCATTGCCAGTGCATCTCACCTAGGGATCATCGCCTGGCATTGTACATCGTCACAGGTATGCGTGAATGCGGTGAATTTACAGTGCATCGCGACTAAGGTTTATATACCTACATATAACTTTGCATGCGTATTCACGTGTGGACTCGCGTCTATGTGCATGCCTATACATGAGCGCCTACCGCCAGCTTTTCTCGGAATTCATGCGTCGCGTGTTTGTGCTTGTTTGTGTCGCAACTAAAAACCTTTAGTATTATATGCTTTTCTTCGGAACTGCATGTAATACTCCTTACGATTAGTAAGCTTATGCGCTCGCGACTCACAGAGTCATTAATTTATAACTTTTAGTGCGTTACTATTTTTTATTATTTTTTAATGTTTTTAAGAAATCTAAATTTCTAATAGCTTTTTTTTAAAGCTTGCTTAAAATATTTTCTTTTCAATTTGCAACTTTTTCTCGTGTTTTGCAGTCATTGCCAAATTTGTTAGCTTTTTGCCAACACGTGTTTAAACTTGCACATAGCACCTACGAGTGCCAAACAAATTTTTTCTCTTTTTGTGTGCATATTATTGATTAACGTAACATGGCTACTACGGAAGAAAAAATTAAGCAGCTAACTGCGCAACTGGCCGCTGCAAATGCTAAAATTACTGAACACGTATTGAAAACGGATACTGCTCAGACTACCTCAAACTCAGCTGGGAGTCTTGACGGGCACGTGTCGGCCTACCATGTGCCTAAAATTTCGATGTTCGGTAGAACCAAGCCGCATGCTTGGTTCTCTTTAGCTGAAATCTCACTTCGTAACGCGAAGATTACTAATTCAATCACAAAAGCTGATTTCGTAGCAGAAAAACTTGGAGATTATGTACTCTGCACTCTGGAGTTATTAAATAAAGATCATAGACTGGTTGATCTTTACGAACAATTAAAAAAACGAGTTTTGGACGCTTATGGTGGTTCTTCAGAAGAACGCCTACGACAATTATTAAGAAATCAGGTCTCACTGGAGGGAAAACCGTCTCTCATTCTAAGTCACATGCGTATTTTGGAGACTGGATGCGGTGACGAAATCATTCGAATAGTTTTTTTGGAACAGTTGTCCCCTAGTTGTCATTCTGCCTTGTCCATACATAACATAACGTCGCTTACCGAACTAGTGGAGGCCGCTGATCGTTTTTACAGTTCCTTAACTTCTGACAGCCCTTAAATTTCTGCAAGTGAAACTCAGGTTTCTTCAATAGGTTGTGAGGTCCTGTAACGTTTCGAAAAGATGTCTGAGGATATTGTTGGTCTTAAAAAACGCCTTGATGTAATTTTAAGCAATAATCCTACTCAGCAAAGCCATTCTCGTTCGCGTAAGCCTGATAACAACCGAAATCGGAGCAAAAGTAACAAGGCAAAATCAGATGACACTTAACAATTTTGTTTTTATCACGAAAAGTTTGGAGACAAAGCACATCGATGTAAAGGTAAATGTGCTTGGAAATCCTTTTCGGAAAAATAGTCTCTCCTCCTCGAACGGAAGCTTCGAGTGGGAATTCCATCGTGTCCAAACACTTCCACATTCGTGATGTTAAATCTAGCAAGGTTTTTCTAGTTGACACCGGAGCAGAGATTTTCCTGCTTCCTAAATCCAACCTTAATGCTAAGCCTTCTAATTTTAAACTCTTTGCTGCTGATGACACAGTCATAAACACTTATGGTGAAGTCGATCTTTGTCTTGATTTACGCCTCAGACGTCAATTTCCATGGAAATTTTACTGTGCAGATGTCCTGAGCCCAATTTTAGGTGCCGACTGCTTGAATTTTTTTGGTCTGATTGTTGATGTCCGTAGGCACAGACTAATTAATCCTCACTCGAATACCTTCACGATTGGTTTTCTTCAATTAGCCAATTCGTTTAAAGTCAATTTATTTAATTCTAACTCAAAATTTTCTCATGTTCTCTCCGACTTCCCAGAAGTTACCGGTGAAAAACCAACGCAACCCATTACCGCAAAAGATATTTTTCACCATATCGAAACCAACGGTCCTCCGGTCACGGAACGCTCCCGTCGCCTCGATCCGGAACAGTACCAGGTTGCTAAGGAGAAATTTAAGAACTTGGTTAAAAAGGGCACTTGTAAATATTCTAAAAGCCCTTGGACCAGCCCAATACACATGGTAAGAAAAAAGGACGGTGCGTGGCGTATTTGTGGAGATTATAGGTGACTAAACTCTTGCACAGTCCCTGACAAGTTCCCGATACCATATTTTTACGACTATGCCGTCCTTCTCAAAGGTAAAACAATTTTTTCAAAGCTCGATCTTCATAGAGCATATTACCAAATTTCTGTTGCACCCACTGACGTTATCAAAACCGCTGTTACAACGCCTTTTGGCCAGTTTAAATGTGTGTTCATG
Source organism: Copidosoma floridanum (assembly GCF_000648655.2). The sequence continues at coordinate 119,913 of NW_019384282.1, read as the reverse complement.
CCTTTTGGCCTTCGTAACACGGCTCAGTCGTTTCACCGGTATATCAGTCGGGTTCTTGGAGATTTAGATTTTGTTTTCGTCTACTTAGATCATATATTGGTATCCTTTTCCTCCCCAGAGAAACATGAAGGTCATCTCAAAGTTGTTTTCAAACGCCTTAAAAGTTCTGGCCTTCGCATTAACGTTCCGAAATGTGAATTTGGTAAGACGAAGATTGTCTTTCTTGGTCGTCTCAACGACTAGAATGGCTCGAAACCCTCCCAGGACAAAGTACAGGCAATTAATGACTACCCCAGGCCCAACACTGTTGTCGAACTTCGTAGGTTCTTAGGCATCGTCAATTTTTATTGCCACAGCCTTCCTCATGCCGCTTCCGTACAAGCTCCGCTTTACGTTTACTCTCACAATTTGAAGAAAAATGACCAAACAGTCATCGACTGGACACCTAAGGCCGTTCAAGCCTTTGAAAAAACAAAATCAGACTCAGTTAACGCGTGTCATCTCATCCATCCTTCTGTTGACGCGCCAACCAGGCTCGTCACTGACGCATCGAATTTTGCCATGGGCGCAGCCCTTGAGCAATTCACTGATGGTACCTGGAAACCGTTAGCTTTATTTTCCCAAAAGTTCTTTACTTCACAGCTTAATTATTCTGCTTATAACAAAGAACTTACGACTATTCACGAATCTATTGAATACTTCAAATATTTTCTGGAAGGCCGAAACTTCAAAATTGTCACAAACCATAAACCATTGATTTTTGCCTTCCAGCAAAAAGCTGACAAAGCCTCGCCTCGAAAACGTTGGCAGTTATGCTTTATCTCCCAATTCTCTACTGTCATTGAACATCTTCCGGGAACGAAGAATGTAGCTGCTGACGCTCTATCTCGAATAGACTCAGCCCTAACTTCTGCTGATATTCAGTTCATACCTGGCCCAGAAACCTCTGCAGCCAATGTCTCTTCTCAGATCGGTATGATTCGTCTTCCGACGGACATCAAAATATCTGAACTGATACAACATTAGTATTATGATGCCGAACTTAAATCACTTCTTGAGTCACCCAACTGCTCACTCAATATCAAGAGCATCGAACTCGGACACAATCACTTACGGCTTTTCTGCGCCCTTACGTTCCCAGAACGCTGCGCAAACGCATTTTTGATCTTTTTCATTCTTCTGCTCATTCTGGTACAAAGGTCACTGACCAACTAATCAGACAACGCTATGCCTGGCCCAACATGCACCGTGACATCAAAACTTGGTGTCAAGGCTGCCTTGATTGCCAGAAATCAAAGATCTCGCATTATGTCAAGAATAAACCTAGTTACGAGCGGCGTTGGCTCAGTGGTAAGCGTGCTTGTTACTGATACAACGCAGTTCTAGGGGTCGTGGGTTCGATTCCCGGTGAATGCAGTTTTTTTAAAAACTGTTTTTATCGGGAAAAGTTCCTATGTAACCCCGGCTATTTTGGGGCGGGTGTTTCCGTGGAATTTTTCTTCAGAGTAATTCCAGGGTTTTTTCCTTGCCCCACAGGTTTTCGGGCCTGGGTGAATGCGAAACAATGTTAGGGCTATAGGTAGGGATTAGCGGACCCGATGCCAGGCGTCGTGCAGGGATCGCTGGCCTCACCGGCGAGGAGTGGCCCCTGAAACACGGGGCTTCTCCGGGGATGCTAATTAGCCTGGATCCCATGCTTCGGCAGAGAACGCCAGCTTAACCGGGGAGGAGTGGACGTCCTGGAATAATGGAGTCTTCTCCGGGGAGAGGCTACACAGTGGTGAGTGGACCCGATGCACCATCGGTGATTTAGCGAAACCACTGCGAAGTATTTCCTATATTGTAGCTTTGGTAAGTGCCTAACCTGATGTCTCCGCGTGACGCTGAATGGTAACGCCGCGAGTCCCAATAGTGAAGGGACTCGCAATGGCGGCAAACCAGGATTAGCTTTACCAATTTCGAGGTGATGTTGAAAGAATTGATTGAATAAAGGTAAAGTAAAGTGGTTATCCCTGAACGAGCTGGCTTGGGAGCAAGCGTCCTTATTTCAGAATCCTTAGGAGGCAGTCATCAAAAATGATGGCACGGGTGTGGCAAGCCCGAGTGACCCTGAGCTAGGGAAAATGAGCGCCGTTTTCTCTTAATTACGGTAATCAAATCTCATGCTTCAACGACTTCAGCTAAGGTGCGAGCGGGAGAATGTTGCATGAAAGGAGACCCAGAACCAGTGCCCTTTGCAAGATTAGAAAGAAAATGACCCTACTGAGGACAAATAAGGACCACGGTCCAATTGCGATCGGAGTTGGGCTTGTCTCAGCTCAAGACCTGAAGTGCAGAAGCGCCAGGCAAAGGCATGTATCGCCTTGAGTACATCACGGCCAGTCAAGTTGCTTCGTTAAGATCGTGATCTGAAAAACGGACGATACGGAAAGCCTTTTTCTACTGAGATTGGGTGACCTGAAAACGAGTCCGAAGTAAGGGATCGAGCGCAATTTTGAAAGCTCGATGAATGGACGTGTAACGTTCTCGTTTATCAAAAATGTCAAAGACCGACTTGACACGAGGTGGTTGAATTAAATAACGCAAGCACTCAGGTGCTCACTGGCCATGGAAATTTCAAAGCAAACCTGTACCGGTTTAGCTTAACGGACAGTGTTGCCTGCGTTTTGTGGGGCAAAGGATACCTATGACCATAGACTTACGAGCTGCTCCAGAACGCATGTAAATTGAAAGCTATTCATGCGAAAGGTAAAACTCGATAAGTGGCCAGGGTATAACGAATACTTCGTGTCAAGTCAAGAAATCTTCTCCCCTTTCTTGGAGCTTTGCAAATCTTTTATGAAGAATGCAAGCTCTGCGTGAGTGGAGAGAGAAAAGCAATCAAAACAAAACTATCGAAAGACGAGTATGAGAGACCAAGTAAAAATTAGCCTTAGGGATTTTGCGCCCCTACTCATTCATAGCAGACGACGCGGCTCCGGGCGGGAGCCAGCGGACACGCCGCCTCGAGATGTCCCCGTGGATGCGGTCATCGTCAAAGCTGTCTGCGAACGGTTACATCTGGAATGACTGATCAAGAGTTGGGGCAGCTGATGAGCGTAACGAAAGTTGTCCCGGACTCCAGCTGTATCGATCATAGAGACTCGATAAGATTTACCTTCGGGTCTCCTTGGAGATGCAGCTGGTACGACCCAACGGGCGTCTAGATTTTTCCGAAGTTAGACCCAAGGCGTGTCTCGAGAGATTGTGGATGGGTAGTCTTTCAGATTCCTTGAGTACCTCTCAGGAGACTGCAAACCCCAATTGGTGGTGATTAGTTGGAAAAAGGGAGCAGCTGGTTTCGGAGAACATCGCTGTGCACTACTTCGTGCGTCACTTATCCTTCCTTCTGCACCATCGTTGTTTTAATTTCCTTTATAATTTTTTTATTTGTTTTTTTTTTTCTTTTAATTTCATAGCTTGGTGACAAGGGCAACAAACTCCTGGAGCTTCTCTCCATTATTTAGTGCCACAATAAATATAACGACATATTATTCTACCTATTCAAAAAGCTAGAAAATTTAATTTATTACTGTTAAGGTTGTAATGGGAAGCTGATCTTTCACTTAATAAACTCTTTAATCGTCAATTTTGACGCTCTTTGTTAGATTACAATGAATGTTCTGCATTAGTTTCTTAATGCCAAAGATTGTATACAATTGTAACNTTATCATCCATAGCAATCAAAGAAAAAATAATTTTAGGGAATGCTGCTTAGACAAAAATATGACCATGAACAGCCACGACCGAAAAAGCATGGTTTGTCAGAGCTTTTTTCAGAAATATAACTACTGTTGACTTAAATTAAAAGTCCAAAGCAACAACATTGAAAGCCTTTGACTTCGAATATCGTCAAATACACAGAGTTCCAAGCTCAAGCAGAGCTGTACAGAAAATTATTTCCGATGTCCTAACAGTATTTAATTGGTACTATCAATCGTCGCCAACTAGCAGACAGCACAGTTCAGTGTGGTTATAACAAAATTTAAAGTGATTTTAGAATCCCAAAGGAATTTAAAAACTATAATCCAAGCTCTGTAATTCAATAATCCTAAGATCTTTAACACTTTAGCCTAGAAATTTCATAGCCTTTAACCATGTATCTATAGTCGTAATATAAAGTAGTAGCAAGAAAGAGAAATAAAGGAAGTTTGCTTGTAGATTTAAATATTACTTATCTAAATTATTCACACTCTTAGGCACATTATAGTCATTGAAACATAGGTACATCCTTACTATTGTTTTTTGGGTCCAACTTTTTATTGAGGTTATATTATTTATCCTCACATACATTAACACCACTGTTTTGAGGCAAATACGTAAATTTATATAAGGAAAAAACGGCATTGCACATATCAACATTCTGATGACCATAATATTATCGTGTGAATAACTTAGATAACAAAATACAGACACCACCTCAAATATTTTTTACATGTATGTCACCGCTCATGCAGTCTCTCAGCTGCTCCATGTTATAGCAATACCTATATGTATTTTTAGTGCATAAGTGTGAATAGATACTTGCATGCAAGATTTTTATGATGCAGTAGAATATTTTATTGGTATTTTTCAAGACAGTACGATAACGATAAAATAATAAATTAAATTGAAAATAGCATGAAATGGAAGACGATTTGTAGAATTTGTCAGTTTATACAGGGAAATTTTTTCGTACGGAAAACCGTTTTTATAGAAGCAAACGATAAGTCTTACCGTGCTGCACGGTAAAATTTGAAGGTGGCTCGGTAAATAGTCTGACGTGACGTTTTGTTTCACAATTACCGAACTGCACGGTAATTTTTGTCCATCCTGTTACTATAAAATTCATAATTTTTTTCGCTCAGTATAGTAGTTAACTTGTTTACTTTCACTGTACATGCTAATACTTTTATCTTTGTTGTATAGTTACTGCACCATCTCATACTGATTGGGTTCTGTATTAAAAGATTAACGCGTCTATTAGAAACAAGCCAATGAAAAACAAAACAACGCCTGCAAAACTGTCTAAAAGCTGAGTAGGCCAAAGTATTCGTAATGACGCTTATCCTAATTTTTTTGAAATTAACAAAACATTCAAGGAAAAAAATACTCTAATCGCGAGAAGTGAATGCAAGTCAATTCAATGCAATAAAAATACCAGTAACTAATAAACCACTGATACAAAAAATCGGTGATTCTTGCCATCTACAAATCAATAAAATAAATAAAGAAAATGATCCAGTTAAAACGGTTTTTAGTTGTCATAAAGAAGATTAGAATAGTGACTCCTGAAAGGTTTTGCGAAACACAAAATTGTAGTTTTCAAAGTGAAGTCCACTTTAAACGACATTTTTGTTTGAATTGTGGGAGATTTCGAATTTGATGAGAACTCTTGCTTATAGATTAAAAAAAAACTAGGTGTGGGTCTTGGAATCCCAAGCTGAAGTAAAAATTCCAACTAGTGATTTATTAAACTCGTTTTTGTACACTGAAAGAAGGTCGTGACTGCAGATACCTGCACAACAGCGACCTCATGCATGCTCTCAATTAGCGGCAGCAGAGCTCGCGGATTTTGCACGCGCGACGTCCCGTGCCAGGTGGTACCTGCAACCTCGAAGGCCGCGTGCTCTGCTATCTCTTGAAGCTCGTAATATAGCGTTGCCCCATGCCTATAGTCTCGTAGTAGCAGCAGCGTTGCATCAGCAACTTGTATAAGCTTGTGCATGCTTTCGCGCACATACGTATTTACTGCGTTTGATAATATATATTGGTGTGTATAGACAAAAGAGCAGCAGTCGCTGATTACATTACTCTTCGTACCATCGATTGTGTTGAAATAAAATTGATCTTCTTTTCTAGCATTAAACAAGTGTGTACGAGACACATTCTACTTACGTTTAACGCGCCTGCCGCGATTTGATTGTTCATAAAACTACTGCAGATATAGTAATTTGTAATATTTTAATGATTTATGTATTTCGTATACCGCATAACGCTTAAAAAACAGTCAGGTTCATGATAATCAATATTCTAAGATATGCATATCACGTAATATGTATGATGTTGTTATGATTATAAATTATAAATTATTTCTGATATCAATATAAACTTCGTTAGTTTTCTTTAATTTATTAATCCAACCCATTATTGCCTTAGGCAGCAAAAACAGAGAAACAAAAAACTTTTATTATAAGAAAAGTATACTTTCATTTCCATAACATATTCAAGTGACGATGTATATATAGAGCAATTTTGTGGTTTAAAAAAATCATACAGTAAAACAGAAGATCATTCACATGAAATCATAATATTGCAGAGCCTCAAGCAGTAAAGAGTGAATAGGTATACAGGTACCCCTTGACTTGGTTCATCGCGCGTGCTAAAGTCATGAGCTCTGCTGTGGCTAATCGAGTGCACGCATTAAGCCGCTGGTATATGGGTATCTCATAACGCGACTTTCTTATCGGCTGTGCGGTAGCTGTCACTATTGAGTGTATAGGCATCGTACGTGCGCCCATCGTACAGCATGGGCTCATAATCCGCGGTAGCTGCTGCCGCTAGAGACTTGACAAATGATGCCACAGTATAAGAAGCAGACTATGTGCGCTCAGAGGCAGCGGAGCTCGCGATCTTCTTTCAGTGTAGAAATCGTAGTGTGAGGTACAGTTTTTATAAATTTTATAATTCAAAAAGTTTGAATTTAAAGAAAAAGCCTTCCAATTAGATAACTTTCGTTGATTTAAACTATTTTTTATGTAAGTAAGCTATCATAATTGCAGTTGGTAGGGGCTCATAGCGCAAAATTTAAGTTCAAAATGTAAACATGCCGTGGTCCATCAATCTACTTTATTATTTTATGATTTTTACTTGGGTCTTAATGTTATAGAATAATATAAATTCAAATGTTGTGGTTCACGAATGAATCCAAGGTGTGCATACCTTGGCATCTTTTTAGTATCAATTACCATTACAAGAGAAAAAAAAAAAAAAAAAAAAACCTTTTTGAATAAGTCATTGTGCCACTCTCTAAGTTTCTACCCATGAGAATTGGCTAAACGTATTCCTTAAATGATAATATTTTTGATATAATGTCTTATCGTACGTTCGTATTTCATTTGTACTTATTACATACAATTAAATTTTGAATGATAAAAGCTATGCTCTTTTCAGGTTCAAATTCAATTGAGAAACACCTTGTTGATACCTTAGTTCTAAAGCCACTACGTTCTTAACGAATAGAAAANAAAAAAAAAAAAAAAAAGAATAAAGGAAAAAACGTGAATATATTACTGTTTTTTCCACAGATTTTCTAACTTAATAATTAAATTCATTATTTAGAAACTTTGTGACATTTAATTATATTAATTTATGCATCTCCGTAATCTAACAGAGAGGAAGAATCGAATCATAGAGGCATAATTAAAGTTTTATCTAAATTAGTACTTAAAACTAAGGTTTTTTATTTTTTAGCGCAGTGACTTTTTTTTTCGACTTCTTATTTTGCAAATATCTCGCTAACTACAGATCTGCAAACGAAAATTCAAGTGGAGAATAAGTCTGCAAGTGAGGAAAAATCGTTAAAGCCCTAAATTGCTGCAAAATAATAATATTTATTATTAACAGGCACCAGCTTCACAAGTCCCCTATACAACGAGAATTTTTACGCGCATACACACACACCTACAAACGCTTTGGCTTTCTGCTATATAATATATTTGGTTTCTAAATGAGTATAAGTATACCTATTTCTATAGACTTATGCGCTTGTTCTTTCTCTCTCTTTTTCTACAGAGAATAGAGCTCTCAGCCCTCGTTGTTCTGCCTTTAGGTCGATGATAGTCTCTCTTTAGTTAACGTAAACTATATAATGTACGCTGATGACCTGCAGGTCTACACCGTGGTGCCTAAAGAGGCTCTGAGGGGGAGGGTTGATAGGCTCGAGCGGGTAGTTGCGGGTTGGGTGGGAAACATCTGCCTCTGGCTTAATGATGGGAATATCACGTCCATAATATTTGATAGCAAGCCGCAACATAAACGAGCTTGCTGCGCGGGGTCACCTCGGTATCGTTCTGGGGGGGGGGGGGGGGTGCCTCCGTCCCATTCTCTGCGATCGCTACAAGCTTTGGCGTCATCCTTGACTTGAAGTTTACGTGGCAGCCGCATGTCACTGCCGTGACTAAGAGAATCAACCGAGCACTCTATACCCTCAGGCTTTTCTGACAGTTTACCACCAGAGCACTGCGTGAGCGGCTTGCTTCTGTCCTGATCTATCCTTTCCTTGATTATTGCGTGATATATGCCTGGACGACTCCCTGAAGAATTGGAAAATACTGCAGAGGCAACAGAACGCCTGCGTCAGGTACGTGGTGGGTGCTGGAAGAGATGAGCACATTACCCATTAGAACTGGGGTGGCTTCGGGTTGATACGCGTCAAGACTACTTCATGAGTTTAATCTTGTATAAAATTCTGCATCTGCCCGCCCTGAGCTACCTAGTGCCTCTCAAAAAATATACCGATAGAAGACCGCGAGGGGTGAGGGGGTACGGGAGCTGAGTGTCCCGTTCGCGAGGACTGAGTGGAGGAGGGAATCGTTCAGTACTGCCAGGGCTAGATTTTGAAGCTCTCTTTCTCTCAGAATCCATAACTTCCCCAGCTTGACGAGGTTTAAGCAAGCTATTAAAAAATATTTGACAAGCTTGGACAAAATTACTTTGATTGTGATGCCCAATACAGACATTTGACTAATTGTGGACACGTGTTGACAAATTTATGCACAGTTTTTATTTGTTTATTTACATTAACGTATTTTTAGAACGAAGTTCTTTGTGTCACGTACTCGGGGGGCTGGAATTTTAAAACCAACAGATTTTTTGAAGTGGAAGTGGTTTACCCGAAGTCTCTTCCTCTCAAGTTTCTCCCCTTACCCCGTCCCTCTCACCTACTGTTCTCTACACACTTCCCCTCCCCCCACTATATATGTATATCTGCCAAACGTGCCGTGTTACTCTTCTGCACACCTTTGCCCACCATCCTCCATCACACTCCCAAGAAATTAATTTTTAAACAAATTTTAATTTTATTTTCTCACAATAATTTTTCTTTAACTTAGAAATTTTTTCTTTTGCAATAAAAAAAAAAAAACACATTCCACTTCAGAGATTTGAACCCTCGACCTCCTGCATATGAGTCCAGTACCTTACCCACTCTGCTACGAGCGCTGCCGACTATAGCAACTCGGTTTTTTGTACTTATCGTGTGGTTCGTAACTATAATATTCCATTTTTATATGCATTCACTGATAATACATTTAATTTATAATAAATTATGTATTTGTTTTCTGAATAATACATCTAAGAAAAAAAAATAAAAAAAATCTAA
>NW_019384282.1:53541-109920 GCF_000648655.2 Copidosoma floridanum | reverse complement strand
TTTTTTTTTTTTTTTTTTTTTAATATTCCCTTGTCTCTAGTTTATGCGGTGTTCTCTATCGTTTTGTATGTCATTTTTCTCTTCTCATTCTCGTATGAAAGTATAAACTACGAGTAGCTTCAACTTTGCCGAGTTTTATAAAATTACTTGGTATTTTTTTGTTATTGGTAAATTTTTTATTGAAAATTCGTTGCCAACAAGTGAAATAAATACAGTAAAACTATTCATAAGTACAATACCCTATAAAAAATTACCTGAAAAAACCGACTAAATAATAATACCGATTTCCCGGCTCTTGGCCAGCCTTAAGTCTTAAAATTTTGACAACGTAGTCTTGGAGGTTTTATTTACTTTAACGTGAACCCTATCAATTTTTCGCTGTAATTAGTAAAACTCCATTAATGTAATTTCAGATGAGAGTAAAACAGCATAATTTTTTGTGAAACGCGCGCCATTCGTTGGTAAAATGAGAAAGAGCTATAGACGTTGCAGCAAGTTCCATATACTTTAGCGAAAGCTCAGCAGAATTCCGGGGGACAATGGGCGCTTGGAAATCTCGATTTACCGAAGCTCATTTTGTCAAGAATTAAATGTAATTTACTTCTGCGAGTTCAATTGTGGCTCCTACGCTCGCGCAAATTATAAGGAAAAAAAAGAGAAAAAAGATCGTTTCAAACGATGATTACTCAAAATTGTTCATTCGTCTACTTGATGTTTACAATTAAATTATAATGGTTCAAAATTATTTCAAATTTTGAATTATTGTCGTAAATTGTTGAAGTTAAACTCCTGGAATATGCTTTATGTATAAACTTACCATCTTTGCTGGAGCTGTGAAATATACAGTTGAGAGGTTCCTACACACTAAAATATACCATGTATGTTTTGCATTGAGAATCATTTTTTTTTTTTTTTTCATTTTTTAAGTTTTTGTTTAGTGTGCTACATGAATGCAGTACTAACATTCTAACATTTATAGAGCTTCGTTCTCCCTACGGGTCCGGCGACCCCCTTGTTACCTGAGAAATTGTGTTTTTATACTCATGTCATGTTTAAAGAACTTCGTTCTAACCGTGGGTCCCATGACCCATTTATCCCCCCTGCTTTATTTATTCATTTATTTTATTTTATTTATCGTTCATTATTGTTTCTATACTCGTTGACTTATTAATTTTAATTTTATCACATTGACTACTAAAATAGTCTATAAATGAGGAAATAATTTCTACATCGTTGTACTGTGTAAAATTACAAAAATTTGTTGGATACTACTAGATATTATATTTTAACTATAATGGACATACTGTGATATGCAAAATTATTAATTAAGACTGTGATATTAGGCAAAAAGCCACACATAGATGTAAGTTTAATAATATTGAACTCAAATAACTTACACTAGGACTTTTATTATTTATGCTGTTTTATTATTGCTGTTGTTATTGTTATTCTCTTAAGTGTTTATATTTATAGACAAAGATTGTAAATTTTATTTTGTACCTGAGTGTAAACATAGACTATATCTATCAATCTATTTTTCTATCTATCTATCTGTCTGTTTGTCTGTCTGTCCGTCCGTCCGTCTGTCAGTATGTCTGTCTGTCTGTCTGTCTGTCCGTCTGTCAGTCTGACTGTCTGTCTGTCTGTCTATCTATCTGTCCATCTGTCTATCCGTTTATCTATCTATCTAACTATCTATCTTTCTATCCATCTATCTATCTATATTTCTATCTATCTATCTATCTATCCATCTATCTCTCTACCCATCCATCTATCTATCCATCACTCTATATATCTATCTATCTATCCATCTATCTATCCATCTATCTATATATCTATCTATCTACCTATCTATATATCTACCTCTATATCTACCTATCTATGTACCTATCTATCTATCTCTTTCTTTTTTTCTCTCTCCCCGCCACACATTTACTCTGATAAGCTTGTACGCTACTCTCAGGCTCTGCTCTCCATTCTCCCCTCGCTACCAAGAACTGAATGGACACTTTTGCGATGCAATTAGCCAGTTGTACTCACCACTTGATTTTCAATACGTGGTTATAAAAAATTTACTTTAATAAATGTTAATATGACATGAATGTAACATGTGACATTTTGATTTTATTTTCTAAATTATCTCATTAAGGAATTAATGTGTCAGCTTGAAAGTTTTTTTTAAGAGAGTTCAATACTTTAAACATGCCTACACAATTTAAACATCAAATTTTAGTTTCTTGTAGTAGCATGAGCTCTGGCACAAAGTTAGTGACTAGAGGGAGAATCATCCGTATATACATGCACAATTTATATCTCTATTCTTTGTTTCATTTACGCTGAGAACAACTTAACTTTATAATATTTTCTAGTGGTTTCGCTTATTTTGACACATTCACACTATCTTTAGTTGGCTCTTCAGAATTTACAACAACAGATTTCTTAAGTGGTCACTTAACTGTACTTGTATAAGTCACAACAGAATCGTCACTAGCAGCAGGAGTGCTTTAGTTTAAGGAAGTTGGGTCACTCTTATGGGGAGGTGAAGGGGACCATGCGTATGCGCATAAGACGCCGTGATAAACTCTGCTGTACTAACCTGGCCTAAAAATGTCTGCCTTTTGGATTACGGAAAATGCATTTTTGTTTTTTTACTAGTACTTATTTCTGTATCACTAATATGTTTTTTATCATAATTTTGAGCAAAACAGTTTCTAGAAGTGATTTTATAAAATGCTATCGTTCCACGTAAGATGTTGAGCTGATACCAGACAATGTACTCAGTGCGTTCTGATCTTCTGCATGAATGTAGCATACGAGCATGAAATAAATTTGTTTAGGTTTGTGCAAATATCTCCGTAACTGCAGACATAATTTTTTTAAACTATGTGCGTGTATCAATAAAGTTGTCATAAATGACATACTAGTTTTTTAAAACACTTTTATTGTTACGTCAAGCGTAATACGTATTTTTCTTACAACTTTTTTAAAAATTTAAAATTGAGCCCATGTTAAAGGTGACGAAAATGGGAGACTTCGTAACCTTTTTTTTCAAAATCTCTAGACACTATTGTGATGAAATGTGATGACTACATCCATGCAATATTTCTTTACGACATATATTGAAAAAAAAAATTTTTCACCAATAAGTGAATTGCACCCCAACTTCCTTAACATTTTCGATGAACAGGGCGTAGACTTTGGGTTAGGAAGTAAAGGTTTGAGATAATTTACTCATTTTTTGTAGATTTAAGTATCCTTGTGTTTACAGTATTGGTAACTAAACTTTTTTTTCTGAAATCCGAGCTCTTCTCTAATGATCTTGCTTTAAATTTTTCGCCATAACACTATCATTCATTTCAAAATTGATATCTCTACTTTCTAAAAACTCTTTTTTCTGAACTTGACTTGGTACAGAAGGTGCTAGAGGAATTTGTAATAAAATAAATCTATTATAAAATTTTTCTGTCAATTTGTAGCTCCACAGGAAATACTTCTATTGTAATGTGTGGAGTCGATAAATAACTAAAAAGATATTTGGCTATAGATTTGAGTTTCTTATTACATTATAGTAGAAAGAAATTAAAATTATTTTTTTAACCCATTAACTGCATTACCTACTGCACTGTTGGTCGCCAGATGATAATATATAGGGTATAAAGCGATAAGTAACACTATTCTTGCGTAAAAACTTGTGACTTGAAATAAAAGCCATATCTTTATCTGTAACTGTAGAATCTACAGTTTACTCTTTGGTGGGCAGAGATACGTAAAAAGATTGCTGACGCCAATGCTACGAGGTGAGACAACTTTTTGGAACTAATCAGGGTGGCCCGCCACGGCCAGCCATCGAACCGGGTGCACATTTTACGAGAGTGCGAGACTCGTATCGAACAGCGTGCGCCTGGAAAAAGAGGAGTAAGTTCACGTGGAAATGAGCACATAGGCGCACATTTTGGAGACACGTGGAAGGGGTATGCCGAACGTGTGCCTACGAGGAGAGGAGCGGAAACGTCGACTATAGCTATTTATCTGAGCGCACAGCCAAAGCAAGCGATGACTTGAGTCCTCCTCCTTTGACTTCAACCAAGTATATGCTATATATATTTAACTGACTCTTGCTTTCCTGCTCTTGCATCAATGTTGTCTTATCAATCTGATTCGATTAAATCGTGGAACTTAATGCTCATAACTATATGCAAAGAATTTGATTTCAAAACTTTTTTTTTCCCGTACGTTGATACTTATTTTTAAATCCAGTATTGCTTCAAAAAAATATTCAGCAATTTTCTATGGATAGCAGTTCAGCTATAACCACTAATTTATCGTTATTGCTCATCATAATTGTAATGAACTGTCGGACAAGCTCTGGAGGTTGTCAATGATCATATGGGACTTCAAGATCTTTTTCACCCAAACTACCGATAGCTAAGATGGTTATGGCTTATGCCACTACTCTTTTTGTTGTGCTATCTAAGGATCGATTCCAACTGTCGAAAGATTTTTTTTTTTTGTTATGCGATTTATCATTCTGGTAAATTTTTTTTTTTATACATATGTTTCATTGGAATTTATAAATAATGTTACAAACCCTTTTTTTCTTATGCGTCCAAATAAATACATTTTTAATATTAATACTATTAAGTAATTTGGTAAGCTAATACTTATCGTTAGCAAGGTCATTTCGTAATTTTACACTAATGAAATAATTTCTTAGGATATGAGTCTGATTTATACATTTTAAAACTCCCAAAAAATTATAAACATCGAATGTAAGAGAGATAAAGCACAAAAAAACTTACCTTTATTACAATAATATCAAATATAATTATCACCAGTAAGGTAGAACGTACATCTAATTATACATTAATAGTCGTCTGCATTCATGTATTGTATTAGTTAGCTTGTATTTACATTTCTAATTTCTACCTGGTAGTAAATACCACTTATACTCACAGTATGGTTTTTAAAGAAAAAAAAATTATATTAAGTGCCAACAATAAACTTTTTTTCCTACAGTACATAATGACTAATTTCATTAAGATGGTTACCAAAAACCGTTTACAGTACATTAGTTATAAACAGAGGAGAAAAGGTTTAACAGATCATTGATTACAGAACAGTTGGTAAATTTTTTTTTTATCATAAAGCCACTAAAATCTTCTCCTTCTGGCTAACTTTGCTTTGTTTTTTTAAATTTAAATTTGAGTTTTTGATTAATCACAAATGCGTCAGTAGACAATTTCTAACTATACAGCGCTTTTCGGTGTTTGTCTACTTATTTGAAAAGAAAAAACAGGTTTTTCTATATTAATATGATAAATTACTTATACATTATCTGAACTGAGTCTAATAGTGTAATGCAGTAGCTTAAGCTCTTAAATACAGAAGTCCAAGTATAAGATATGACTGAAAGAATAACACAATCTTTACATGAAAAAAAAGCCAGAGAAACAAAAAAACTCACTTTTATAATGTAAAAAGATTAAAAATTATTGCATGCATTGCTACACATACATATTAACATGGATGATCCATAGTAACATGTATGATACATATTCACATGGATAATACATATTTACGTATCCACATAATTATACATATATATATGTTTACAGCGAAATCTATGTATATACGTACTTATTCATGCATACTCGATTAGAAGTACATAAAATTTACACTTGAACTTGTGTTGGTTGTCCCTTAGACATCAAGGGAAAAACTTCTTATAATTATTTATTTATTTGCAGAAAACTACCAATAATAAAAATTCAAGGATAACAACATCACATAAATTATACGTCAGAATAAAAAGATAAATCAATAATTTTCAAAAAAGTGTCCCTTGAGACTAAATTTTAGACGAAAATTCACTTATTCAGACTAAAACTTTATCACTTATAAAACTATTGATTGCCAGTAAGAAACAAATATATATTTTTTTAATTTAGTTCCTTATGTAGGTGAAAATCGTCTTTAAATTGAACGTTAAAAAATCTTTCATTGATATTTGAGCATTTTAAATTATCAAATTCTTAATACTGAAAAAAAAAATTAAGGAAGTAAAGGTTTGAGATAATTTACTCATTTTTTGTAGATTTAAGTATCCTTGTGTTTACAGTATTGGTAACTAAACTTTTTTNTTTTAATAAAAATTTTAACGCATCGATGCGATGTTGATTGTACGGATTTTTGTTCAAATAATTCAGGAAATTCATCATTAAAAATTTTTTCTACACCATTGAGTAGACACTTAATTAGTTTCTTTTGAGGGCAAGAACTTGCATGATATTTTTTATAAGCATTCAACTAAAAAAAAAAATTTTTTGAAAAAAAATCCATGGGTCTTGTTAAATAGGCAACTTCTGAGAGTAAATTGTCAGCATAAGTGTATTTTCTACATTTAGTGTAATATTCATTATTAGTAACCTTTTATTCTACAGTTTCAATAAATGCCTTTTTACAAGCAGGTCATTTGCTTTTTTTAAAAGCATTTTTAGCAGAGGAACCACTCAAGTAAGTAACAGCATTTCTCTTATTCATGCTTTTGGATTCAAAATTTTCTACCCTTTTTACCAGCAGTTCTTATAGCAGCTACCATTCGTCTGCTTAGAAGTTAAAAAGCTAGTATTACTTCCACACTCAAAGTTATTTGGGTTAAAATGTCTATCGCTTAAGAACGCAAGTGATTGCAATTAGATGAGAAATTTACTTTCTATCCACCTCATAAGTGTCTTATTCATCTTTTCAAGACAAAATAACTTTGTCATGTACGAAAATAAATCTATGTGTTCTCAACCGATAAATCAAACGTTTGTTAATATGAGGCTAAACAAAAACTGCAAAAATTTTCTTGCTTTCATGCTCAAAGTATGATCGTTCTACGTCTACCTTTCACAGTTTTTTTAACAATGACTAGTTGTTTAGACCTTGGTTACACACAATAACTTCACCAAGTGCCCCAATTTTAATCAGTGCTGATAATATTTGACGTAAAAGAGTATGCAACTGTTTAGCAGGTGCACCATTTTAGAACCAAAAAAAACAAAATAAAGAAGCGGGCACCAAGGGTTTTTAGCTTTACCACTATCAAATCCAAATCAATGGGCATATCTAGAAACTTTTTCACTCTTCTTATTACGCATTTTCTCCAAACCTTCTATCTAATCGTATTTTTGAAAATATTTTTTCATTTTTTTAAGGCTCATCTCGTCAAATTTTAAAGAGCATATACGCTCCACAGCAGGTAATGAATTCAACTTCTGTTCAATTTTTCTCGAAACATTCTTATTTAATCTCGTCGTTACATATAACTACTCTATCCAACTCCTAACAGTTGACTCCACGGCTAACCTTATCCCTAATTTAATTACCTGAGAACATCCAGCTGCAAAATGGTAGTACATTATTGTAAATAAATTTTGTTCAGCAAGTGTGAACTTTTGTCCATTTTTTAGTTTGAGTTGCATTGCTATTAAGGTTTTGCGAGACACACTAAAATCAAGATTCATCAGAAAATCGTTTATATCTTCCACTTGTTTAGCTTTTTCACGATCTACGCTGTTTTGATCGAGAGTTTTTTTGTTTGACATTTCTGCATACCGTAGTTAAATAGGTCACTTTTTCTTCAAGAAACTTTATCCTACGCTCAATAAACCACGTTTTCTTTTTACACTTGACTCAAAAATATTTACAGACAGTGATTTTTTTCTTTAAAATTCTGTTATTTTTAATGTTTCAATTTACATGATTCTGGGATTCTACTCCGTTACTCCTCACATCCCTCGGGGTATTGTTGTTATCATGATGAACTTTATGACTCAAATAAACTTCGTTGGATTTCTTTTCATCGACTTATGAACAAATGTTATTTTTTGAAGAATATGATAAATCATTAAAGTGCTTTGTTACAACGAACAATTTACTGCCATCTTTGACGCCACAAGGGATTGAAAATGCTTTTCTAATACGTGTACTTTCTCGCTGACTACTAACGGCAATGTCTATTCGTACGTTTTAAACTTCGCTTGCGTTATGGTCCATAGAATACAGTTGCGCTATTCGCTTGAATTCAAGATTAGATTCTTCATCCATAATCTGAGCTTCAGCCACTCACCAATCCACGGGAACTGCGTTAGCCCGAAAGCGTAGAGTACCATCTTCGATTTGTATCAATCCCAAGTCAAGATAATACGATATTTTTCTCAATCTTGTCTTGTTTCATAAATTAGTAATATCGTTCTTGTCTTGATTTGTAGTCGACTTTCTTGATAGTTCTTGATTTTAAGTTTTATATATATACATATATATATTTATATAAACCTATCGCTATGCGACAAAATTNTATATATATATATACCCGTTCCACTCTAGCGAAAAAAGCTAAGCTTATTTCTTTCTCGTAAAAAAATCAATTTAATATACAATTACTATGAACATGTTTGAATTTCTGAAATATTACTTAACATTAAAACTGTTTTTAAAAATTCGAACATATTTTTAATTCAATTTCTGGTTTCTAGTAAATATTAGTTAACAAAATACATCCTCAGATAAGAAAGAAAACATAACTGTTTGCTAATCACTGATGTTTGCTCGTTAACGGGCATCTTTTTTAAATAAATAATTCTAATTAACAGTTGGATTTGCTCATTACCGATGTTTGCCGGCCCTAGGGCACATTTAAATAGTAAATAATATCAAATAAAAAAAACAAATAATGATTGTGTTAAGCCAATGCTTACTTTACTTGAGGGCACATTTTCTTTATAAATAATACTAAAAAACAAGTAGATTTTTAATCGCTTACGGTTGCACACCTAAAGAAGCAATTTATTACCTAATAATACTTAAATACGATTGTAAAAATGTTTTAGAAACAACCATCTGTTTTTGATTAAATATTTACAAGTATTTATATCAATACTGCAATAAAGAAATAAATCAAACACTTTTTTAGCATTATATATCACAATTAAAAATGATTTATATGGGGTACTAGTGCCCCCCCCCCCCGTCTCGGCTTCGCCTGAGACTCTCTAAATGGAACACCACAGTGTGTTGAAATGTAATGTGAAACGTTTTCAGTGAAAAATTATACATCTAGTTCTAACACTTCTCAGAACAAAAATCTTCTTATTAAAAACATATTCGTTCGGAATGCATACAGTTTATCTGGTCAAGTAAAAAGCTGCAAAAAGTGAAAAAATTAATAATTGCGTTGAAAAGTACCGTGCATTCCTTATATCATAAAATAATCTTTAGCCTTTAAGGGCCGTTGATTTGCAGTTTTCCCTTATAATCTAGTAACAGGGTTATTTTTTAAAGCTGTAAAGATTCAAAGCTTACGAAAAATTTTTTTCTCTTATCTCACAACTTTATTACCAGAGCAACAAAGTCCTGAAGCTTAATCTCTTCGTTAATTATCGCAACAAAAATACAAATAAAAATTAAACCTTTTTGAAAATCTGAAAAATTCAAGAAATTACTATGAGGGTTATAGTGGAAAACTGATCTCTCACTTAATAAATTCTTTCGTCATTTTCTTGACGCCTAAAATTGTATTCATAAGATGCATTTGAATGTTTCCTTCTACTTCGACTTCTTGTGACTTTTGGCATAGTTGAGACTCTTGTGAGCCCTAAAGGCTATTTTTTTCAACTTTATAAGGTTGTAATATATTTGTTGGCAGGGTAGTTTGACGTCCGATGAACTTGATAAGGACCGATGAGCTTCTTAAATAAAGTCTTTCTTGACTGAAGTTTCCAGCAAACGTGACTGCCTGGATAACTCAGGGTTTGAAGCTTTGGAGCTAGTTTTAAAGCTCTTCTCCAACGTCTCCTGTTATAACATCGAAGATGGTGTCTAAAGCACCTTTTTGTTTTAAACTCAGTTGTTTTGGTGATCTAAGGTGGAAAGGTTGGTTCATGATGCTTGCCCGTTGGTGACTGTCCCGTTGACTCACGTTTATAATTTTTTCTTCATATCTGTTAGGTTCTCCCAGCGCAGACCTTGGAGAGGATCGGTGATTCCTGGTTGAATGCTTAAAGTTTAGAGGGTAATATAGGGTCGTCGGTCATCGGGGTTCCCAGCCTTGTGACGAACAACTCTGCTCGTGACGTCTGCCAATGAATAACTGGCTTGGTTTAATAGTGGCTGGCTTTACATAGTCTTTGAGTTGACGAATCGTCTCCAGAAATCGTAGTAAAAATGTATTAGTTGGCAAGGTTATTCAAACTTAGGTGGCCCTCAAAAGAACCGATGAGATTGATGGTGAAATAGGGAACGTAAATACTTACAATGGCCCTGAAAAGAGCCAGTGGTGAAACTTCCAGCCATTCCTTATTATTATTCTTGATGATGAAGAGCCAGCTGCAGGTAGCTTGGCAACCATTCATCAGTAGTCTGGAAAGTGGGCCTGAAGAATACCTTCTCTGTAAATATGCCATTGTGCTCTGGCTAGAAACATTTCCTGGTATTCCACTAGAGACGTTGACGTTCCAAACGCCTGTTTTCCCGTGGCACTCGTTTATTTTCGGGATCCAGGGTAAGAACCGATTTGTTTCGCTTGCCCATGAAAGAAAAGTGTCATTGGTAGCCGGGGTGCCCAGCTGCGCGACGGACTCCTCTGTTCTTGGTGTAGTACCGATGATCAACTGCGATGATTGTCTCCTCGATGGGGCATCTTATAACCACTCTTCACTATCTTTGGTTGCGGGTGGCTTCAATTTTACCTCGACGCCACCTAGTGGATCCTACTGAGCTAAAGCGTAAAGCTAGCTTATTTTAGCAAAACTTTGAGCTTGTTTATCGCTATGGTTATTAACTTTTTCAAGAAAAAAACTATGCTAAAACCATCTCGGAATCATGAAGAATCAATATGGAAAATTTCAGTAAAATCGGTTGAGTAGTTTTTGTGGTTAGCGATTACAATGGTTTTAGCAACTTTTCTTTATATATTAGTAAGATGAGTTCAGATAAAATTCTAAGTACACCTTAAATATCGTTAATTGGATATAATGCTATTACCCGCTGTTTAACAAAATGGTACTCTGAAACGATAAATTTTTTTTTGTAGTAGTATGCCGAATTACTTTTGAATTTTCAATTTTGTTTTATAATTTAAATTAAATATTAAATTGGAAATTAAAAAAGCGAATAAATTTTGAATTCCTATATGTGTTTGTTTATCAAGATCCCTTTTAAAATGAACACCTAACATTGTACAGTATTAAAAAGAGAAGCTGGTTTAATAATCCAGTACAAGTCCTAGCTCGAAATTTGAATTGGATTTCCTTACAAGCGTATGTGTGTGGGTATGTGCTTGCGCGTACGAGCGTGGGAACTTGTAAAGGCTACAAATTTCTTCATCAGCAACTCGCGCTCTTCAAGACATAATAGTGCTTTATCCCCTTATGGCTCAGAGTAAGACAAAGGATGCAAAATTTTATTTTGCACTCACTTTATAAAAAACGACACTCACACCTAAAAATAAAACACAACAAGCGTGGTATGGAAAACTTACCAAAGTGCAGAATCCATTTGTCATGACGATCTTTTTGTGTTGTAGCATTGGGGAACCTAAAGATCTTCGCTGCAGGCTGCTTTGATTTCTTACATCCTCGATACTGACGGAAATCGTAGGCTCTCATTGCTATTGAAGCTTCCCAAAACAACAACTTCACTTAACGTTTTATATCGTTGCACTATTATTTTCATTAACACACGTTGTAATTATGATACGTTTGAATAAAATAATAATGTCTGTGTAACGGTAAATGATTGCTGTAGAAAGTTCCAAATGGAAGTATTAATCAAATACTTATTGATTCACAGTATGAGTGAACATAGCAATGCATGAACTGTTTATTGATAGCAAGCTGTTTACACATTGCATGTGTCGTGGTTCAAGACGACACGGTAGTGGTGACAGGGCTGATTGGTCGCGCTCATTAACAAGTCATCGAAGCGCGGGAATGAATAGTATATACTTATTTAGTATATACTTGTTTCTAAATATACACGTACGTATATATATGCACGTAATCATATCTACACAATCGTATTTAGTGTTACTGTAATGTAGGTCAGCTGTCTCGTACATCTTCTCTCTCCCACTGGATGTTTATAAGTTCTTAGGAATTTGCAGATGCATGATCTCGATTTACATCCTGAGAAATTATTTATTACACTAACACATACAGTTAAATAAAAATATTCTCTCTTAAGACAGATTAATCATTTCTTAAAATTGGAAAAAAACGTATATAACAATAATTTGTCAAACCTACTTTCCTCTGTTTATAACTAATGTACTGTAAAAAGTTTTTGGTAACCATCTCAAGAAAATTACAGTCATTATGTACTGTAATGTATTGTCAGAAAAGAGATTTATTGTTGGCACTTACAGTTAGTAAAATTTTTATTTTAAAGGTTGCCCAAGGATATTAGAAGAAATAAAAACTACGAAAATCAGATTTAAAAAATTAGAAAAATGATTTGCTCAAAGTGAAAAGTCAAGGTTGAACTTCCAGAAAAAGTTTGAAGCAAGATAAAAGATTGAACGTTCCAAAAAAAAGTAGGTATTAATGATGAAGAGGAGATTAGTATTTTTAATGATGATCAACGAAATCTGTTATCGTTGAGATGTAAGAAGGTTTCTCGGTGGTGCAATATCAAACTATCGTTAATTCCTTAAAGTTACAATTTACGTATGGGACTATCATTTATCAAGAAATTTTACAGCAAAAATTACCCTATCTACGTGTTAAAACTTTAACCAAAAAATTAAAAAAATTTAAGCTCTCTAGTGGAATTTTAGAGGAAATATTCAGCTTTTTACAAATCAAAATGTCGATTTTAAATAAGAAAATCGACAAGGATGCTGTTCTCGTTCTCAATGAAATGAGTATTAAGCCCGGTGAGTTCTATGATCCGTCTACTAATACCGTAATTGGGAACGTTACCCTACCAGATCACAATCAAATGCAAGTAGTGACAAAAGCTTTTGTTTTTATGTTGGCTAGACTCTGTTCCAGGTGGAAGCAAGTTATAGCTTACTATTTTACTTCTGAAAGTGTAAAAGGGTTTGTTCTTGCACGTATATGTTAAGATATTGCTTTCAGAGCTGAAAGCATAAGTTTGCACATACATGTCATTAACTCGGACATGGGTGCAACTAATCAAGGTATGTGAAGAGTTTTTAACGTCAACGCTTCCAGATTTTCAACAATTGCTTACTTTTGTCAACAATCCTGTGACAAAGATAGACGTCTATTCATTTGTCTTGATGTTCCCCATGTTTTGAAGAATATAAAAGCATCTTTTATTAATCACTATTTCAAAATAATAATAAAATTTGTCTTAAAGTATGAGCTTCCTTCTAATGTAGTTTTTGTTAAACATCTTGATGACATACTTACTGTAGATAAAAATCATGAACTGAAATGAGCTCCAAAATTACACAGTAAACTTTTAGATCCCAATAATCACTTCTTAAAAATAATAGTAAATTGTACTGCTCAGGTATTAAGTAGAGATGAGGCTACTGCTTTGAAATTTGAAAGGCTTACTACTGCATGGTTCATTGAATTCTTTGTGAGATAGTTTTTAATAATGTGTAGTCGGAACATAAATTCCGCTTTAAGTAAATGTATCCCAGAGAAATTAAAAGAAGAAAGATTGTTTTTATCTGAGTTCATAGAAATTTTCAGAGATATCAAAATTGGTCTCAAAAGCGAGTGGAAACCAATCAAAACTGGGGTTGTCATATCAACCACGACTGTTTTAAATTTAACAGATTATTTCTTAAATGAAAGAAATTAATAGTTTTTTTTCCATCTTGGTTAACTCAAGACTGTTTAGAAAGTATTTTTTTTTTTTGTAGTAAGAAAAGAAAATGTAATTCCAAATGTCTTACAATTCAAAAATAACTTGAAACTAATTACTATCTCGCAGTACATGAAAACCGTTTCGAATTCCAATGATGAACAAGATGACAGAGAATTAATGTCTGATTTTTTAAATATTTCATTAAAACATAGATGCTTAACAACTCATTTTGTTAAAAAATCGCAAAAAGCTATACCAGATTTGTCAAATATATCTATTTGCTATGATAAATCTGAATTAAATATTTTGTATCACTTAGCTGGGTATGTAATGTCTCAAATAACACATAGTTAAAAAGTATGTTTTAACTGCGTTAAAGAAACGAGTAAGGAAAAAATTGTTCGTTAAACATGTAACAGCTTAACATGATTGAAAGCGAGACACAGATCTCTTTTTTTTGTCAACAAAAAAACTGTCTGTTTTTTTGTCCAAATGGAAACCATTTTTCGTATTTATTGTTCATACGTTAAAAACAAAAGAAATTTAAAACAATTTTTTGTTACTTAATTTAGTTAAATAGATTTAATATCCCCAACTGACGCGCTTTGGAATCAAAAATAAAATTACCTACTTTAATTTTGTTAAAATATAGCATAAATGGATACACCTCTTTATTCCCGTTGTTACCATTCAGTGTAAACTGTTATGGTCAGCCTGTAGGGGTGGGCTGTCTATAACTGAGAGGGGAAGTTGAAGAGGACTGATATTCTTGTTTTCATAACCTAGCCGTCCCTTGAATCCGAATAGCGAAGGTCCTATAGCCCTTGAAGCTGTGGGAGTGGTTGGTGTGCTGGCCTCGTCATGTTCTGGATCGTCATGGATGTGTGGTGATTGGGCCGTTATCCGTAAGGCTTTCGATGGTCTGATCACCAGGGTTATTGTGTAGTTTTTTTTTTAATTTATTTATTTATTTTTTTATTTTTTGATTTCTTATAATTACACATATAACATCTTAACCTTGACGGGATCGCTTCACCTCAGCCCGGTGCTCCTCTCTTTGCCTGGATACCTCAGGATCTAGTAGTGGCGGCAATACCTGGACCACACTCTGTATTAGCGGTTCAGGGCCCTCTATCAGTTCGGGGCTAGTGGTTGGTAAAGGGGTATTTGAAGGGGGAGGCCTTCTTAGTACAAAGGCACTCGGGTAGGTGGGGGTGATTCTGACCCATTAGGTAGGGTCACTCCTTATAAGATGCGGGGTGTGTATGTTGGTAACTTCAAAAAAGTCCTCCAAAAGTTTTATGGCCACGTCTTGGGTAAATCTTCTGGGTAGAAATTCGAGGGAGGTGACCACGATGTATCCCTGGGAGGGAAACTCGTCAATCCGTTGACCTGGAGTCAATTGTTTCCACTCCTGATTGGGAGGTAAAGACGTCATGAGCACCTAAGATCGGGAAAAGACAAAGTGAGAGAAAGGTAGGTGGGAAAGAAAAGAGAGGGAGAGAGAGTTTTACATACAGTGATGTTTATTAAACATGTACGATTCCTTTACCACTGCTTTTTGGAATTATAAACAGTTGGAAGAGTTTGAGATGCATACAACGCACGTACTTATATGATCTACCAAAATCTAGCAGAAGCACTGCCTTAATACGCCTAGAGTCTCTAATCCAGGATGCTCACTGTTGATTCAGCTCCAAGGCCTCTTCGATACCCCTGCAAAGAATTCTCGCCAACTCCAACTCTCCCTCTCGGTTCAAAGCCATCTACCTCCTAAAAGGCCACTAATAACAATTTGGCGCTCGACGTGGGGCGATGTGCACCACCTTTCCAAGCATTGAGTCTCTAGCACAGGGTGCTTATTGCTTCTCGATCTCGACTGCTGATCGGCATCGTTGAAGACAACTCCAACCACCCTCAACTCTTCCGCTCTGTTCAAACTGCCTACCCCCCAAAAGACCGCTTATAACAACTGCAACCGAGTATATGCTAAATATAATTAACTGACTCTTGCTCTCTCACTCTTGTTATTTATCAATCTGATTCAATTAAACCGTGGAACGAAATTCTCATAATTATATGCACAGAATTTGATTTTAAGACATTGTTTTTTTATTTTTCACGTACGTTTATTCTTATTTTCAAATCCAGAATTATTTTAAATAAATATTAAGTTTTTTTTTTTAAGGATGGCAGTTCAGCTTTAAACACTAATTTATTATTTTTCTTCATGATAGTTGCTATGAACTATAGGACAAGCTCTGAAGAAAATCTATAAACATATGTGACTTTCAGATCTTTATCATTCGAAGTTCTAATCGTTAAGATGGTTAAGGTTCATGCCACTGCTCGCGTTGTTTTGCCATCTAAGGATTGATTCCAACTGTCGGCAGATTTATTTTTTATTCTTTGTCAATGTGATTTATCATTCTGATTTGATTTTTTTTTTTTATTTATGTTTTATTTAAATTAACAAATAATGCTACAAACATCTTTTTGTCTAAACATTGAAGTAAATATAATTTTAATACTCATTCTATTAGATAATTTAGTAAGTTTATGCTTCTCGTTGTCAAGGCCATTTTGTAATTTCATAATAATAAAATAATTTTTTAGGATATGTGTTACGTACGATATGCAGGATACACCACACTGACCTCCCTTGACAACAGCGAGGCGATCTCAGCAAGAGACCATCGACAGGAGGGGGACAAGGTTATGTGGGTCCCAGCAAGCCTCTAATGACGGCTCTTGGCCCTCAGCAGTCGGACTATAATCGCGGTACTCGGGCAGCAGTCAGGCAACCAACGAGTCAGGGAGTTCAAGGTTGTCAGGCGAACAAAGGAGATCGGACAGACCAAGCACACGTGCTACTTTGCCTTTACTGCTAGAAAAATAAACAAGATTTATTACAATCAAGAAAGGAAATACGACGCACGACACATATATAGATATAAAAAGTGGAAAGAAAAATGACTCAGTACAGTAACATTATTAACAAGCTGGAAGGCGATAACGAAGGCCCAGCTAATGATATTATAGCCGACATGGGCAGGCCAGGGCCCAGTAGAGGACATTAAAAAAAAAATATGACGGAACAAATGTTAGAATTGGAGCTTGAACCGAAAGGGTGTAAAAAACTTGACACCCTAGATGAAAAGACTAAGGCTATAGTAATGGGGTTATTTTCAAAAATTAGGGCAAAGCTAAAAAAGACAGAGGAGGTGGAGGTCCCGCACAAGGTGGTCACAGAGACCATCCGAAATTGGTCACCGACAAATAGGGATTACAGGGATATATCTTGTAACACAGACGTAAACACAGGATGCTTAAACAAAGAAGCGGGTCTTCTTTCGAGTGGATTCGTCAGCAAGCGAAATACGGAAAGAGCTGAAGAAATACGTGGAGCTCAAACAAACAAAATCAGAATGCTATTGACACAAGGGGGCATACCGAAGAAGTCAGAGCAGCCGGTTTCAGTTGCATCCGGTTACGAATATAAAAGATCAAGTAACGCCGCGATAAGAGACTTATACAAGCAACAGCTGTGGGACAGAATAAAAAATATGAGCGAGGAACTCGAAAGAATGGAGAAAGCCCCATCTCTAGGAACAATACCACCACCAAATAATAATTACGCAAATCGAGTTGATTCTAAAGTAAATAGAAAAAGAACATGGGGTGATTTAGCATCCACCAGGGCCCAACACACAAAATACATACAGGCTACCAACAACCATAACCACCCACGCAGACCGCAGAACGTGCAACTAAACATTCTGCCCACGCTCAGTCATATGGCAAGCAATATTCCGTTATTTGATGGAGACCCAATTAACCTTCCACTATTCGAAAGGATGGTAAGGATGACTGCGGAAAGGGTGGGCCCAGAAAATGAATTATTTTTTCTCGGCACACTTGCAAGCAGACTAAAAGAAAAAGCGGCTGAACATTTTGCGCCCAGACTGGCTCAATTCGCAACAGCTTAGGAATTTCTTCGGGAACTTTCGAGGAGATTTGGTAGCATGAATGATTCGGACACGCTGATGGCATAGCTAAAGATAATAAGATAGCAAAACCAGAAATCGATAGAGGATTACGGTGGGAGAGTACAAGGACTGTATAATAGGCTGACGATGCTGCATGATTCTAACCCAAGCCTACTCCCTATTCAGAAGCAAGTTCTGAAAGAAAGTGCAGAAGCAGAGGCAGTAAAACAATTTACATATGCCTGCACCCGACATACAGATGTAAAATTACATGTTTAAACCCAAGGACCCCCTGCGACGCAGTTATAGAGGCGCTGAAAATAGAGAGCGATCTTAGCTTACGCCATGCTATACCAGTACGTATACTGCCCACACACAATAAAGCAACAACCAAGTGGGGGCTAATTGTAAATCTGCCTAATATAGGAGAAAGAACAACAGAAACTACCAATAGGGTGCAAGGAGCAGCAGCAGCAGCAAACGTGAAACGCTGCATATACTGCGATGACCAAACCGGGCATTAAGTCGAAGAATGCCGAAAACTGTTAGCGATGATAAACGACAGAAAAAAGCTAAGAGATGTCAGAGACCGAGGCACTATGCGAAAGACTGCCGCTCGCATAAGCAAGACAGGGAGGAGGAGGAGAGACAGCGAAACAAAGGGCATAACCAACCCCATGGACAATACCAATACCAACAGAAACACCTATAATTACGGGAATAGAAATGACCATGCTTACAAATATAATGATAATAATTATAACAGGGGCTTTAACAATGGCCCAACAGAGCCTCATAACAGGAATAATAAGTACTACAATATGAATAACAACTACAATTACAGAAACAACAGTTACAATAATGGAAATAACAAAAATAACAATAACAACAATAGAAGAAGCAATTGCAATGATAGGAATGATTACAATAACAGGTACAATAACTACAATCCCAGAGGTAATAATTATTATGGCAACCACGGCTATGGTGATTCGTATAATGATGACAGCAAGGATGGACCACAGGATAAGAGCTCACAGCGGCAGGGAAACAGCGTATACGCCCCTGACAGCAGAAAAAATCCACCGGCACTTTTAAACTCGCAAGACGTTCTGCGTGGTCCCCAAACGTCAACCATCAATTAGAGAAGGAAACGGAGAGAAGCGTGTCCGGTGAGAGAGAAGGTGCGAGAGAGAGGCTGTGAGGGAGATAAGTGGAGAGAGAATCGCGCATTAACAGTCCGAGTACTTGCGCAGTGCGGGGAAGTATAGAATGCAACACTGCAGAGTGCGAAGACACTCCTACACAACAGGGGGGCGGACGCATGAGGGAAGGCAGGAGGGCCCGCAGAAAGAGTAATCGAATAAAGGTGCCAAACACATTCATAGAAAATGACGAACCCAAGCTTTCAGAGTCTGACGAAGAAATAGAGCAGCTTCCCAGAAAAACCATAAAACTCACGAAAACAAGGTATATAAAAAAAAAGGCGTTTTTTTATGCAGATACAGGCGCAAAGATTTCGATTATAAAGGAAAATTTTCTTAGCACAGACATGCCAATAGACAGTAGGCATCAAGTGGCTATTATCAGCGTGACCCACGGAGCACGCAAAACATTAGGCACAGTACAGGCTCAGTTACAAGGGCTGGAGTACACGTTACATGTTGTCCCCTATAACTTCCCTATTGACGCGGAAGGAATCATAGGGTGGGATACTTTTAAGCGATATCGGGGCCAGATAAGCGCCGCTGAGAATATGATTAAATTAGAAGATGTAGAGATACCACTGTTGAAGCCATAGTGTTTTAAAATTCCTGCAAGATCGAAACAAATTATTTATGCGCAAATGAAAAATGGTAGAAATAAAGCAGAAAATGGCTGGTATACCCCTCCAAGAGATGGAGGAGATAATAGTATTTGTGAACTTTATAGCGAGAAATATTAACGGAAAAATAGTTGCAGAACGTATCAATATGAGTGATGAGATAAAATATGTGCCTGTTCTGGAAGTGGAGCTACTAGATTACGAAGAAATGTACTAGAAGCACTCAGAGTTTGAAAGGGACAACGTTAAAAGTTTGGGGAAATCAGTGATGATGTTATTTAATGGAGAAATAAACGATGATAAAGAAAAAACAAAAAATTTTGCGAGCGGTGAAAAGGAGCTAGGGAAACAACACGGGTTGACAGAATAATGCAACTCGTAGACACAGCCGGTTGTAACGATGAAGAAATAGAGCATGGGAGAAGACTGATCGAGACAAACCCTTACGTACTTGGCTTTGACGGATAACCCCTAAAAGCAATGCATCTAATCAAACACCGAATAAAGACGAAAACAGATAAACCAATAGTGGCAAAGAGATACAGATACCCACTGTCGATCAGAGACCAAATAAAGACAGAACTAGAAAAAATACTAGAGCAGGGGATACTGGAACCATCTACCTTCCCGTACAGCTCAAACACTTAGATAGTAGCAAAACAACCGGGGCCAAACAACGAAAAAAGAGTAAGGGTTGTTACAAATTTTCATCTGCTTAACGAAGTCACGGTGGGATCGTGCTATCCATTACCATTTTAAAGTAATATTTTAGAAAACCTTGCATCTGCGCACTACATTACAGTAGTTTATCTTAAGTCAGAATTTTTTCAAATCGAAGTGCACAAAGATGACGTGCACAAATTGGCATTTTCGAGGCCAGACGGGCATAACCAATACAAAAGAATACTCATGGGGTGTAAAGACTCGCCAAACACATTTTTAAGGGCAATTGCGTTAGCACTCACAGGATTGCAAGGTTATGAGGTTGAAGTGTATCTTAATAACATAATGGTTTTTGCAACGAATCTGAAAGAGTATGGGGAGCGATTTACAAAATTATTGAAACGATTGGCAGACGCAAACTTGACAATCAAACCCAAGAAGTGTCCATTTTCGAAGAGGAAAGCAAAGGTGTTGGGCCATATCGTAGGTAATGGACAAATAAAAACCGATCCTAAGAAGATCGAAGCAGCTAAAAAATACCAACGTCTGACAAACGCAAAAAAAGTAAAACATTTTTTTAAATTTTTCGAATATTATAGGCGATTCATAGGCTATGCGAAGATCGCCCGACTCCTATCGATTCTATTAAAGAAGGGCACAAAATTTACGTAAAGTGATAACGAAGAAAACGCATTCAAAACTCTTATCTAAATACTGTGTAGCGGACCAGTGCTCGTTGCCCCAGACTTGGAAGAACTCTTTATCGTCACGACAGACGCGTCAGATTACGTGATTGGAGCGATCGTTAGTCAGGGAGAGATCGGAAAAGATAGACCGTATGAGTACGCGTCTCGCTCTCTTAAAGGAAGCGAGCTCTGCTACCCGACACACAACAAGGAACTATTGGCAATTGTATTTGCAAAAGAGGAATTTAGACCATATGTATGTGGACGCAAGTTTACGGTGGTTACAGACCACAAGCCACTCAAGAACTTTCATTCATCTAAAAAGCCAGACGTTCGTTTTAACAGACTCAAAGCGGAACTGAGAGGGTATGAGTTCGAAGTTACATACCGCCCGGGCGTAAAAAACAGACCACCTGACGCATTTTCACGAAACCTAGTACTACAAGAGGGGGAAGTAAGTCCCTAACGCCTTCGCCAACAGCTATATCAGCTGGCGGACGAACAAGAGAATGAAGAACTGGCTGATAGCGACGGAGTACAGGCGCGCATATTTAAAGTACGGGCAACTCTTAAGAGAAGAATGTAAGGTGATTCGAACAAAATAAGAATCCATGGCACTGATTTGGAAAACTCCACCGTTATTACACGAAAAAAGACACGATATCACGGTGAAAATAGTAAAAAAGGTTCAGATATGAGTACAGAAAGCCAAGAAAACGGCGATGCGGACTCTGAATCAGAGGAGCCCTACGAAAAGAATTCGCCGCCGCTACAAGCAATAAAGGATCGAAACGAGGGGGAAGTGCGAGAAGTTGCAGTGAAAGGAGGATTAATTTTACAGGGGCCAGCAGACGGAACATTAGGCTACATCAAGCAAGAGCCAGGCTTTCGAAAGAGGATAACTACTAAAAACACCCCAGCAATATTAGAACAAAAAAAGAAATTACGGAAAGCACGTAAACGACAACTTGACGCTTTGCACAGGCACAAACCATGTTTTTCAGCTACGCAACTGACGGCGAACGTGGCAAAAGAAACAATAATAGCGAATTGTGACACACCATTACTAAGCGTTGCAAATAAAAATCATGAGTTAATTACAGAAGAGCAAAGAATTGATGTAGGAGAAAAAGAAGGAGGCACGAAACAAGGAAAGGAATTTTCAACAAAGAAATGAGACGAGCCGAACATACATGATTCATAAGAGGAAGGATCCGATGGGTTACAAACTCTAGTAACGATTGACATAAAAAAGCAAGATGTAGAAGGAAAACCAGAAATGCGGATAGATATGTGGGAGCCTAATGAGATTGTAACGACAGACAAAGCAGCGCTACGCACAAGAGACGAAGTAAACGAAAACACACATAACGGGGGAATGAAGACAATAAACAACTTTACGGACAATGCTGTTCAATTTTATTGTGTCGTGACAACGTTTTTACTTCACTTTGGCAGTCCTTCTCAAGTCTAAATTTGACGTTGACAAAAACATTACTAAGCAAAGTCAATTCGTATAAGTTACATCTTTTCTTGCTCATAAGTTTATAACGGAGGGAATATGGCTCAGTCAGAAGAAAATGAGAACACGGTACGAAACGAACGCGATGAGCAGCTAGAAAGAGTTGCACGCCTAGATAAATAGCTAGAATATTTAAAAGACGAAATGCAAAGGGAAACTTGTGAATGCACACAACATGGTAGTACTCTGGCAAAAATATCGGAAATACCATCAGACCCACCTGGAAACTGTTTATTCCACAGCCTTATACGATTGTACGAACTCGATATCTCAACTACTGAGTTACGAAAGATTCTGCGCAATTCTAATTTATTACAAAAATGCAGAGAGCCGGAAAAAACAAAGGAAATTTTAAAGTCACAAACAATGTATCGGAACAGTGATTGTACTCATCTGTTTTCTCAAGAATTAAAAAAAAAATGTTTGTGTACATTTTGCATTGAACAATAGAAATTATATTTATACTCATTACATTGCTACGACAGACGGTGAATTTGGCTATTTACATCTAGAAGGCGTAGGGAAAATGCACATTATACGCTTCTTATACAAGTTTCTAGCGCGATAAATACAGAACTTAAGTCAAGGGTAGAGATCCCACAGAAAAACCGTAGTAGCACTAAGGGAAGTGGAAAGTGTAAGCATAAGTCCGAACTAGACAAGAAAGTGGACAGAGAAAAGAGAGAAAAGGAGGACAAAAGTCAGTCAGAAAAGGAGCAAGACACTTTCGAAAGTGTAGTGGATACGAGTAAGCTTACGGAAAAACAGGAAGAGAACAGACTGCAAACAATCTGTGACAATGACAGCAATGAAAGTACAGCAGAAGAAGAAAGGGAGCAAGCCAACGAGTTGAATGACGCGCTATATGAAACAAAAAGCGAGGACGAAGCCAACAGGGTCATGCACTCACCATCAATGTAAAAATATAGAGTGTGCAGAACACGCCTACCAACAGCAAAGCCACCATGGGCACCAAAAGAGGGGGAAGATCCACCCCTATTACAAAAACTGAATAGGATTAAGGGTCACCCATTTAAATACCTAGACGATCTAGCGTTTATAACAATAACAGATATGGTACCCAACACAGACGTCATAGATGCTCTGCACAAAAGAGGATATATTAACCCGACACGTATGAATAACGAAGACAGAGGTGTAGGAGGAGCCAAAATGACGAGTGCAAGAAGAATAAACATTATGTACATGTATGTAAAGAAGCACTATGAAGAAACGGCGATTTAATCAAACATTAAAAAGTGTGTTAAGGCCCTTAAAGAGGTAGTAGTAGCAAACGAAATAAAAACAATTGGAATTCTTAGGGATCAAGCGATTCTTAATCTAATCTAGTGAGGATACTTTGTAGATACCTTTGAGAAAATATTTAAAGATATTAGACTAGCAGCAGTACTCTACCTGAACACTCTCGTAATCCCATTAGCAGATCAAAAATTTAAAATCATTGGAGAATATCACGAAGCGGCAAAAGGTGGACATAGGAAATGAATAAGACATATAACAGGATCGCCAAAAACTAATATTGGAAAAGCATGCGCCCGGATGTGAGACAAATCATCTTGGGATGCACATTATGCTAAACGAAAAAACTCGTCCAAATTAAAACGAAACAAGCCATGCTCATCACCGACACACCTAGTAGACCGTTCGAAAAAATTTCTATAGACTTCTATGGGCCCATCAGTAAACTCTCAGTAAATCAGTATACACATGTTATATCCATACAAGACTGGCTGACAAAATTTATAGTTCTCGCAGCTGTGAAGAGAGCAACAGCCGAAGAAATGGTAAGAGCGATAAGAGATAAGTTTATAGCGTTCTTCGGGCCACCGGACTATTTATTATCAGACCGAGGCACTCATTTTATGAACAAAAGTATGAATATTGTTTGTTGAACGTGCTGTTCTGCTCCCAATTATTTCCATGATTTCTTGAAGTTTAGTGCATAAGCACACGATCAGTAAGCAAACGTTGCTCAAACTAACACCTGACCTTGAAGTTCTTATTCTCACTCCTAAATTAGCTCTTACGGATCGTGTGCTTATGCACTAAACCTTAAGAAATCATAAAAGTATGAATGGACTTGCAAGGCTGTTTAAAATAGACAAAATAGGCAGAACAGCGATCCACCCACAAATGAACGGTGCCACCGAACGTATGCATCATACTCTCACGGAATACATCAAGGCCTACGTAGAACGAAATGATTACTGAAACGAACATTTACCTATGTACATGCACTTACACAATACCATGGACCATCAGAGTACGGGATACTCACCGCACAAACTAGTTTTCGGATAAAGAGCTTGAACACCATCTGGTATCAAACTTTCACTTAAGGGCCAAACTTCAGATGAATATTTTAAAGAGTTAGTTGAGACCCCAACAGAGATAAAAACCATCGCAGCAATAAACCAAGTTCAGGCGACATATCGATCAAAGTATTACTATGACTGCCAACTGAATACAAGACATTTCATAGAGGGAAAAATGGTTTATGTGCTGAAAGAGCCATTAAAGGGTAAATATGATTAGCAATACGAGGGCCCATATTATATCAACGAAAACGTTAAGCTACAGAGAGGTGCCGAAATAAAAGTATCCTACGTAGTCAAAATCAAAAAAGCACGTATGGTAAAGGCACCACCAGAGAATGGGAACAGGGTGCAGGACATGAAGAGACAGACTTGAACATTTGACTTTGCTTGAGATTTTCACGGCCCCCTGACACAGCGCGAAATTATAACAGAAGGAAGAGATCAATTAGGTTTACGATAAAATTTTTCGCGGCCCCCAGACGCGCCGCAAGCTTACAGGAAAAAAAATTTTATGGGGAGGTATGCATGAACAAAACATCAGTAACATTAATCAATAGTAGAATTTGCATAACATAAATTGAACAAAAACAAAGTGAATGAGAGGCGCGTGTGACACTCTCTAATGGGGAGATATACTTCAATAAGCATAGAATTAATTCACAGGACAAATGTACGTATTATAGATGGTACAACAAAAATAATTATGAATACGTAAAGGCTGAGATAAATATGTAAATTTAAATAAATATATGCGGGAGGTACGCAAAAAAGTTAATGTTAAATCAGCAAACAAAAAGAGTATGAACAAATAACAATTTCTTTTTGTAACCCATTGACATCATAATTGTATAAGAAAAACTTATTTTAGCAATTATTGTTAAGTAGAGAGGAGCATAGAAAAATAAAAGTGAAATAAAATTCATTAAATAATAAAACCAATGGCTATTGCTGTTGTATATAATTTTTTTATCATATCCCCTGACGATGTTTCTCTCCTCTTTGGGTAGAAGCCTTTTCAAGTCCTAATGTTATAAAATATACACGAGGTAACAGTACATCCACGTTATCACATCTAATAACATTTTAAAAACTAGAACAATTATAAACAATTATAAACAATTTTTAATACAGTTACAAATTAGAGACTTACACAAAGATTATTTTGTTCGAAGATTCAAACAACGTCAGTTCCCAACGAGGGCACATAGACGACTGACCCTACATATTCAAATTATCAAATACAAATTTTACATACTCATATAGACGAAACCAACATGTGTTTTATGAATATTCGATCTGTACAGTGAAAACGCGTGATAAATTCAAATTACAATAAAGGACATAAAAATACAAATATTAATTTACTTAAGTCACAAGTGTATATACCATTTAAAAACTTTATTTAAATCATCACAGTCTAACATTCTATTAAAATTGTTGGTATTTTCAATGAAAATCATCTCAGACAATAATCTCTTGTAACAATTCTGTTCTATATCTATAATGTTGATTTCGTTGTCACTGAATTTAAAAGAGTAGTTTTTTTTAAGTTCATTAATAATAGTCAAAATAATATTAGTCCTGTTAATAATGCTATTGGCTCATTAGTTATACCTTATTGCCGTGGGTAAGATTATAAGTCAAGGGTATCTTGTTCGAAAAGTTTTATTAATGTTATTTTTAAGAGTAGTAATAAATTGCCGTTCAATGAAATGTATGGAAAAGACATATTGTAAAAGTTGAATAACCCGAATGTTGTCTATAAGATTGATTGCTCAGATTGCAGTAATTTTTATATTGGCCAGATATAAGGAGAATTAAGTATCAGGTTAAATGAGCACAAAAGTGACATAAAACATAAACGTGAGAAGTCTGCCTTATATTTACATCATTTAGACACAGGGCACTCTCTTGAATTTAGTGACAACGAAATTAACATTATAGATATAGAACAGAATTATTACAAGAGATTATTGTCTGAGATGATTTTTTTCGAAAAGACAAACAATTTCAATATAATGTTAGACTGTGATAATTTAAATAAAATTTTTAAACGGTATATACACTTGTTACTTAAGTAAATTAATATTTGTGTTTTTTTATATCCTTTTCTGCCCTCAGGTGGTTTTGGGAGGCTGGTACTTCCTCGGGCGAAAAAGCAGTTTTCCGGAACTCGTTCGAAAAGTCTCCTTTACGAACCTTGTTACGTCCCTTGCCTTCGGCTCGGGCCACAAACGTCTCGGTTCGCAAACAGAGACTTTTCAAATTTGTAGGAAAACTTCCATTATTGTAATTTGAATTTTTCGCACATTTTCACTGTATAAATCGAATATCTATGTAACACATGTTGGTTTTGTCTATATATGTATGTAAAATTTGTATTTGATAATTTGAATATGTAAGGTCAGTCGACTATGTGCCTTCGTTGGGAACTGACGTTGTTTGAATCTTCGAAAAAAATAATCTTTGTGCAAGTCTCTAATTTGTAACTGTATTTAAAATTGTTTATAATTGTTGCAGTTTTTAAAATGTTATTAGATGTGATAACGTGGATGAACTGTTACCTCAAGTTAATTTATTTCGTGTATATTTTATAAAATTAGGACTTGAAAAGGCTCCTACCCAAAGAGGAGAGAAACGTGTCACAAACTGCTTTCCGTAAAGGAGTTCCACGGCCCGGAAACAGGCGACTAAGTTTTCTCTCCTGCTCTCTCACTGACATACCTCTCTTTACCGCCGTCTCTTAACCAAAAGGAAGTCCACGCCAAGCTCCCCCGGCTCCGGGAGGGAGGGGGAAAAACAATTAGGATTATTAGATTTAACCGGGGATCAAGGTTTAATCAAGCACTATATTCTCCTTTTCTTTTGTTACAATACACCAATCGAGGATGCCGGCGATTCAGCGGCCACGGCACTGACGTCAACCGCGATCTCGCGAGCACGTAGACTTTTTTACCGGACTGACACCCGCGTCCTACAGTATAAGTCCACACGCCTTCAGTCCCACCACCATCGCACTCTGCCCTTAGGTTAACAGTCTTTCTCTCTTGATCTCTCTGCTCCAGCATCCGGGTTCTCCCCACCTATACCTAGTCACTATGCCCTCCCCAGCTCGAGCCCAGTTTCGCACTTTCCTTTCTCTATCCCTCACTGAAAAAAAAAATCAGTTGGAACGACTGCCAAAGATAGTAGATTTGACGGACCGGAAGTAGTCACTACTGTGGCCGTTAGGAGTACAGATCGTAGATGGTTGTAGCAACAGATCAGCCGATAGTAGCTACTACAGCACAACGTATGTTGTTGTAACAGACAGTTTTTGTGCCTTTATTACGAAATGAATATGTATCAATAATGAGTTTGTTAAATGATAAAATGGTTGTTTATTGAACACACACACACACACACACAGACACACACACCCTTGCTCTTAATTTTCATTTCTTTTTTTTCTCATACTCATTTTACTGATTAAATTGGCCTGATTTATTTTAAAAAAAGTCCTCTGTCACTGCCTGCATGACTTAAAGAATACCATTATACACTTTGAATCTCATTAAAAAATAACTAGTCCAAAACATTCAAGATATCTGAATTAGTTACTAAATTATTAAAGCAGTGCCAAAGGAAATTTTTGGATAAATTACCTCAGTTTAAGCGGTAGACTACAACGGACAAAAAAAATCAAAGTTTGGAGCAAAACTGCCAAAATTTTGAAGAAAAAAATTTTAACTTTTCAGTTGTACGCATGGGTTACATCAGTACAATCAATTGCTAGAAGTAATCCTATCTGTTTTCAATGACTTATGTGTATTGGTTGACAATTTTTATTACCACAACTGACTTAATTGACACCCAATACAACTAAGCTATTGGTTATGTTTGTTAATTTTTTTATACTTATTTATGTATAGTTAATTAAATCGAATTTATAGGTTAAACTGACATTTAAATCGTTCGATGAACTGATCCAATTTCCACTGTTTAAGTTTTTGTTGAACAAAATCATCCATTGTTCAAATCACTGTTAGAATTTTTTAAATCCCCTTATTAATGCACTGTTCGAATCAACTCATCTTTTGTTCAATGGCTTTTTCAAATTAGTTTGTAATATATACGGTTGAGTGGTAGTATCAACAGACTGAAGGTAGTAAGTATGACTACCTGTAGGTGCGGTTATAGCTACCAGAAGAGACAGTTACAGCTACAGTCTGTGACAGTAATGGCAACAGACGTTTTGAGAAACATTTTTACCGACTGGCATTCAATAGTTCCAACTGATTTTTTTTTTTCAGTGCTCTCTTAGAGCTCTCACACACGCGCCCACACTACTCGGACCGGCTCCTCAAGTCCCCAAGCTCTACTCACTCTCACTCTCCTGCACGATTCTCGACAGGTTCCGGCCCTGGCACACTCAGTCCCCTATTTCTCGCCTGCTCCCAAATACTCAAACACCCTACCTCGTCCCGACGTTGTTACGGCCTCTAGAGTGGCTCCATGACCCTCGGCCTCTGGATGGATCTCTCCTCTCTCTCTCACGGGTCGGCCCTCGTCCACCGTCCGGCTCCCTCTCTCGACTTCCTTGGCTGGCTCGCTCGACCTCCCCTAGCTGACTCCTCTTGATGCTGACCCTGGCCTCTGTCCTCGACTCACGCTCTTCCCCACGTTCCAACTCTCGCACCTCAATTCTCCAACGCTTTCGTACTCTCTTTCTCTCAACTCAACGATATCGAACGCGCTCTCTACTCTCTCCAAGAATCCAAAAAAAAGAAAGAACTCACGACACGCTCTCGCTTCGACTGCTACGCTGCAAGGCTCGAGCAAGACTGCCTCCCCTCCCAAGCTCTCGGGACGGCCCTCTCTCTGACCTCTACTGCACTACGCTGACTTTTCGCGCCTTTCTTTACTTCTTTCACTGCAGCCACTGTCGTTTTCACCAATCCGGCTTGGCGTCTTTGTCGTCACGTCCGGCTTGCACGGGCCCCCAAAACAACAATTACATGATATAATTAGACAAAGACAGCTAAGCATGCCTGAATTTGAGCAGAGCAAGGAGGCGTCGCAGGGTTGTAGGGAAAATTAGCATCACTAATTGTACCTCGTCACAAACCCTTGCCCCCTAGGTCGGGGATAACCCGCTATCGCCGAGCCTACCACTGACCGACTCTTCCATTCTCATTGTTTTGGATAGCAGAAAAACTCTTACGTGTGGCCCTCGGGCCTCTGGTGTCACGGCACCCGGCTTGCTGTCGGGGATGTGGCGAGTGGCTCCGTTCCTTTATCCATAGCTGTCGGGATGCTCTCTCCTGCTTGTCACCCTTGTCTCTCGACTCCTCTTTCCTAGTCAGATCTACCACTCCTGTACCCTGGTCAACTGCAGACTAGTTCCCTCGTCAAAATCCGCTACTCTTGATTGTCCTTGGCATGGAAAGCTCGGTGCATGACTTCGTCACGAAGTTCTCGGGGCAAGTCTTGGAGCTGATTTAGGATCTGCTCCACTTGCTCCAAACGTCGGGTTGGCCAACTCCCTACGCGGGCCGCTCGTTGAGACCTCTCCCACGACCCCTGCGTCTCAGGTCGTGGGCGGCTTGCTGACGAAGCATTCCGGCGGTCCGAGTTCACCATGGGCGAGCTGGTCCGATGGTTAAGGAAGATGCGTAGATCCGGATTCGAGGGCATCGTCTCCCGTCTTGGTCCGCCCTCCCGATTTGGGTAGATCTCTCTGGCACTGAAACTCGCTGCCTCTCGCTCTCGGAGCTGATGCTCCCGACATTCGATAGCCGATCGCGATCCCGCTTGCTGATCTCGCGGCACCATCGGAATCCGTCTTAGCGGATCGCGGGTCTCGGGGTCCCTGTCTTGGGCTCGTCGTCTTTCCAAATAGCACGTATAGGCCTCACTGCACCTCGGACAATTTTGCACATCCACGTGCAGTCTCGCGCAGTTGGAGCAGTGAATGGTTCTACGGGGCCGTGGGCAGTCTCTCAGTCGATGCCCGCGTCCCCAGCAGTTGAAGCAGGCTCGTAGAGGGGGATCTAGACAGAGATGCGTCACGATGCTTCGGAGTCCTGATAATAGGGTGCCCGTATGCCGTCGGGGAAAACGCCTATCTCTATCCGATTGGCCTTCTGTCTTGATGTTCTGGGGATCACTTCAGCCACCTTCTGCGCGACGAATCGGCTCTCCCGCTTCGGATTCCTCTTCCCCGATTCCACAGAGTGAATGACCAGAGACATGATCATTTCCTTGAATTCGGCGGAGGGGATTGTCTGGATCAGCTCAACGATGCTTCTTTTCCCCTCTTCTCAGTCGTCGGGCTCCTTTTTTCATCCTGCTGGCCTCCACCCTCGGTCCGGTGATGCGTTATTAGCAGCTGCTATTTGCCGTCGAATTTCTTCGGCGACTTCCTCCCCTCTGGGAGATCTCTCCTCATCCCAATTTTCACCTCCTTGGGATGCGACGCCTCGTATAATCAGCCCAATAAAAGGCACCCAGCCCGGTACGGGAGGCGCTGTCAGGGTTTTATTGATGGGGCTTGGCCATGCGAGGTTCGTTCCTAGCGGCAGCGGTTGGAGGGCTGGACCCTAATCTTTCGATCGTCTCATTGGACCCGCTTGTGCGAGTTGTCTGGTCTGTTGAGTCACGCATTGGGCTTGGGGCTCGAGTCTTCGTGCCGGTTCATCATAGCTCTCTGAGCGCTGGCTGTCTTCCTTGTCAAGGTGCTGTTCCTCTCGTCTCCACTTAGCGGCTCGATGGGCGTACAGGGCTGCTATCCCACCGTGGTTTCCTGGCTCCGTGTGGGTCCCTAGAGTCCTACTGTCAGCGCGACTCATGGAAGGTGCAATAATACTCAGGATCTCCAACCCATCAATCGGCGCTTCAATATCACGTGGTACTTGGGTGTCTGCCCGTGTGATAGAGCGAGCTCGATCGATGGCGAGATCTAACTGGGGCGCTCCTTGTGCTTCGTAATGGGTGACGGGGTCCATCTCCATCAGAACAGGCGATTCGCTCAATGTTAAGCCAACCATTTCAGTGATCTCCCTTGGGGCTGACATGGGACCTACACTTTGTACCGGTCCTTCTCCTAGAGGATCGAACGATATCCCACGGTCACCCCTATCCACCATTGCCTCGATTTCTTCTCTTTCGCTGGCTCCAAGGGTGGACACTTTATCGTCATCCTCCGAGAGCAGTAGTTCGTCCTCTCTTCGTCGGATTTCGCTCTCTTGTTTGTCAATTTCTGCTTCCTCCGTCGTCTTGGACACGGCCTTAAGTGGAGCGGCCGCCCCCAAAGGACCTTTACGACCTCTAGACCGACGTGAAATCGGGCTCAATTTCTCCATCATGGCCATAGTCTCCTTGGGGTCCAGGGTGGTAGTATGGAGAGTCTTGAACTGCAAACTTGTGCGATTTCCTCCTATACGTACCCCCCGGTAATGTCCTTTCAGGCCCGGTCCCAAGTGGTATAATACAAGCGATCTTGGCGCATCCACTGGCCCGAAGCTTGACCCACTACCGATGGACGTGCTGTAGATGACGAGGCGCTGTCTAGCCTCAAGTGCCACGGCTCCCAGGGCCTCGTCCGTTCATTGACGCTGGCGGGGCACGTTGGTCCAACCCAAGCGTCCCAGAGCATTTTCTATCTCTCTCTCGACGCCTAACTCCCTGGCCAAGGCCCGCAACGCGTGCAACCCGTACTGTCCATCGGAGAGCACGCTCAGCAGTGTGTAAGCTGGCACTACTACGTCCGCAATACTATCCTCTGGGCTCACAGCCAACTCTTCTGGTGTAGGGGGTCCGTTGGCTCCCTCAGGAGTCTGTCCCTATGTCTCCTTCGCGTCAATGTTTGGCTGGATCTCGGGTTGGTTCATCTGTAACTCAAAAAGGGGTGTTAGTCTAACGACCAAATAGGATGCCTACCTAATCTCCTCCCCCCCGTCATTTCCTAGGCGGCATGTATCTCTTTAGTTCAGATACATGGGCTTTGTTAAGCCTCCGGCTCGCCCCCTCTCCATCGTCCAACAGATACACAGTTGGGGACTTTATCTCCACGATTGTATAAGGTCCTTCGTACTTCGGCGCAAGCTTTGCCGAGAACCTTTTTGAAGCGTCGGATAGGGGATGGGTCCGCCTCAACACCCGGGATCCAACTGGAAATTGCACGTTTCTTCTGCCCTTGTTGTATTGTCGTGCCTGTCGGCTTCTGGCCTCATCAATGTGCCTCGCCACTAGATCTCGCAGAGCGTCCAAGCACGTCATACGGTCCTCCCAGAGGCCCGGGTCAATCCGCTGCACGGGTCGCTCTCCCTCTACGATCCTCCGTAAGCATTTTACCGGTCACGGATGTCGTCCAAAATTTAGGAAGGCCGGTGAGACTTTGGTGGTCACCTGTACCGCGGTATTAATAGCGTGTCGAAACTCATTAATGTAAAGGTCCCAATTGCGATGGTCCTCTCCCACGAAGGTAGCTACCATCGTCTTAAATGTCCGATTACTTCTTTCCGCGGGGTTGGCTTGCGGGTGATACGGGGGGGTCGTAAGATGTTTGACTCCGTATTCGGCCAACGTCTTATTCAAAAACTTGTTTTCGAACTCTCGCCCATTGTCAGTCAGCAAGTAGTCTGGAGTCTCCCAGCGGAACAGTATAAGGTTTTTCGAACGCTCGAGTTGCACTCTTCCCGTCAATTTTGCATAAGGGTTTGACTTCTACCCAATAAGTAAATAAATCCTGGAACAGGATCAAATATTTGGAACCATTCTTACTGGGCGGAAACTCCATGCAGTCCGCCATAACCATTGCCCAAGGTCTTTCCACTATTTCAGTTCCCATCAGTCCTTGCGGTCCCATTTGGTGTACTTTGTAACGCTGACAGGTATCACAGCTGCGAACAAAGTTGCGTACGTCATAGTAAATGCCCTTCCAATAGTATTCTCGAGCCACTCGATCGCACGTCTTGGCCACTCCCAGGTGTCCCGCGGAGGGCGGGCAGTGAGCCTCCCCCATCACTTGTTCGCGGTGCTCCAGAGGAACTACAAGCCTCCAACCTTCCTCCCTAAAGGTTATCGGATCCAATAGGGGATCGTTACGGAACCTATAGAGTCGCCCATCCTCTATCATCCAGTTCTGATATCTTACCGGGAACTGAGTCACATCCTCTAGCATTCGTAGATACCATGGATCTTTGATAACTGCGAAGGTTACGGTCGAAATTTCGTCTGGCTCGTCCATGTATAACCGACATAGGGCGTCTGGCACATGATTTA
The DNA here is from genome assembly GCF_000648655.2 of Copidosoma floridanum. Next base: position 75,805 of record NW_019384282.1, on the reverse strand, counting down.
ACGCACCCTTTCGGTGAACGATCTTAAACGTCCACTGTTGGAGTTCCATTATCCACCGGGCCACACGCCCAGAAAGCTCAGGCATTTTGAATAACCACTTGAGTGCACTGTGGTCCGTAATGACGGTGAATTCATACCCCTCTAAATATGGTCTGAGCTTTTTGAAAGCCCACACAACGGCCAAGCATTCTTTCTCCGTCGTTGAGTAATTCTTCTCCGCTTGGGTCAGAGCCCGACTCACGTACACAATCGGATGTTCCCCATCGTCTACCTCTTGGGTAAGCACGCCCCAAAGAGCGTGGCCACTCGCGTCAGTCTGCACAGTGAAAGGTCTATTGAAGTCGGGCCGGGCTAACACGGGAGCCGCAGTGAGAGCTATCCGGAGTTTTTCGAATACCTCTTGCTACTGGTCCCCCCAAGTCCACTTTACGAAGCAGTTTTACTAGCGGGATCTAAAAGTCAGAGTCCCCCTTAATAAATCTCGCGTACCACCCTACCATACCAAGAAATCTGCGTAACTGTCTCAGATTAGTAGGTGCCGGGTAGTCGAAGATCGGCGCCACCTTATCCGGGTCTGGCCGAAGTCCCTCCTTATCCAATATAAATCCAAGGTATGTGATCTGCGATATGCAGAACTCGCATTTTGCAAGTTCAATCTCCAGTCCTGCCTCCCTTAGTCGCGTCAACATGAGCTCCAGATAGTACAGATGGTCCTTAAATGTATTGGTCTCGACGACTATGTCGTCCAAGTATCCGAAAACGTTCGGTTGAAGCTCTGGTCCAAAAAGTGCGTCTATCAGTCTTTGAAACGTCATTGGCGCATTGGTCAATCCAAAGGACATGCGCGTGAACTGCCGTAGTCCGGAACCCGGCATGGCAAAAGCGGTATATCGCCAGCTCGAAGCCTCCATGAGAATTTGGTAATACGCCTGCTTCAAATCGATCTTCGAAAGATACTTGGCCTATCGTAGTCGATCGAGAATCAAATCCATGCTCGGGAGCGGGTACGCGTCCCGCTTCGTCAATTTATTCAGGTCTCTGTAATTGATGCAAAACCGGTAAGTACCGTCGGGTTTGCGAATAATTACCGGAGCGCTGCAGTAGTCACTAGCCGATCTTTCGATCACCCCTCTCTCCTCTAGTTGCTTGACTTCTGCCGCCGCGATCTCGAGCATTTTCGGGGATATGCGTATCAGGTGGTGCTTAATCGGTGTGTCGTCGGTAACCTCAATAACGTGCTCGGTCAATGAGGTCTGCCCCACTGTCGCCTCTCCCCCGGTCGAGACGCGGGTCACTAGTTCCTCGATCTTTGTCTTTTCGTCTGGACTTAGCTCACAGATCCCAGCGCACTCCACTGCAATAGAGAGCGCCTCTTCCCTGGTCCCCCTTCAAGGAGGTACCAAGTCCCGTCTTCCAACCTCCACTCCCCCTTGGCTAGTTTTGTTTCCAACTCAAAGGCTCGGATGAAATCCATTTCCAATATCAGGTCTTCCTTGACATTGGGTACGATCCGGAGATGAATCGGCCGCATCACACCAGCTAACGCAAAATTCACCCGGAGTAAGCCAAGGATGGGTGTAATCCCTCCATTTACATTTTGCGTCACTAGATTGCTAACTACTAGGCGTTCGTGGTACAGTTCAGCGAGCTGGGCTCCTCCGAGTGAGGATTGCGCCCCGCAATCGAACAGAGCTCTGAAATTCCGTCCTCCCAAAGTCACTGTCATATAGTTCCGTGGTTCTGGAGGGAAGCCTTCCGCCTTCTCTCTATCCGTCACCGTAGCTATCCCCTCTTCCCAAAGATCAGCTATGCCTTCTAACGCTTGATCAAACGTGGAATCTTCCATGTTGAGCGCGGTAGGAGAAGGTGGGTATTCATCCCACGAGTCTGATAACGATGCGTCGTCATCTGCGTCAAGGTCCGACCACGTCGGAAACGTTCGCCCGGGGGATGCAGATACGTTTATCGTCTCTGGTCCCCCGCTAGCCCATTTCCCAACTTCTCTCGCAGTTCGCTGCAGTGCTTGCACGTCTTAAATGTGCAACCTAGGGCGTCACAGTTCTGACAACGAGGTTGTTCAGATACAGGCCATGTCGGGCAGTGTCAGGCTAAATGTCCCTTACTCCCGCAGGCAAAGCCTTCCGCCATAGCACATTCCACCACCCGGTGCCCTATTCCCCGACACGTAAAGCAAGCTCAGTAGAAAGCTTCGTTTCGTTCCAGAGGCACGATCTGAGCGGGTTTGGTAGGGGCGGCATTAGACTGCTGCCTCCAATTCAGCCAATCCGTTCCCCTCGGCGGCCCCGGTCGCATCGCCCCTCCCGGATATAGTCGGAAGCTACTCGGTTTACCTCCCATAGTCACGGCAGCAAGTTGAAATGCCGGCTCGTCCGCTGCTGGAGTCAGCATCACTGAGGCGGTAGGAGGTTCTGGAGATGGAACTGATGAGCGTGGCTCATCATACGCGGAACCTCCGTTACCAAGCCGAAGATCTCTCCAGTCCTCCTGCTCCTCTCCTTGTCGCTCGACCAACTCCCGTACTTCGGGGAAACGAATTCGCCCAGGAGGGTTCGAGTAAGCCGCTCCTGGTACATGCATGGCATCGGCCGTCGGAGGTGGTCTGTAGCGCCCATCTAGGTCTTTCTGGTTATCCCATCTTCTCCCATAGGTCTCTATATCCTCTAGGGAGCAATTACCTTGTCGGCCATCGCTCTTTGGTTCTCCGGCAGGAGGTTTCGATAGGCCCTATTGGCCAGAGTTGGGTCGGATAACGGCGTGTGGAACTTGGAGGCAATGTACCGAAAATTCGTAAGGAAGACCGAGATTTTCTCCGTCGTGCCCTGGGTCTGGGCATAAAGATCTTGTACCAGGTCCTCCTCCTGATACTCTCCTCCAAACTGCCTTTTAAAGGCTTGATAGAAGTCTTCCCATGTCACGAAGTCGTGTTTCACGGTGCGGAACCAGCGCGCTGATCGCTGGAGCAGTACGCTCGGTAACGCTCCCAACAAAGTCTGGTCCGTCATACCCGAACTGGCTCGATAATCTCCCAGTCGATCAAGAAAGTCTTCCGGATCCTCCTTTCGCTCCTTACCAGTGTATTGCAAACCCCAGCTCTTTAGGAGCTTGACGGCTTGGGTTTGCCGGCATTTTAGGGATCGATTCGAACGTCCCGCTTCCCGCTTACTTGGACCCTCGGTCCTAGCTAGATCCTGTCTGTGGCGAGATCTACTCGTCAATCGGAGCCTTCCTCCACCTTCTCGTGGTTCATCTTCGCTATAGGAGTCCGTCCCGTTGTCTCAGCCCCACGGGGTTCGCTTTGATTTGGGGGAAGAGGACCACAGTTGGTCCCTTTCCGACCCTCGTCTTGCCTGACCGAGAGGCCCCTTACCGATGTCCTCGTTACGCCTGACAGATTTAACCTCAGGGTTGGCCTCAACCCAGATTCCCCTGGCGTGTTGAATCCCGCCATACGCCGGGTGTTCTCGAACCTTAGGGGTAGGTCGTAATGGTGTGGGCGTGACGTAGTCAGTCTCTTCGTCAGAAAATTCTGAATTATCATCTAGTGACAAACGTGGAAAGGGTGGGGGGGTGGGAGTTTCCTTCTCGACCCGTACTCTTTTTTTGGGCTCTTGCATCACCGTCTTTCTATCTTCATTACCTAGAGCGTCCGAAGCCCTTGAGTCATGATGAAATTTACTCCAATTTTGAGCCGTCTTAAAGCCGTCTTCCTCCACTTCCTCCCTCGGAACTAAGTTCGTCCGTGGTCTGGGTTTAGGGGTCTGCGGAGGTACCTGTGTCTCCGCTTTGCGTCCAGGAGCGCTACCAAAGTTGGGCACTCCCGTCGTTCCCATCCCTGCGTCCATCCTTAACAGTCCCAAAGATTGGTTGGACTGTGGTACCACGGGGTTGAGAAACAGAAGGGTCTGTCCTTGGGTACCCTGGTTAGGTAACAGGGCATGGATGTGCGCCATCTGCTGCTGGAGTAGAGGTACATTCGTGAGTACCCGTGGCTTTGGGTACAGCGTCGAGTGGCCCACTTTGTTCACCAGATCCCCACGTGATCCGATGGCCATGGCTTCCGAGGATGGGGTCGTGGATGGCCTCGAAGTCGTACACGACGTAGTGGTCATAGTTAAGGTAGTGCAGGACGTCAGGGGCTGTGACTGAACTGACTGAGGGAGCGGAAACCGGCTTGGGTTCAGCTCACCGTCCACCCGCGTCGGAAGGACCTCCTCTCGTGGTCTCGTCCATCTCCATTCCTCACTTCGTTCCTTAGCCTTGGCCAAAGCCTCCAGGAAAGCGCGACTGCGCTCCACTTGAGCTTGACACTCCACTTCTTCAGCAGATAATGCATCACGATTTAGCTTGCACCCTGAGGTCATCTTGGAGGTCACGTCACCCTCCGGTACTTCTCCCCAACTATGTCTGGCAGCTCCTGGTGTTTGTTCCTCGTCTTCATCTGTCTCCTCGTCCTGGCTGGCTTGCAGCCAAGAGAGAACTAAGTCTCCCTCTTCCAAAGGTATTCCGTCGTTATCCGAATACGCTTCGATGAGGCAGTAACGAAGTAATTGGTTTCTCCTTATTCCTTCGTCCCCTTGGACACTCAACTTCCTGATCCGCAACTCTCAGTCCAGCTCATCTCCGGGCAGGTTATGGACCGAGCGTTTAATGTGATGGCCCGTTCGAGGTTCCCTTAACAGCCTCTCGACTTCGTCAGACTTGGCGGCCATCATAGGCTTATCTCCCTACAGAGCTACAGTACCGGTGTTGGAACTCAATTCAGTACGAGCTCACAGTCTACCCTTAGTCACAGAGCTTCCAGAGGTGCAGCTGGTTAGACAGCGCAGGTCTTCTCTGGACTCAAAAAGAAAACAAGTCTCTGAAGGAGCTTCAGTGTAAGCGGTCAATGCACGCCCCGCGAGCTCACTTTCTCTCTTTCGAATGTTTTATTTCACAGAGCTTCCAGGGGATCCACCATAGCACAGCATCGATGCAACCCGAGCTCACGTTCCGTCACAGCGTCACAAATACTTACTAATTCACTGCCGCACCCTGATGTGACACAGCACTGGAGACAACACTGCGTAGTATGCACCCCTAACCTTATAATGTAAATCTCTTACGCGAGGGCGGTACGCTTTCCGGTGCCAATATCCACAGGGATACTTACTATTTAAAATACGCTCATTTAACGCTATCGAACTACTAAATAGTTTAGTTCAACCCCTGTAACCAAATTAAAGAATACCAGGAACTCGTGCAATCTCTCCCGAATTGTTTACATCCTATCGTCCACGCACGCTACCTCTAAGCATTAGCTCACCATACCCAAGCGTTCGCTATAGTCATTCACACACTTCCACTCTTAGTCATGTACACTCTTATGGAAATAAATAAATTTCACGCCCGAATGTTATTTCTCCGAACTAAAAACTGCTGACACAAGGCTAGCATAACCTTGACGCACTTACTAATCCCAAAGTGCTCACCGCACTTCCCCACAAGGGATGCCAATTGTCGCGAACTGCTTTCCGTGAAGAAGTTCCACGGCCTGGAAACAGGCGACTAAGTTTTCTCTCCTGCTCTCGCGCTGTTATACCTCTCCTTACCGCCATCTCTTAACCAAAAGGAGGTCCACGCTGAGCTCCCCGACTCCGAGAGAAAGGGGGAAAAACAATTAGGATTAATAGATTTAACGCAGGATCAAGGTTTAATCAAGCACTATATTCTCCTTTTCTTTTGTTACAATACACCAATCGAGGGTGCCGGTAATTCAGTGGCCACGGCACAGACGTCAACCGCAATCGCGTGAGCACGTACACTTTTTCACCAGACTAACACCCGCATCCTACAGTATAAGTCCACACGCCTTTAGTCCCACCACCATCGCACTCTGCCCTTAGGTCAACAGTCTTTCTCTCTCTATTTCTCTGCTCCCGCATCCGGGTTCTCCCCACCTATACCTAGTCACTATGCCCTCCCCAGCTCGGGCCCAGCTTCGCACTTTCCTTTCTCTATCCCTCACTCACAGCTCTCACACACGTGCCCACACTACTCGGACCGGCTACTCAAGTCCCCAAGCTCTACTCACTCTCACTCTCCTGCACAATTCTTGACCAGTTCCAGCCCTGGCACACTCAGTCCCCTATTTCTCACCTGCTCCCAAATACTCAAACACCCTACCTCGTCCCGACGTTGTTACGGCCTCTAGAGTGGCTCCTTGACCCTCGGCCTCTGGATGGATCTCTCCTCTCTCTCTCACGGATCGGCCCTCGTCCACCGTCCGGCTCCCTCTCTCGACTTCCTTGGCTGGCTCGCTCGACCTCCCCTAGCTGACTCCTCTCGATGCTGACCCTGGCCTCTGTCCTCGACTCACGCTCTTCCCCACGTTCCAACTCTCGCACCTTGATTCTCCAACGCTTTTGTACTCTCTTTCTCTCAACTCAACGATATTGATCGCGCTCTCTACTCTCTCCAAGAATCCAAAAAAAAGAAAGAACTCACTACACGCTCTCGCTTCAACTTCTACGCTGCAAGGCTCGAGCAAGACTGCCTTCCCTCCCAAGCTCTCGGGACGGCCCTCTCTCTGACCTCCGCTGCACTACGCTGACTTTTCGCGCCTTTCTCTACTTCTTCCGCTGCAGCCACTGTCGTTTTCACCAATCCGGCTTGGCGTCTTCGTCGTCACTTCTGGCTCGCATGGGCCCCAAAAACAGCAATTACATGATACAATTAGACAAAGACAGCTTAGCATGCCTGAATTTGAGCAGAGCAAGGAGGCGTCGCAGGATCGTAGGGAAAATTAGCAGCACTAATTTTACCTCGTCACAAACGTCGTCAGGGGATATAATAAAAAATTATATACAACAGCAAAAGCCATTGGTTTTATTATCTGATGAATTTCGTCTTGCTCACTGTTGTTGGTGTCATAAACATCATATTTTGAAAGTAAAATAAATTAAGCCATGGCAGGAAAAAAATTTATTCTTTAACAGGCCCACGAGCTAACATCGAGTACGAGAGGTTAAACCCCTTTTTTTCCCCTTTCCGTCATTTGCCATCAGTAACAATCCTACTCCTTTCGTCATGATCCGCTGATAATCAAAACGTCTAAAACGACACATACAGTCGTTATGAAGTTTTGAATCGACTGCTACATCCAAGGCAATGAATAGACTGTTTGTCAAACCGTCCACCTTAAGGTCAGCATAATGTGGCAAAAACTACATGGACCACTACTTAATCGTTTATGTAAGGGAGACTTAAAATAATGCACCCAGATCACCGCTCGACTATCGAGAGGAATAATTGACCACACCCAGTGTGCGGCAGTGCTTCTGAGAACTTGGCCATCGAAGGACAACGTTACCAGGCCACTCTCATTTAAACAGGGTCGTCGATATTGGAGGCATACGAATCTACAACCCGCATGCTTAACTGAAAGAAATAAAAGACGATTGCAACCACATAAGCTGTTACTTAAATAACAACATTACGCAACAGTGTACGCGAACTACTGCTGCTTTTGCAGGAAAGAAAAAAATAAAATTGCATTCATAAGAACCGCACACTGAGATTGTACTGGCGCAAAAAGAAAAAAAATCATGTTGTGACTCGAGTAAAGTTGAAGCTCAGCTTTGAGAACTCAGTCAGCAGCGCAATCATCTTAGAAAGTACTCTTTCTCTAGATATTAGAGAGTTAAAATAAAAGCTTTGTTGTTGTAAAAAAAAAAAAAAAAAAGTAGCGAAAAAGCAGCTAACTAAATCAGCAAATACGTCTACGGTGTCGAGATTGAAAGAAGACAAAAAAATTTATCCTTATAATTCCTTACCTAAAACTGACCCCATAAGAAAAGAGAGAGTAAAAGTATGAAGTAAACTTTATTAAAAAAATGTATGGATGAAAAATACTAAAAAAAAGTACGAGACAGGTCAAAACTTAAATGCGAAACACTCTGCCATAAAATGATTTTTTTTATTCATACCTTCAAGCTTGTCTTGACCAAAAAATACAAGTAAAATGTAAGGCAACCAATTGTCAAACTATATGACTCTACAGTGTTCTTGAATATGTTATATGACCCCACAGGCAAAATGTGGCGCATACTATCATAACCGACTATTCACAACTCAATAAGCGACTCATGTGCGCACGTAGAGTTGATGCGAAATGAGGGATGACGTAATGAAACATATTTACGATTGAAGATTTTTTAACTAAGGAAAAAATATCCACATTGACCAAAATACTAAAATGAATCTCAATAATTATACAAAAAAGGAAAGCAAGAGAATTGAAAGATATTCGTTCATTATTATATACTCTAAATGTGTGGAGCGCGTGGTGCCTCAGCCGGCTAGGTCGTGGATTGGCACGCGGGAGATCGTGGTTCGATTCGCGGCCAGTGCGACTTTCTCGAACAAGTACCTCTGTGATTTTTCACATGTGCTTTTTCACCACGCAATGCTCCTCGAGGAGGGTTTAGGCGACCTCCTTGCAGCATAATTTCCTAATTTCCCCTACCCCCCTCCCAGTAATGGGAGGCGTCCCATCCCTTATCCTTTGCTTCACCCAAGTGCTAAGTGCCCTCAGTAGTGCCCTTTATAGGAGACAGATGTAGAGCACTATGATTAAAAAAAAAAATACCCCAAATGTAAAGGGAGAGTCACATTCGCAGCTCAACGCTGATAAAGGAGAAAAAAGGGGGAAAATAAGAAAAAAGGTATGGTACATACGATAATACACTTAAATAGATAGCTATCGATAGAGTATACATAGTGTTTGAGCATGGCAGCAGTTTCGTTCGGGTTCTTAAGATGGGGGGCCCCTTAATACTAAAACTTGCTAGAATGTTCGCTGGTAGACAACGTAAAGGCGACTCCCAAAAAATTATTAACACCTAACGTAAGAGAGAAAAAATCCTAAGGCACAAGGCACGACTTACTCAAAACTCCCTCAACTTTTATTTTCCGTCTTTTGCAACTACACTTGTTGTATTGATGAAATGTGTAATTCTAATTTTAATTATAAAATGTTGATTTTAGACCAAAGATTTAGTAAGCGTATGTAGATATCAAAAGTTAATACCCTTGAAAATTATGTAACAAGAATCTGAACAGTGATGAAAAACAGATCTTATAGATTGAGAATAATTCTTTGATTAGCAGTTGAATGTCTTGCTTACTAAGTATTACAAATAAGAGCTACTCAGCTAAAATTCATGATTGGTCTAAATTTTCTAGGCAAATCATTACCATCCAAGAGTCTACTGCGAATAACTGCATGTTCAAATTTTTATCAGTAAAAACATTCAAGAAATAGAGTAAAAAATGTTTTTGTAAAATTTTAAAATTGTTTTTAATCCTAAATCAAGTATATGAGATAGTCCTAATTTCAGACTGCAAAAAGAATAATAAAACAGCATTTCGATCAAGCATTAAATGAAATCAATTGGCAAGTTTTTAAGACATAAGGATTATTTAAAAATATGTTATTCATTTGTTAAAAAAAAAAAAAGGAAACTATAACATACCAGAGTGATGCAGAGTAATAAGGATTTTATTTTTTAAATTACGGCGTTAAGAGCGGTGTTTTTTTGTTAATACGTATTTTAAACAATTTTAATAGATAGCTTAAGGGTGTGCTTATAACCCGAAGANTAGGCAGTAATGTCTCTACAGTCAGGAAAAGACAGTGATCCCCCTGTTAAACGAGTCAGACGGCGGGGAAAGATACTAAAAAAAGATCAAGTTACATTCCCAGTGTACTCCTTTTATTTAATTAAAAAATACAAATATACAACAGTTTTGTTGAAAGGTATTTTCATGGTGTACATATATACTTATATATAGTAACAGTCAGAGGCGGAGAAGCACTTCTCTCCTTTTTATAGACTCACTATCGGCATACCCCTTCCATGCATCTTCAAAGGTTCTAATCATACTTTATATTACAATAAAGATGAGTTTTCTTGTGCCTTCGAATTTTTTCTCTTTTACGTTGGATGTTAATAATTTATTTTTTAAATGTAAGAATTATACTCATAATCTAAAAAATTATTTTATTATTATGAAATTACGAAATGGTCTTGCCGACGAGAAGTATCAACTTACCAAATTATTAAATAGATTGAGTATTAAAAATATATTTTTTTCAATGTATAGGAACAAAAGTGTTTGTGACATTATATATAAATTTAAGTAAAACATAAGAAAAAAAATTAAACCAGAATGATAAATCACATTAACAAAAAAAATTAATAAATCTGCCAACAGTTTAAATCAATTCTTAGATGGCAAAATAATGCGAGTAGTGGCATAAGCTTCAACCATCTTAACTATCAGAACTTCGGATGATAGATATCTGAAAGTCACATATGTTCATGGATATCCTCCAGAGCTGGTCCTACAGTTCATAAAAGTTATGATGAGGAAAAATTAAAATTAGTGTTTATAGCTGAACTGCCATCCTTAAAAAAAAAACCTAATATTTTTTCAAAATAATACTAGATTTGAAAATAAGTATAAAGGTACGGGAAAAATGACAATGTTTTGAAATCAAATTCTGTGCACATAATTATGGGCATTTAGTTCCACGGTTTAATTGAATCAGATTGATAAATAACATTGAAGCAAGAGCAAGAAAGCAAGAGTCAGTTAAATATATACAGCATATACTCGGTTGCAGTCAAAAGAGAAAAAATCGTGTCATCGCTTGCTTTGGCTATGCGCTCAGCTATATAGCTATAGTCAACATTTCCGCTCCTCTCCTCATAGGGACACATTCGGTATACCCCTTCCACATGTTTCCAAAATGTCCACCTACATGCTCATTTCCACGCGAATCCACTTCTCTACTCGTAGGTACACGCTGTTTGATACGAGTCTTGCACTCTCGAAAAATGTGCGCCTTTATACGACGGCTGGCCGCGGCGGGTCGCCCCGATCAGTGCTAAAATATCTAAATTGCATCTAGTAGCATTGGCGTTAGCAATCTCTCTACTCATACGCTTAATTACAATACTTTCTATTCTGTAAGAACACCAGCTTACATGTTGGTCCGTTTAAGAGAACATAAAAATGCACCTTGAATGGTAGTAAATTTACAAGAGTTCTTGTGTACAATGGGAGAGAATCTTATTTATTAAAAGCATAATATCATTTATAATAGCAGGTAAAATTTTGGATAAAAATCTTATACAACTTTTATTAGGTACACTTTTATTCTGCACAGCTTTCGTCCCAATAGATTTTTTCTTACACAATGTAGAAACGGATTGTATCAGCAGCACACAAATGATTTTTTTTTAAGCAATAAAAACCTAAGTGATTACGTTATGTTTATACAAAGAATCAACAATTTTTTTTTAATGGTAAAATACCGAGCAGTGTTGTAAAAAGTACTTTTAAATTGAGTTAGTAATCATTTCTATTTTTTTTTTTTTTTTAAATGTTACTTGATGTATATTTAATGTTAAAAAATNGGTTTCGTCCATATAAGTATGTAAAATTTGTATTTGATAATTTGAATATGTAAGGTCAGTCGACTATGTGCCCTCGTTGGGTACTGACGTTGTTTGAATCTTCGAACAAAATAATCTCTTTGTAAGTCTCTTATTTGTAACTGTATTTAAAATTGTTTATTATTGTTCTTAGTTTCTAAAATGTTATTAGATGTGATAACGTGAAGGTATTGTTACCTTAAGTTAATTTATTTCGTGTATATTTTATAAAATAAGGACTTGAAAAGGCTCCTACCCAAAGAGGAGAGAAACGTCGTCAGGGGATACAATAAAAAATTATATACAACAGCAATAGCCATTGGTTTTATTATTTGATGAATTTCGTCTTGCTCGCTGTTGTTGGAGTCATAAGCATCATAATTATACATTTAATTTAATGAATTATGTAGCTATTGAGGGGCACTTGACGAAGCCATTTTATTGTTTAAGTCCTTTAACATGAATCATGACATACTTTTCAATAATAGACTGAAGAGTGACAACTAAATCTTTATGAAGCACTTCTTCAGAGAAGTGTTAAAAGAGATCATGGTAATAACGTTCTTACCAACAATTTTTACGTTTATTTTCGGGCTTCAACTGATCACAGGGGGGGGGGGTTTGGAAAGAAATGCCGTTGATGTAGAATCTTCTTTCTCTAAAAGTCTTATTGCTTCTTTTATAGAAATGAATTTTTTAAATATAGTCTAAAGGCCTTGAATATCAATCACGTATTTAGCTATATTTGAGCTAGTACAACCAGAAGTCAGCTAATATCAATAATTACATACAACTTCTTTTTGTACGGGATTTATACCTTTTTTTTTCTTTTTATTTATTACACCACTAGGTACCTTTATGTACGTAACTTGATAGGTTTTAAGATATGTCAAAGCACTCTAGCGATCATTCGAGGACGTTAGCAATTGGTGTCAGCATCATGGAGCGATTTTTTGATAATTCTGCTAATGCTGACTATACAGAAAATTTTATGATTTTTGGTGAAATAGTCCAAGTAGGAAACCAACGACTATTGAATAGTGTTAATACAACAAAAATTCAAGATATAAGTGATAATAGTGTTAGGTGCTTGAAAGCATTAAAAACTATCAGCAATCTGTGAAATTGTCATCGCACTTTACGAAAAAATTATTGAATATTGAGTGTCTCACAGCAACTTGAGAAATAAAGAAAAAAGGTTAAACACAATTTTCAGGTAAATTTGAATTTGTTTTCTTTATACCATATTTTTTGATGTATTTTTTTTTATTTTCATGAATATTAAAACTAGTAAAAATTTCGTGTTTCTTTGTTACAGATGTCTGATCTGGCAGCATTAAATAAAGTTGCTTCTGGAGGCTTTCTCCCATGCAAGAAAATTACAGGGATGATAGTAAACCACTGCTACATGGTTACAAAATTAAAGAAAATCAACATTTAATATAGAATGAAGGCAGTTATGGAACTTAATGATAATTCTTTAGTCTTGTAGAGACACATAATCTTATTTTAATCAAATTTTCATTTACGTGCACTTAAAAACTCTCCAAGATCTATTAATATTAAGTTTAATTATCTGGTGTATATGTATGCTTTATCAGTATGCTTTTAAATGAGTGACTTCATTAACTTATCAGTCTTTGGATATCTATGCTTTATTTCGGTTTAATTATTTTTGAAATAAATGGATAAAGTACCAAGTACATACTATCCTTTTTACTTTTCTTATCCTGGAAATTTAATTCAATTGTGGCTCATTTTCATCAAATATTTTTAAATGTAAGTTTACGGATGAAGTTCTATCAATGTCATGCGCTAAATCATCATCATCGTTACGTTTTTTGACTCAGTGTCATAGTTTTTAATCATGTAATTTAATGAAAAGTATCTTGTTTACTATTACTGTTACTATTTATTTTTAGCTGATGGAAACATTGATGTGTCAATATAATTTTTTTTACTTAAAAAGCTTAAAAAGCTGAAAAGGTTCTTGAGATGGAGATTCAAAATTTTTCTAAACGTTTTTTTTTTATTTGTTTTACAAATGATTTTACGAAGCGGATCAGTAATAGGCTTGAAGGTGTTACTGATTTGTTTATCAAATTTTTTTTCCCCAACTTTAACAATTGTTGCTTACTTTTAACAGCTTTTCTCGCTTTTTTCATTTGTTAAAGAACGTAAAGTAATCAGATATATCTATGTTTACTGCTTGATAATTAACAAAATATTGATGGAGACTTTTCAAAAATGAGTAATACTTAGTGCAAAGTAGTCAAATCCTGTTCTATTACGACAAATCCATGTTTTTAACTACCCAACATTTAACACATGATTCTTTGAAGTAATTGTACGTCATAACAGTAATAATATGGTCAGTACAAGTGTGTTTCAAATTCATATCATCTAGTCAAAATATTACTAAGATGGATACAGTCAATATTTTTGTGACGCTCCATGCAGAAAAAGACTCTTACATAATCTTTTTTTTCACAGGCTCATCATCAAATATCATTACAGAATCGGGTAGTACCGTATCCAGAGGTCTGACTGATTTATGATGGCTTCATTTACATATTTTGAGTACAAATTAATATTTCTGAATCTCAATCAATTGGTGTTAGTAATAAAAGATGGTAAGCTATTTATTTTTCACAGTTTGATGAATCACAAAAAGCAGCTCGTATATTTTCGGGTAGCAAATCACCGTGGCGTCTTATGTTTTTATATTGTTTAACAAAAAAGAATCTCGAGAAGCTATGAAAAAAGCTAATAATAAGGAAAATACTAGAACACCACGCATGTTACACGTATCTCAAAAGATTGGAGATTTTTTACCGTTATTGCACCTGAATTTGCAGGGCTAAGTGCTGTAGGAAATGTCGCCAATGGTGCGAGTGGCATATATTAAGCAAAAAATCAAGGAAACGAAGCCAAGGAACAGTTTAAACAAAGTGCAAGACACAACAAAAAAATTAAAGCTATTTTACTTGGCCTTTTCCTGAAACCGCATAAAAAAGTTTTAGGTATACTTTTCCAACCACAAAAATAATTTTAAAAAAATTTGAAGCAAAACTGCCTAATAAAGCTTTTAGAAACGTCGTCAGGGGATACAATAAAAAATTATATACAACAGCAATAGCCATTGGTTTTATTATTTGATAAATTAATATATATTTGATTAATGATAACACATAAAAAGTAAGGGACTATTTTCTTTTTTTTTTTTTTTTGGTAATTTACAACTTTGAAGAACGGTTGTCACTAAAACAATTGAATATAATTAGTAGGACATGTACAAATCATACATTTTAATGTGCCTACTGTGCTGTGAAGAATGCTACAGCTGTAAAAAAACTACATTGAAGAAGGATAATCCTCAACAAATAAGATATCCCTAATATAAAGTTGATTTAAAGAAATCAAAAATTACAAATAATAAAAAATACTTTACACAACTTTTTTTTTCGTATTTTCATGTATTTCATCGATTATACGAGAAAATATATTTTTACAATAAGAGTACTGCTAGTGCAAAATTACTGTATGCATAAAACAGTAAAAACAACAGAAGAAAAATCAGTTCAAAGAATTTAAGTGATCTCATTGGAATATTGGGACCCTTATGAACAGTATTTTTTCGTTTAATGACTTTAAAAGTAAAACAGGTAATATTGATCTACCACCATCTACACATTTACTTACTGATTTGATGATAAATGTATCAGTATAACCTGTTATAACACTTAGAGTCATTGAATTTCTTACTTTCCTGCAAGTATTAAAGTCATTTTCCAGTATTTACTCATATTCATAACTTCATAAGAACATTTAAGTTATGCAGAAACTATCAATATCTTCTTGTAAATAATCTAGTATGTACCTTATATGATGTAGACATACGTACACTACTATCTTATCAAAGCCATGGTGGAAGAAGTAAAAGCGTTGTACATAAGACAAAGCATAGTTATCACTTGTTTTTTAGGCCAAGAAAGTCCTTTAAAGGACCACTAGTTCTCTCCTGACTTTCCTATAGAGTAAATTGACTTTTTCGCCTTCGGGTGGTTTTGGGAGGCTGGTACTTCCTCGGGCAAAAAAGCAGTTTTCCGATACTCGTTCGAAAAGTCTCCTTTACAAACCTCGTTACGGACCTCGCCTTCGGCTCNTTTTTTTTTTAAATGTTACTTGATGTATATTTAATGTTAAAAAATTTTGTACCTGTCATAATATATTTTTACTAAAAAATGTACATAAATGCTTTTTGACAATAATACGCGTTATTGATAGCTTACTCATTTTAGATGCAGTACGTTGCCAACGAATAGAGCAAGCTGATAAATTTAAGATTCAAAGTTGTTAGGATGTGAACGGACTTTTATAATAATAACAGAAATAGAAATGGAATACATAAATTTGTAGTAGTTTCAAAAATCTGACATAATTTTGATGGCCCTAGCAAGGACTAATTATTTATTTTTTTTTTAATGTATTATATCTATCTATCTTTAGATAACAGCAAATATTTTTAGCATACTTATACTCCTAAAGTTTTGGTTACAAGGCCTCAAGTCGCTTTTGTACTGTAGGTATTCAGCTATTTTCATTATTCTCCTTACTAAGGCTTAAATATTTCTGTTTGCTATTGTGCAAGACCCATGTTTTTGATGTTAACCACTCAATCGTTACAGACTAACTAAAGCTGTATGGACATTTTTTTTAGCTTATAAGAAGGCAGTAATTGCAAGATATATTTTTTGATCGCTTATTTTATGCCTTCTTTTTTTTTCTTTGCCTACACTTGTTCATAAATTTTAGCGTCAACATTATCATCAGTTTTAAAGTGACTACGAGTATCATAAATATTAGGTCCATCAATGAATTCTAAAGTGGGAAGCATTTTAAAAATTTTCTTATTATAACTATTAATTGCGTCTTATAAACATGGTATGGTATGGTATTCTGTTTCTAAAACTCTTTTTAGCTTTCGCTACATCAGAGACCTTTTTGCTTTTAACTGTTTGCCCTAATTGCATGGTGTGCGAGTTCTTACTGACTTTTTATATAACCGACAGTGAGTTTCTGCTCAATGAGCTGGCCAGGTCTAAGTTTTCCTTGAAACAGGACGGCCCCTAAAGGTTTGGATATCGCCAGAAAATCGACTGTTTGTTTTAAAAATTAGATAAGTAATTTTTTGTACCCTGGGTACTTATCCCATTAAAAAAGATTGATGAATAAATCTTGGTAATTTAAGACAGGTTTCGAACCCACCACCCCTTGAGCATCTCTGGCAAGGAGGCTAACACGCTAACCACTAAGCCATTGAATCTCTTATACCTACAAAACATTTTGTGTCTGGTTCAACAATACTTTTCTTTACTAAGTACGCAAAATTTTTTCTATGTAGACTTTTTTGTGCCTCATTAGTAGCACACATTAATGCCTTTGTTGAATATCCTATACTAATAATGTGACGCAATGGCATCATATACTGCTAAACGTTTATCATAGTACACGCCATGGTAGATTTCATAAATATAAATTTGATATGCATGTTGAGCAACAGCGTACAAGTTCTGTAACGTTCTAATGAAACAATCACCGTTGAACCAGCAAAGCCCATGCACTTTCTTCGAGTAACGATCGTCGTTTCAACGCACATCTATATGTTAGGTAAAAAAATTTCAATTACTACAACATAATTCACATATAAATCCATTTTTTTCATTATGTAGCTTGAAAGCGTCGTAGTACCTATGGCATAAATGCGTATCCATATTGATGCTGCCTTATTAACTAACACAGTCCAATTAGTGTAATACTACATTTGCATCAGCTATGTTTGTTGAATGTTCTTGATACGTGCAATCTTAATATTATCACGAGCTACCCTCCTCTAAAAAAAATTGTCAATTTATGATGTTTAGGTCAGAAAATATCAATAGTTTTTTCGACCAGGTCAGTTGGTAGCAACTCGGTTGAAAATGCGTCGATGGCGCTGCGAGAAAGAGGGCATGGTCTAAATCAACGGCTTGCCCAAGCTAGCACCGCAGCTAGTACTTTGTAAAAAAACACTTATTTTCGATACATTTTTAAGATATTTACAAAAAGTTAGAAGTACAAAAATTTAACCAGTGTTAGATTAACATCTTATAAAGAGAAGACATTTTTAAGAAGGCTCTATCTGATCTAACAACTTTTATAGAGCTGTTTGTTAAAGGACCTTTTTTAATAGGTACATTGGAAAATGATTTTACTACTTGAAGATCACCTCTTGTAGACCTCTTGAAGTCATTTTAAATTTCTGTCCTTTGCTTTGTTTACAAAAACTTAGACGGTTTATAAAAAGTTAGCATCTGATAATCTTGAAATTATGTAGGGTTGTTAAGTTTAAGAATCAACTGGTGTGCTTTTTTAAATTTCATTTTATTTTGGACAGTTACTAAAAAATCAAAAAGTAAAATCGTTTTTATCAATGATAGCTTCTGTTTTATTACTATAATAGACATTTTAGAAAATTTGTATACATATTGTATCGTATAGAAAATTGATTATAATTATGAGTGCGTGCATTGAAAGCGGACCAGTGAGAGTGTGCACGGCACTTTTTACACAAAACCTCTGATTTTAAACTGGCTCAATGGCAATAAAAAATAATTAAAAAAAAAAAAAAATTGTAAAATACAGAAACGATAGGTTTTGACCTCCTCTTTCCGATCGTGACTTTGACTTTTTATAAAAAGGCCGTTTTTCAGGTTCAAAATGAATTTTATTATTTAAATTAACTTCATAATAATATCGTCACTACAGTTTGATCTCCTTAATTAATTCTTCTTATTTTTTGCGTCTGTAAGACGGAGTTTACTGTATGTTTCGTGTAAACACAGTCGATTCAACATGGATTGCCTGGGCCAAGTTCAAACGAATTAAATATAGAAAAACTTAATGATGCCTGTAACTGAGAAAGTTAATATTAATTAAAATACAATGAGACAGAAGGTCAGAACAAGGGAAACTTTACTAAACAACAAAAAAGGGGGGTGCTAAGTAAATAAATAAAATGAATTATAATAATAAATTTAAATGGTTGATACCTGAAATGAACAAAGGGAGGGAGACAAAATTAAGTACGATCAAATTAATGGGAAAAAGCCGGTGGCATAAGAAACCCAGATTTATTAAAAAAACGAATCAGAATGAATACAATTGAAGAAAAAAAAGTTAAACTAATTATATTATTAACAATGGAAACAATATAAACGTGTGTTGTGTTGGTACGTAAATGTGTGAGGATGTGCTAGAGGACCTGTTGGTAACGACTCCCGGTGTGTATGAATTAAAGGCGAGTGAGGGAGGAGTGATCTCCTCTGCGAACCGGTGGGCCCTGCACGGTCGCACGAGTCAGCGCAAGGCTAGTGAAAGCGGGCTGACGCGCCCGAAAGTCGAAATTAGCTACCTCCTGCGGCAGTTCAGTAGTGATGTTTTGTGAGTGGCGGATTCGAGTGAGGACCCTGATTTCAGAACGAGTGATGAAATGGAGCGGGCGAAATGTATTGAAGACGACGGGATGACGAGATGCACTGAGTAGGCATAATAGACGTATGATACGTATGATATGTAGTGACGTGGTTGAATGTGGATGCGTGGATAGAATTTAACCTAAAATGATGGTAGATATATGTAGACAGAGATACTGGGTGGATGATGTTGAAGGTTGTAGGATGAAGTGACGTATGGATAAGCTGTTTGTTGACGTGAGGTGAAAGAATTAGCGAGATGTGTATTGAGCAGGGCGCAGATGATGCAGATGGGATAAGCGTAGACGTGCAGAAGGGTGAAAAGGATAAGCCGAGAGCTATTGTGAAGGTGATTTCGAGTAGAGAAGGGTTGGGTAGAGAATGGAAGAGGAGCACGAACGAGAGGAGAAAATGTTGTGATGACGGTGAGGACGAGCAAGAGATTACTGGATGAGTGATGACTTAAAGACTAAGAATTGGGGATGCAGGGGCACAAGATGAATGCGAGATACAATTAATGAGAGATGTGGAAATGTAAAGAATATTTAGTGAAATGATTATAGAGCTGCGATGATAAAGATTGACGAAATATGAATACGTATGAAGGTGTGATACGGTTAATTATAAAGACTTAGCGTCTCGACGATGATGTCCTGATTCCTGGGGCTCAACGACAGCGGTGAAGTCTCTTGCTGACGGTGCAAACTGTAAGCGGTAAAAAAACACTGAGCGTGAAGATGCTTCCAATTCGGCAGGCCAAGAAAGAGAGAGCGTGCAAGCGAAAAAGTAACTTCCAAGTCCTGAAGTCCCGCCCCTCCCGTCACCGTGCCGATGGGACATGAGCCAATCAGTGACGGAGGCAGGCGCACGCAAGGCTTCAGGGGAAAATGAGGTGCATGTAATTCTGGAATTCGGAACGAAACTGAAACTCTGCTCAGTTCCGTCTCTCGACGGAACACTGTAGTTGTAAGATAAAAAAGACGCAAAAAATAAGAAGAATTAATTATGAGGATCGAACTGTAGTAATGATATTATTTTTAATATTATTTTTTTGCTGTTTTTTAATTGTAAAATATATTTTAAGTAATATATTTTATATACGTCATTTGTAATACTACATGGATTTTCATACTTTTTTAATTACAATCATTGTTCCCTAAATTTTTTAATTTATAGATATGAATTTTATCTCAGGTAAAGGATTTAAGTATTGTATACGTAATCAGTCTCTCCTTTTGAAAGAAAAAAATGAGGGAAAAATGTAAGGATCGTCCGATGAGTGCGCCGAACAATAATGATACCTGACTGCGCCGCGTTGCTGCGTATCAAGATAGGTCTTACGGGCATACCCGTAAGTTCTCTTACATTAGTAGAAAGCCTAATTATGATTTCTCCAACCTGGGAAGAGACATTTTCGATCGATTTTGACCTGATCTTTCAATTAGTAATATTATTTTTTTTATTAGAGCTTCCCTTTGGCTTAAAAAATTGATTTAAATATTAAATGCATTTCTAACCTCAAAAACGGCTTTTTGATGAAAAGTCAAGGCCACGATTGGAAAGAGGAGGTTTAAATTTATCGATTTTATATTTTACTATTTTTTTTTAAATATTTTTTATTGCCATTGAGCGAGTTCAAAATCAGAGGTTTTGTGTAAAAAGTGCCGTGCACGCCATCACTGGTCCGCTTTCAATGGATGCCCTCTTATATAACTTTCTGACCTTAACGATTTGTAAAAGCCTAACACAACAAAGCGCAGGTTTTTTAGTTTATTTGATGTTTTTACAATCCAAATATGTTTCATAGTTGTCGGAAGAAGAGAATATTTACACAACTGCCAACTGCAAATGCTCATGGAAATCGGCTTATCTTTTGCGAAGACATTCAGCAGATGAATTTCGAGTTTGTTTAATGCACTTACGTAAAGCATGAGCCATTCTATTTAACTCAATGTAATAAGATCTCCGTGAACATTATTAGCAGCTTTCTAGACGACTAGAGTTAAGTAATTCATGCTTTGCGTTTACTGCAACTTTACAATAGTCCTTAAAAAAGCCAAGTTTTATGCTTAAAGGTATATCATCACAATTACTGAATGATGATAAAATGTAAGACTGATGTGCATGAATTTCATAATGCACAATTAATTCGTCAAATGTGGCATCTGACTATATTTTTACAATTTTTTTTATCTTTAAAATAGTAAAAAAATATGCAAATAAACTTTAAGTAATGATCATTTTTAAGTTTAAGTTTTTTAAATACAGTGCATTTTAGCGAGTTTATGCTTTAGTTACTCGTTGATAATTGATTTGTCTTTTCCATGTTCGTTTTCTTCCGTATCCTCTTTTGGTAGTGTTGCACTTTACTCGAAGTACATTTACCTGAAGGATAGCTACAGGTTCATTTAACTCATGAGTTTTATTGGGTGTGAGTATGCATTTTGTAAAACCCAAAGCTGGTCCTAACGAGTCTTCTAATCAAAAACCTATTGGCTGGTTACACAGAATTACGCTACAAAGCGTGCTATTAATTGGATTTGCATTAACTGAAATATCTTCAGGTGGTAGTATGTCGATAGAAAAATTTTTTTTATCTTGAGTCTTATGTAGCCTACTGGCAAAGTAAACACCTGTTCACCTAGGTATAAAATTAAACGTAATGAATTTCACTAAATCAAGAGCTTAATTTTTTATCGTTAGGCTCAATTGAAGGAAAATGTTGTACTTTGAAAACAAACGGAATACCTAATAAACTTAAAGTAAATGCGTCTTTCGTCACGGTTTATCAACAAATGTGAATTTTTTTGTATCTCTTGCATATGAAGACTAACAGTTAAGATTATTACTTACACGTTAAAACCTTGAAAAGAGATGACCACAGTTATAAATATTGAATTCTGAAAATCTTTTGTAATTATACTGAATAATACCAGCACCAAGGTATAACATCAAATCAAGCGGTGACTATAGATCGCCAGAACTATTAAAATATTGTATATAACATCACAGCCTTGTTTTTTTATATAACCCAATGAGTACTAGGCCCATCTTTCTTATCCAGATTTTTAATAGCTGATTCTTTTAGATGTGGACCACTAGATAGCATATCATTTCTCATGAGTACTCCTTAAAAATGTGATATTTTCAACATTTTTGCATATTTCATAATATTTTTATTTGTAAAAGCTTTATTAGGCAGTTTTGCTTCAAATTTTTTTAAAATTATTTTTGTGGTTGGAAAAGTAT